>VZTA01014752.1:0-121249 GCA_013398855.1 Mohoua ochrocephala
GCACACACCGCGCCCAGGTGCGCGGCTGAGGGCGGGGGGGCCGCGCAGGGATGGGGACAGCCCGGGGCCGGCCGAGGGAACACCCCACAGTGTGTTGGGGACATCCCGCGTCAGGTCTGGGGTCCTGGGCTTAGGGGGAAACGTCCCACAGCACGCTGGGGATATCCCAGGACTGGGGGGAAACATCCCACAGCAGTTCTGGGGGAGCATCCCAGGGCTTGGGGGGAAGGTCCCACAGTGTGGCTGAAGGATATCCCACAGCGCGTCTGGTGGGGTCATCCCAGGGCTGGCTGGGATACACCCTGTAGCAGGTATGGGGGGTGTCCCACAGCAGGTCTGGAGTGGACATCCCACAGCAGGTCGAGGGATTCATCCCAGGGCTGGCTGGGGACATCCCACAGCAGATCAGGGAGCAGTGAGGCATCACAGGCTAGAGGGGAAACATCTCACTGTATGTTGGGGACATCCCACAGCAGGTCTGGGGGAACGTCCCAGGGCTGGCTGGGGGACACCTCTCATCAGGGCTGGGGGGGGAACATCCCACAGCAGGTCTTGAGGACATCCAACAGCATGATGGGAACATCCCACAGCAAGTTGAGGACAGCACACAGCAGATCCACAGGAGATCCTGCAGAAGGAGGGGGGGAATCCACAGCAGGTCAGAGCACATCCCACAGTGGGGCAGTGGTAGCCCACAGCCACTGGAACCAGCTTGTACTGCTGTCCACGTCCCCTCTGCTTGTGTGTCTCAAGCTCCCTGGCCTGCAGCAGACCCAGGACTGATGTTGCCCCTGGAACAGAAACCACCTGGCGCTCCCAATCCAACCTCTGCTGACACCTGGCAGAACTGTGGACATGGCTGTGGGGGGACACAGAGGCTGCACCTCATCTTGTCTGGGGCAGAGCAGCATCAAAGCAAACATACCCCACAGTCCCAGTAAGAATTGGACCAATCCCAGTCCCTGCTGGAAGCCCAGAACCCCTTTGAATTCATGTTCTCCTGTGGTTCTCCCCCCTCCTTGCCACAGGCATTTCCTGCCCCTGCCTGAGCCCTCCTGGCTCCCACAGCACCCAGGGGCACAAGAGGAAAACAGCTTCCTTCTTCAGCAGGGCTGGCTCCCACCAAAGATCCGTGGGAAGACGGTGAGAAGGAGGAGCACTGGGAGCAGGGAGCCCTGTTTCAGACACAGTGCACCGCTGGCTCCTTCCAGCACTAATGCCAGGCCATGGTCTCATGGTCTCAGTGAGCTCCTGGTTCTACGTGCACAGCACTGAAATTTAGCACAAACCAAGGTCTAACCACTAACGGTGGTACCTTCGGGCACCTCCGTCCCCTGTGGAAGGAGAACATCGGAGCCCAGTGCAATCACTAAAACACATGCTAAGACACACGGAGAGTGTTTCCTTCCCTGCTTCTCTCACTGTTTTTCTTCTCTATTTTCCTTACTTTTCCAGCTCTTTATGCTTCTTTTTACCTTTCTTCTCCCTCCTAACTCCCTTTTTGTCCCTTTTCCTGCCTCTCTGTTTCCACTTCCATCTTTCTGGGCCCTTTGTGCTATTCCCCTCCTCCAGCGTGTCCCGTTCTCACACGTAAGTCCCTTTTTTCCCCAGATTTTTCAATTTATATTTTTGTTCCAACCGGGAAGGCCGAGCCTCCGCGGAGCCCACGTTTCCCTGAGCCCTCAGACAGTCTCATTCCTTGGCTGAGGCGAGTCTGAGCGCAGCTGAAGGGGAGCAGTAACACACCGAGCGTCTCACGCACTCCCACTCGGTTCAGTCCCGGTCAGGAGCTGTCGAATCGATTCCTTGGCGGCCTCCCCTCGGGGGGTCAGTCTGTCTGGAGGTGTTTTCATTACAAACGTGGCCTTTTTGGGTGCTTATGGTTATTTCGTGCAAGTGCTCTCAAGACAAATATGGGCTGAGTAAAGAGAGCCTTACTCCGAGGATGCTTTAAAAGCAAATTGGGATAAGCCAATTTTGACGTGAGAGGATTAAAAATAACTGGGATGTATCCTTAGCTGTTGTAAACTCATGTTGCTGCCTGAAGCATCGGCAGTTTAAACCAGGTGAAGGGATTAGCTTGTTTTAAATTCTATTTGTATCCTAGAAACTAAAAATGAATGTGAGCCAGGAATGATTATTTTCACAATCTCCAGGTGCCCAGAACTTTCAAAAACAAATCATCACTTTCAGCGCTAAACCTCCTGATCCTCTAGAAACACTATAGAATTGAGGAGAAATAATAAGGGGGGAGAGAAGAATTTTGTGCAGGTTTATGTAGACTCAGTCATTTCTTGTAAAAGCCATTTGACATAAAAAGTATCATTTATGAAAGGTTGTCAGTCCTGAGCCTGGAAGGGCAGCATTCTACATTACAATGGAGATGCTACAGACTTGCTAGAAACCACCCTAATGTCAATGTTCTTACCACCAACTTGTGCTAAAACCAGTTTGCTATCAGAAGAGACCTTGCGCATTTATATGGCCTTTAGGTGATTACAAAATTGTAATGGAATATTAATTAATTCCGATTAAATCATTCCTGTTCTTAAAGAAAAGGTGAAAGTTGAGATGGCTTTCTGAATTTCGGTGTCATTACAATTGTTTTACTGCAAAAGCAGTAAAAATCCACAACGTGTCTTAAATGTAAATCTTCACAGTGCCCATCTCAGGAATGCGCCACGGTTTCAGAAGTCCTTTTATTTCTTTGATCCACTTTGAAGAGTAGCCCCATATTACTTTTCTTTGTTTAAAAGGCTTTTTGCATAGTTGAGTTTTTACCGAACAAATTCATTCTGAAACGTGTAACATTTCCCTCTGTATCCTCTCAGTCTTTGCTGGTACAAGACCAAGAGCAGCCCGTAGGGCACCTGGGGACAGCACAGGGTGTGACCCAGACGAGGGCAGACACAGCTCTCCAGCCTCTTCTACTTTATCCCAATTAGCACAGGCACCGTCCCCAATCCTCCACATCAATACTTGTCCACGGACACCCCTGACACTGCCCTGGTGTAAAGGAATCTACCCCAGAAGAAGCTTTTTCCTTCCAAATGGGAGCACCCAGCAGGAGGATCCAGTGAAGCCACCTGTGGGCAAAGCTGCAGTGGAGCTCCAGCTTTGCCCGTGCTTGGGAGGGGTTCGACTTCTTCCCAAGAGGGAACCCCAAAAGTCCCATTTTCAGATTGCCTTCACAAATCCACTAAACATCTTCCACCATAAAAACGCTAATATCAGAATTAGGAAACACCAGCCTGAATTAATCACAGTATTTTAGATCTGACACAGTATGATAATGACCATACAAAAGTCCTGTGTTGCTTTAAGAGTCTGGAATGAAATACCTGGTTTTAGCTTTCAGTGCAGTTGGTGGGTCTCTCTGGTTCTTCTCAAAGCCTCAATTCTACTGAACACTATCTATGAGTAGGCATTCAAATAATTATTTGGCCTATTCAAGTGATAATGCACTACAGAGTTTACAGAATTTTGAAGACTAAGAATGTGAATACATCATCTATCTAAAAAGATAATTTTCTCATAAAAGAAATGAGAAAAAAGCATGTAATGCGAGACAGGAGAATTATCTTTTTGCCCTAAAACTCTCTTAATAACGACAGTATCTAATTTGTTTAATCTTTCATAGTGTATATCCAACAACGGTCTTGATTCAGCAAAATGGGGAAAGTTTGCTGACTCTCATGGAGGAAGAATGTATTTATTTATATCAGATATATATAAATGTATAGTCTAGGTGTGAAGTTCACCCAAGGTATGAAAGACCTCAGATCAGTTGCCTGTGGTGCCTGAAATAACCCAAACACATAAGTAATTCAAGAATGAATTTCTAAGCTGTACCCTAAATGGGGATGCAGTCCTTCTTTCACTCAACATTTCTGCTTTAGGTCAACAATTAATGTTCAGTGAAGCAGAGGCTTCACAGACAACCAGCCCAAGACCCTTCTCAATCATTTGTCCTCTCTCTTGGGGACTGTACATGAGGCAGAAGAGACCATTTCTGCTGACGTTAATTTGGGTCCCCAGCATTTACTCAACCACCATTTATGGTTTTTTTGAGTTGCAAATATTTTTGTAAATGACTTCTAAGTTTCCTGGCTCCCTCTCTGATGTGGCTGGAGTTGGCCAGTGCCTTCTCAAGTTACCAGCAGCAGCCTGGCACAGAAATGGAGGCTTCATACCTGCAGCTCTCACTGTAAAAGCCAGCTGGGATCCGAGGTGTGAGTGGCTTAGCAAGTCTGGGCACCCCCGGAGTGATGCTGGATCACACGGGCAGCAGTTTGCGTAATGTGGAGAAAATGAGAGGCGATTCAGACTGAGGGATGCAATTCTCACACGTGGAATTGCCTTTGGAGGTGTCCATGGGGCTGCTGCTTGCAGGAACTTGTAGCACTGCCTGAGAGCCCAGCGCGTTTCTGCCCGGGGATGGAACGCAGGTGAGGAGAGCAGCATCATCCACGCACCTCGTGCTCATGGCCTGGCCTCTTCTGACGTCAAATAAAACAATTTTTAAAAAGTCTAAACACAAATGCTGATTTTGGGATTAGAAGAGGCACTGTTGTCTGAATCCCTACCAAATCAAGCCATGAATTTCATTAGTGGATCCTAAATGCAGAGAGATAAGTTGTGTTGTAAACTCGCACATATCTCAAGAGATACCGAGCACTGACTTAACAACAATGAAGACAACTTCCCTCAGCAAACTACTCCAACTCTTAAAACCTCATTTTCTGTTTGGATTTCACTGATCTGGACCAGCACGTGATATTAAGCCCTCTAATATCAGGAATTTTCATCTTCCATTTGTACTAAGCTGGAAACAAATTCCACAATACCCGTTTCACTACACAGCAACATTTTTGTCACCAACAAGTGGTTCTGGTAGCTCATCTCCAAGCTCTTTCCAAGAGATCAACAAACTTTACAGTTTCTGGCATGATTCCAGGAATCTTGTCATCCCCTGGGAATAGCCACACTGTTCTATTCTTAGTTACATATTGCAGACCAAGTCAACAATCAGTTTATAAAGGGAAACAGCCTCGTGAATACACTAATGAAAACGAAACAGATTGACAAAGAACTTCAGCAATAAAAAAGCATCCACAAGTGATGTTCTTTCTGGGGTCAGACGAGAAATTTTTGTAATGAGCTGCTGTTGCAGCGATCTGTTCCCAGCGCTCCTGGTGTCTCATTACGCTGCTTTTCAGCGCTGCTGTTGTCACAGTAGTCCCTGAAGAACCTTATGTAAGGAACGAGATGATGGTTCTGCAGCGTGTTAAAAAAGAGCATTTAGCAGATAAGTGCTAATGTTCTAGATTAGGGATTCTCACTCCCTTACTCTGCTCTGGCTCATGTAATTGCATGAATCACTTTGATTGCGAAGTGCACGCTCTCCCGTCAGCTTAGAGGGATGGAAGTGGAATATTACAGAGTCTGCTCAAGAAACAGTGCTGGAATAAGAAAAAGCTGCAAACATACCACAAAAAAATAACAATTTCTAGTTACTCATGAAATTTACTCCTTTGATTTGCACATGGATTTTATTTAGACTTTTGTGCAGACGTGTGACTGCGTTGGCAAAGCCCAAGGCAGCACAATTCTGAATGATTCAGCAGGAGCTGTGGATTTATGTGATGGGCAGGGACTCAATGCCTTTCTGTAATTTTCAGATAAGTCTTTTTAAAAATTTAGAGTTCCTGCCAAGAAGATGCAGAATTGGTTTGGGGAGTTTGCTGGACTTTGGGGAAACATTCTTTCAGCATTTTTCTTCCTGACGATTCCTTTTGGTGGGAAACAGCTTTCCCCTGCACACCAAAATGGATCAGGAGCTGCGAGCTGCGGGCAGGGGACTGTCTGGTGGAGCCAGGGTCTCTCTCCACACATCTAACCTACGGAGTGAGGTCATTTTTCACTGAAATGGGACTTATTGGGCCATGGGGGAAGGAAATGGGAAGGCTTCCATGGCCATAGAAATCTACCAAGAACTGGAGAGGAGTTATTCAGGAGGGCATTGTTGGAGATCTGCTCCCACCACAGACAGGCAATTTATCCTGTGCCTCGATGGGATCTGGTGAGACCAACGCCAAAGCAGGTTTTGCAGGCTCATATTTAATAAATAAACCAGCCCACCTTCCTGCCCTTCCAGGGCCCTCGTGGGTCCCTCTGGTCCCTTCCAGTTCTGCCTCCCCCAGCTCCCCACAAGTCTCCTCTGTGCCCTCATCATGGAAACCAGCGGGAGCACTATGAGTGCTGCTAATCCCTGGCTTGCCACTGCCTCCAAGGGGACCAAGAAGAGGTCACTTGTTCAGTTTTTATTTACTGTACTGGTGCCACATGGCTTCCTTAGATTGCCTGCAGGGAGCAGGGTTTTTTTCTCCTTAACACACAGTTTAGTTTCTGTTTTGGTTTCATTGCTTTGCTTTTCCAGTCCTTGGCTGGAATGTGGTGAAGGCCAGCGAGAGGATACAGGGCAGGTTGTGCTCCTGCCCCTATTAGCATATTAGGTCTGGAAAGAATTATCCAAAGAGGCAATGCCCAGAAAAGACAGTCAGTTGTTCTGCAAATTGCCAGAATTTCACCACTAAAATCCCTTGTTCTGCACCTCTGTTCTGTCGCTCTGTCTTCCCAAGGCCTGTGGAGCTGTAGCTGTTCTCCTGCTCATTTGGGGTATGCATGGCAGCTGTCTTCTGTGTGGCAGGGTTTGGGGTGTCATCCGCAGGGAGGGAAGCAGAGGCAGCTGGGGCCACATCTCTGTCCATCCCACTGGATGTGCTGATGTGGGATTGGCAGCTTCGTGGCTCTCCAGCCTTCCCTGATGCTCTGAACATTGGTCATCCGAGGCAGAAACAGGGAGGACACTTCCACAGAGGATCTCGCCCACTTTCCCATCTGCCTTGGCTTTCAGGCCCCCACCATGAGATTTTTTAAATTTTAATTTCTCTCCCATTTTTCTCGTTTCTGACTTTTTCCTCTCATTCCTGTACTTTGCACTGCTTCATCTGTCACTGCCGTGGGAAGGTGGGTATTCCCAGCAGAGCCCATCCGAGGTGCCTCCAGGGCCTGGAGTACCACTGAGTTCCTTTTTCTCCTTTTCATCCGTATGCAAGATTGCTCAGAAGGGTGAAAATTCCAGTGAAGTGGCATGTTAGCAAAAAGCATGCATTAACAACCCTGTGGGGATGGCTGCAAAATGCTTTCCCTCACCAGAGCCACCTCCAACACGAAAACTTCGCTTACTACTCCCTTAAGGATGAACTCAGAAAATTGTAATGTCTCTCTAGTGACTTATATTTCTAAGAATCCCAAAGCACTTAGTAAATTACATTCTCCTGACTTCCTTCAGCCGCGACTGGGGTATAACCAGAGCTGGGGGGACAACTGGCAAGTGCTTAAGTTCACATGCCCTCATTAGAAATGAACTTTGGCTTGACAAAAGAAAGAACCCCACCCCTGGCTTGGTAGTGGTGTGGTTTGGGGTTTTCTCTTAGGAGGCAGAAAATAAAGTGCTAATGTGGAGCTTAGAGATCTATTTGGGCTGTTCTCAGGAAATATCGTGGAGGTTTCAGCATCAGAAGAAATCAGCACCTTGGGTTGATCTTTTAGCTGGATACAGCTGACAAACAGCTGTCACGAGGGTGAGTCCTGCACGTGCAAGTGAGGGCACTTCCTGGGACTACAGCCCTGAAATCCCTTAACCACGGCTTGGCTGGGTCTGATGGGACCGGGTCAGGGCAGAGGGAGGTGGCTGCGGGCAGGAGGCAGCAGGGAAGCCCTGGCTTTCGAGGGAAGAGCGTGACCTACAGCGTCATCTCCTGAAAACGACCTGCTACAAAGGACAAATTATCCACCTCATCCTCCTACTTCCCACTCTGTTCTTCTGCCAGCTTGCTTTTCAAGAGCCACTGGTGCAAAGGGCAGCTAATTATTCCAGGAATTCAAATTGGTTCCTTTTATGGCAAAGATCAAACAAAAGCAAACCCCCAGCAATGTGGGCTGGCGTTGGCTGCCTGCCTCAGCCGCCAGCCCAGTGCTGGGAAGATGCCTCTCATCCTCCCAACAGCTCATTATCTGGGCAGAAGTTGCCAGACCACAGATGGGGAGGAATGGAGGCACAGGAGGATGAGGATGGCAGAAGGCTGAGGGAAAGGAAGCAGCAAAAAGAGCGTGGTTGAAGTGTGAGAGGTGAAAGGTGTGACAGAGCTTGTCCATGCTCCACCATGCAGCCCAGCAGCAGCTCTGCCATCTCAAAACCTCTTTACTGGGTGCTGGTATTGTCTTAATTCGAGTTCCTGGGTGACTTTGGGGCACGGCAGGGGTTTTTGGGCCATGCACACCCAGGTGGGCTCATCTCTCCCCACCACAGACCTGCCCCTTTAGCCAATGTCCCCATGCTGGGGACGTGGACCTGCACCATCTCTTTTGCTGCCCAGGTTCACGCAGGGCATTTTCCCATTCTACCAACTACACCAAAACAGCATGGCCAGCTCAGGAACACGTGACAGTGACATTTTCCATTCCCCCAAAGCCAATATTTCCTATTGCCACCCTCCTGTGGTGAGAGTGCCACCAAAACAGCTTTGGCTAAGGACAGCACAGTCGTGGAGAATGGCTGAATAAGACCATAACGTTATTTCTTGTTGCCTTGACAATACACTGAAGCTCAAGAGATCCATTTTAACCCTGTGCTGGGGTAATATCAGCTGATGAAACCCTGCTGGAAACAAGGCAAGCAACTAGACTCGCAAAACTAAGTTTGCACACGTGTGTAGGATCATCAGGATAAGCGGGGTTTTGCCTCCAGAGAGCGGCTGGCTCTTTTCCTGGGAAGGCTCTCCAGTCTCTCCCTCTAAGGGCTGAGTTTTTTGAGTACTGCATAGCAAATCCCTTCCCAGTACTCCACTGTTTTTTGAAAATACAAAAATAATCCCAAATGTTCAAAACACTCATGTTCTTTAGCCAGAGCCTCCTGCAAAATCTGCTGAGTCTGAAGATGACCTGCAGCCAACATCCATGGGCTTAGAGGGTTTAACCAACAGGCTGCTGCTTACAGAGAGCTGTGATTCCTATTTTCCAGAGCGCTGTTTCTTTTACATTGCTATTAATTCCAATCGTGGCACATCTAATTTAGGAATTCCTCGGTGACCAATACACTTCAGTGCCATGACAGGAGCACGCAGCAGTGAGAAAACAGTTAAACGGGGCTGCCTAAGCTCAGTCCATTACTTGGTCTCTGGGGAACAGCACCATTTCATAAAGCGACTCCTCCCTCCATCGCTCCATGTAGGAGCTCCATGAATAAATAAGAGAGAGGCTTTCTTGTGAGGGTCATTGCCCAGCCAGGATTATCCTGCAGTGCCAGAGGTTCAGGAGTCCCTCTTCTGAGAAGCATTGAGCCATCTGCTTGAGGTCCCACCGTGTGTGGTTGCCTGAACGTCTGACTGTCTGCAGACCTGTTGGAAGCATCGAGAGCGGAACAGGCAGGTACTGCTCCAGCTCTTTCTAAATCCAGCTCTTTCTAAACCCAGTTTCTCAACTTCCTGCAGCAAGACAGAGCAATTGCACTCCAGATGATGAAATATTTCCTTCGGTTTACCCTAAATTCCAGCGAGTGATGTAACCAGCCATCCCTTAGTTTTGCATCACCTAGCACAGTAAAGAGCATGAACAAATCAATTCTCAGTGGACCACTTCGGTATTTAAATCCCCCAATAAAACCTTTTCTTGTTTTACCTATTCGGGTCCCTTTCACATCTGCCATCAGGGTGTCCCTACACGCCTCATCCTGCCAAGGTTAATAGTCAGAGCTGGGATGGTTCCAGCTCATTTCATCGTCTTGTCTGAGATGACATTTTAAGCAGCAAATGCTTTGTGTCTGACTGGCGTAAAGTCAAGTGCCTTACCTCTCATAGCCGGTGCTGATAGTGCTCAGTTAGAAGTCTGCTAAATGGCTGGTTTCTGTCATTACACTAATTGCCTAGGAGAAAAGAGAGAGGAGTGTATCTTCCATTGAAAAAAAACCACATAACTGTTAGTCTACGCTGACCTTTTCCTGCTGTTTCCTTCTCCTCTGTGAATGAACGCTATTAGCTGAAACTCCCCCGTGTTTGCTCCTTGTTCTGCACTTCCTGGTTACAGCTTGGGGTGACATGGCCAGAAATCTGCATGGGTTTTTAAAAAAACAGGTACAATTTTCACAGACATGGATCTTACTTTTTCTTAGCAGCATAAACAGGATATTCTGTTGAAAATAAGGTGAAATGGAGCAATATTCAACCATGCACGTAATTTTCTCCAACTGAATAGTCCTGCTTGCTTAATGTTAAACACAAACTGAGGGGAAAATAAAGGAAAGTGTGTGGTTTCAATAAATCAGGAACTTAAAGAAATCCCTCTGTACATTATCATCTTTATTGGCATCTTAAACAACTTCCTCTACCAGAAAAGCTGCCCAGAATGTAGATGAAAGAGCAAACTTTGCTACAGACAAATCCTAACTCGAGTTCAACCAGCAGCACCCAGGAATTAACTCCTCATCTCCTGGGACCTGTGGCTTTCCTTTGGCCTGGGAATGGCTGTGGTTGTTTATGCTTCTTCCTCTAATCCAGCATAAGCTGGAGAAGCTCTTGAGGTTTTTCTGTACAAGGACAAATTCATCCTGACTGTCTCAGTGGTGGGACAGAGCGATCCCCCTGCATAAGAAACGCAGCTCCCTTCACCTTGGCATCCCCACTGCAGCTCCCAACACGCTGGGAGTTACTGAACCTGGCTGGTATCTGCCACCCCGCTCTCTGCTGCACCCTGACAGCTCTCATTTAAACAGCTGGAGCCCCACAGTTTTCCCTCAGATCCCCAGGCCATCAAGAGACCCCGATACAGGCTGCGGCAGGAGAAAGCCCTGGGTGCAGTGCGGGGAAGCCTTTGAAGCTGACATCACTTGGGTTGGAGGTGTTTTGAACTGCGGAGAGGAAGCGCTCTGAAAAGAAAAGGCTTTTATTCTGACAGTCAAGCTTAAGCCTGCCATGACTGTATATAAAGTGCAAACTCGGAACTTAAAGAGGGAAAAATAAAAGGGCTGGATTGAGCGGACAGTCGGGTTTGACTCCAGCTCAGCTGTCAGAGGAATAAAGCCTTTGAAAAAGAACAAACCAAATCCTCAGTTCTTTTCCCCAGCATCAGCCCTGACTGTTGCAGCTTCAAAGGCTGGGCTATGCCATGGAGGTCCCGCAGGGAGAGCGGGGCCGCCCCCACAGCTGCTCCAGCCCTTTGCCTGCCGGGCCACACCACGGCTCTTTGCTCAACACCCGGGGTCCCCCAGGCTGGTCCAGCTTCCCTGGCAGGCTGCTGCCCACCCACACCTCCAAAGGAAGGGGGGCTCCTTCCCTGGCTCCGGCGTGTCTTCACTTTGGGGTTACTCTCATGGCAGCACTGAGCTTGGGTCAGTGCCGCCTCTCAGATGCTTGTTTAGGAAGTGAGGAATGACCATCTCTGCTTTGTACCTCCAGCATCTGCTCCTACAGCTCCAGACATGCGCTCGTGCTCCAGGCACGGGGGTGACCTCAGTGTCAGAGCTCCCTGGTGATCCAAAGGCAAAGGTGTGCTCCCAAATTTGCGTGTAGAGATGGCAAACCCAAAAGGCAGAGCCGGACGTCAAGGCGGAAACTAAAGCAGCCCATAATCACTGGGGTTGTGTTTGCCTTTCCAAAGGGCATAACATTTTATGCGATTCATTAAGATTAGAGCCCTGAGTGTATTCATCAGGGCCTTGTTGGTATGGAAATTAATCATTTCAGGGCGCGTGGCTGAGCTTTGATGGTGGCTCCCGTGAGGCTGCGCAGGCCGGCCCTGGGGTGATGTGAAGGTGCTGGTGCTCAGCACAGCCTGGCCAGCTCCAGCCTGGAGCAGGGCTGGCTCCAGGGGTGATGAGATAGCCAAGGGCTCTGGAATCCTGACCGCAGCTTGGCTGGCTGGGGCAGGAGGAGGGACAGCAGCCATCCCAGGCCTACACACCACTCCATGGCACAGCACCAGGAATGAGCAATCCCGAGGTATTTGTGTGCTCCCACTTTGGCCCTTGTGGTGTTTTAATAGTGGTCAAGGCAGCTAAATTAAAGGGAGAGCACTGAACCACTGCTACTGCTGCCATATTCTTCCACTCTGGTATTTGTGGTCTCCACCCCCATGGCCAGTGCCTCTCCACTGAGGGTAGCAAGCGGGGTGGTCTGCCTGGATGAGTGGCAGAGATCAGGTATTGAGGGTGCTGGTCCTTCTGCAGGGGGGACTGCAGCAGGAATAGCTGCTCCTTTGGGACTGGGTCACATGCAGGCAGGAGCAGGGGCTGGGCTCTGGGATGCTGCACACTGGGTGTGGTACATGCACATCTCTGCACCTCCAACCATGTGCTGCCCCTCCCTGATGTGGTATTTAGTCACAACTGGGAGAAATAAATCCACATTTTCAGTCCTCTGGATATTAAAAAATTTTATATAAAAATCTGAAATGGGTAATTTTAAGATTGCTGTATGATAAATTCATAGATTTATTACTCTTAAATAGTTCTGCATAGCTGCAAAATCTGTGAGTTATTACAGCTTTACAGCATCCTGACCCTTCAAGTGTTTGTATTTCCCGTTGCATCCTTACCAGGAATAAGAGATAACTGCACTTGTCTGCAAAACGCCCTGGGTAAGACAAGATCATCAGGAAAATGGCAAAAAGTAAGATGCATGTTCCGTGTTGCACTGACTTCCCTGTCACTTCTGCTCAGTTTATTAGCAGAAAACATACTTTTACTGCACTCCTGCCTTCAGATTCAATCTACTGCAGGAGGTGCACAGCCACAGAGGGTTTTTTTTCCCTTTTCACTTTGCGATGTGATACTGATCACGCTGGAAAAAAAGCCTCTCCTCTTTGTCGGCTCGTTGGCAGCAGCGATTCCGCCCGGTGACGCAGGGACGGAGCATCTCTGCGTGTTCCCCACGTCTCCAGCCTGACCTAATCCATTCGCTGACCCAGCGTCCATGGGACGGCGTTTCTTTTGGCATGAAGCGAATCTCTGGCGAGTTCGCTCAGTGAGACCTCGCAGACTTTCCACAAACATATTCCTGACGTAGCAGGAGTCGGGAGACAACGCCAAAGACGTTCACAAAGGTGGCCTTAACTTTGTTCTTCCACACTGAAATCGAGCTCCCCTACAAACTTCAATAGTTTTTGTTGACCAAAGCCATCCCACCTCGGTTTTTCTGGCACAGCCATCTCTCTCCAACACTAAATCTCATTATGAGTTGAAAAGAATGACGGAAACCACGAGGCTGTAAAAGGAGGAAGTGCTAAGGTTGCTGCTGCTGTTTCCAAAGCATGAAATAAGGTATTGAATAATGAGTTTTTTCTTCCAGTGCTTGAACTCTGCGGGGATATTGCTACAGCTAATTCCTAGTCATGTATTTAACAAACTTACAAGCAAGGTCACTTGGTCACATGTCAGGTATGGGAACCCTGTGAGTCCTTTGGGCAGAGAGAATTAGAGGCAAAAAGCCCAAGATCTCTGAGTTCATCAGAAACCCAGACAAGAAAGAGCCTGTGGAATAAATGCTGTAATCCCTCATCTCTCAGGGATGGAGCGGCTGTCTGACCCAGGGCACTGCTGGTCTTAACAGCATTACCCTGGGGACATTTTGGGCTCAGTTGCCCAGAGATTGCATGTGGTCTGCCAAAGAAACTGTTTCTCTCAAAGCTCAGATGGTCATCCACAAACTCCTCATAGGAGGAAACAATAACCACAAACTTTCTCGTCTTGGTACCGCAGGGCTGGCCACATTACGAATGAATTTTTCCCATTCATGCTTGGATTTCACCACATGAAGAAGAAAGAGAAGAAACCCTGCAACAAGAGGGAGGCTGGAAAGAAAGAGCAGGGCAAAGTAAGAGTCACTATAAACAGTGATTCAGGAGATCCTTCCCAAAAGTAACACAGGCAGCTCACTTAACATCCTGCGTCAGGAATGGTGATTCCACGTCTGGTATTCAGGAATAAGGATCATTAACTATTAATAACATTTGCAAATATTAAACAAAGCATTTCCCTGCTGTTGCACGGGTGAGTGAACTATCAGGCTGACATTACTTTTCTTAGAGTCACAGAAAGGCTCGGGTTGGAAGGGACCTTAAAGATCATCTAGTTCCAACCTACATCTTAACTCTAAATATTATGAAGCGTTTTGAAAGCACTTTATCAAGCTCATACCACAACACAAGCCCTCCTTCAGGAAGCTATGATTGTACCAAAGAAAAAGCTGGCAAAATCAGGAAAACTGTTCAAGCTCTTTGTGCCCCAGACGGTCTCACGAGAGGTCCCCATTCCACCTCCAGCTGCAGCCAGGTGGCTGGCACTGGCTCCTGTACCCCAGCATGTGACAAGATTTGATGAATAACAGCAAAATTTCTGTTGCCATCCCCCAATTCCCTCATTTCAGGCCTGAGCAGGATGAGTGCTGTCAGAGATGTGCTGGGATGTGCAGCAGGGTGGATGTAAACCTCCCTCGGTTTGCCCCCACTCGCCTGCCAGGAGCAGGATGGGGAGCAGAGCTTGGAAAGAGGCAGGAACTCTGAATGTTTTTGTTTTGCTGCTTTAATATTTTTTTTCCTTCCTTTAACTGTACAGCCTTGAGTCCATTACTCACTCCATGTCTGAAACTGAAATTACGAGGGGAAAAAAATCTTCAGTGCATTTACTTGGATTCATTATCTGTCAAGTAGTGTAGAAGGAATAAATTGGGAAGGAAATTTTAAAACCATTCTCCTGACATGAGTCACAGGAGTAAGCTATCAGAAGCCATGTCAAAGGCACTGCAGTTGGCAAGAAACATATAGCATCTTTATGATTCTTCCTTTCATAAAATCCAAACCATAAACAACAGAAACACGGGAAGGCAGGGAATATAATTTCATTAGAGCAAACGTGACATAAATTTAATAATAAATATTAGCTGTTATCTAGGAAAATATGAAAAGCCATTTTCAAAATCATTAGCTCTAATCACAAATGAATTTTGCAGCTTCTTTTCCATTTTGTACCTCTGTAATGAACTCTGATAAATTCAAGGGACTACATGTTAAATAAAGAGATAGAAGGGTCTAATTTGCTGCTTCATTAAACCGGCTTATTTCTGGAACGTCTTGCGTGTTGCTCTGAATTTCCCATCTCTGAAAGGTGAAGACAATGAACTATCTGTCTCTAATGTAGTGTGGCACACAATTAGGGATTCAAAAGGATGTGAATCTCTTTCCATCAGAGATACACGCAGCGATTATTATTTTATTACCAAATACTGTCAGCGTTACAGATTCCCAACAGCTACCCTGACACCTGACGCGCATGTTAAATTTGCACAAAGCGTTGCAAGAAAAAGTCAGATTGAGTTTATTTATGCCACATTCTTCCTTCTTACATAAGTCTCCAGCAAGCCCGGAATGGTTAAATGTTCCTGGAGTGAAGGTTTGCACCCAGACAGGATATACAGAGGATGACCTGCCTGTTTGGATGCATTTTTAACGTGGTGATACAGCACAAGCTCAAGTTTACAAACTCTGCTTGCAAATCTTCAGAGCCTTTGAGAGCTTATCTGAACCTATCTCTGCTCAGTGAACTTACACGTGTGGATCTGAGATGCTTGCCTGCTTGGAGGTGAATTCTACTAAAGTTCTCTCAGCTTCAGCTGAAATTTTTTTTCAAAACACACGTTAACACAAAAGTTCTGTAACCTCCACTTGACTCTAGCCAAGTGGATTTGCTGGAGGAAGATGTTTGAAGCAGTTCTGGAAACATAAAAAGACTCAAAAAGGCTTTGACCTCCTAGAGGAACACAGATGTCTCCTTAGATGCAGTATCAGCTTGGGATTTACCTCCACAACCAGAATACGTGTACCTATCCCCAGGAGAACCTCTGGTAATCTGAACAACAGTGAAAGAAACGATTGAGGCATTTAGGGTCGTGTTTGCCTTCACACAAATACACCTGTGGCATGGTCAGGATTACCACTCGTGTACCACGGGTCTGCAAAATTTCCAGCCACTCAACAGCCTCTTCCCTGGATTTCATTCTCCTCTTACTGCCTTTCTCAGTGCAGGATGATGGGACTTGGAGCAACCTGGTCTAGTGGAAGGTGTCCCTGCCCATGGTGGAGGGGTTGGAACTAGAGGAGCTTTAAGGTCCCTTCCAACCCAAACCATTCAATGTTTCTGTGATTCTCACGAAAAAACAAAGTTCTCAGCAACTTGCGGGATCCAATTGCCATGCCAGAACAAAGGAAAGCAAGAGCTGTAATACCCTTTGTAACTATGGGGAGGGAAAGGGAAAGAAAGAAACTCCCCGAAACACTGGACTCGAAAATTCAGACTCTGAAGTCAAGACATTCAAAATCACAGTTCCCACAGCACCCGTAACTCACCTGCTTGCACATATGTCACATGTGCTACTGGGTATGAGGTTATATTTATGTCTTGCTCCTTCTCTGCCAGGAACAGAGTTATGGCTACTGGGGGAACTATAAGTTTGATTTTCCTGACTTATGTGTATTGAATCTTCAAGAAAGAAAAAAAACCCCAACCTGCTTGTTTGGATGGTAGCAAATATGTCTCTCTCTGTTTGACTTTATTTCCACTTCCTTTTCTGTTCCTCTGCCTCTTCACGGCCAGATAAAACTGTGGACTTTACCCACATGAAGAGTTGTTAAAAAGAAGCAACCTGTGCCTTCTTTAGGAAAAAATTCTTCACTGAAAGCCATTGGGACAGGTTGCACAGGGCAGTGGTGGAGTCACCATCCCTGGAAGGAGGTAGGAGGTGTGTGGATGTTATGCTGAGGGGCATGGTTTACTGATGAACACGGCACTGCTGGGTAACAGTTGCACTCCATGATCTTAGAGGTCTTTTCCCACCTGAAGGATTCTGTGATTCTTCAGAAGAGGTGGCATCTTCCCCTACAGTTCCAGTCCTTACAGGACCTGGCTGGAGAGGCTGCATTAAAAGCACTGAAGCCTTCTAATTAAGGTCTCATTACTAAACTGCTGCTTGCAGCAACCTTTTAAAATAAACACTACCACTTTCTTGTGGGTAACTTGCAACAATGTCTGAGCTATCCCTGTCTGGAACTGCTTACAACATCAGTTCAAAGTTTATCAAAATGCAACTGGAGCAACCCAGAGCTCCTATTTCAGAGCCATTTACCAGCACTCATTGCACTTGGCATTGAGAGGTGAGGAACACTTCGCTTTCCTCTTCTGGCTGCAGTGGCAGCAGCTGTTAAGTGGCCTTTTTGCTGGAAATAGCATTTGGGAGATTGGCACATACCTTCAAAGAAAATTTCAGAGAAAATTTCTCCTGTTTCTCTGCTGAAAGTTATTAAGTAACGCCTGTTGCAGTGGCTCAGGGTGGTTACAGGGAAGGGGTCTTTGCAAAGGCTGTGGGGTGGCTCCCGATGACTTTGATAACCCTTGCGTGGAGTTCTAAATCCCTTTCCCTGTTTGACTTCCCCGCTGCCCCCTTGGCACTCCCGATGTCCTGCTGAGACCCAGCACGGGCAGTGGCAGCAGGTACAGCAGCCCGTGTGTCCAGGCACTGGTCACAGCTAACTGGGACAGAGGGAGGAATAAGCAGCGCGAACAGAATGAATACTCAGCACTTTGATGTTCAGCAGAGCTCTGCTGCCGTGGCTCGCTCTGTAAAGCGAACGATGCTCCTCGCTCCCGTTGGTCATTTATTTATAGGAGGAAAAAAAGGAAAAGAGAATTAACCTGGATCCTGCTGCTGTGTCTCTATGCTGTGATACTTTTCTTGTGGAAGCCCTACCGATTAAAAAAATGCTTTTGATTTGATTTCCTGGAACATTCCGTTGTTTTCAGCTCCAGTATGGGTTTATTTCAGACGTGTTTCTGAGGCTTTCAACGAACAAAGTTGCAAGGAAATATATTGCATTTGGGAAAACCATACAAATGGTAAATGTCTTTTCAAATAAGTTATAATGATATTTCAAGGGCAGTTTAGACCTATTCAAATTGCATATTCTCATTACCATTCTTAGCAACAGACGTAAGTCCTTCAATCTCCATGTAGTTTTGTTACTCTCTCTCCACAATTTTCAATTTCCTTACAACTATTCAGCTGATTTATTATTTCCCTCCTGTATTTTAAATGCATCGTAACCCCATACATTTGTTTCACTCTCTCGGCTTCAATACTCAAGGTCGTTAAAACCCCCAAAATATCCTTTGCTTATACCACAACTTTAAATGTGCTCTTTCTTGCCCAGTGGCTTGTTACGTAATTACCAGTGGCGATATTATCCTGTTTTTATATTTTTATGATTAAAGAGATAAAAATGAACTCAACTGAATAAAATGTAGGAAGCTACTTGCAATATCTGTGGCAATTCTGCCGCTGCCCCAGTTGCAGAGGTGACAGAGAGATGCGGAATTAATTTTTCTTGGTGTGTTGCTTGAAATTTAACTGAGAAGAAATAAATTATATAGTATTAACATCTGACCCTTCTGATTAAGCGCTGCTTAAACATGCAACAAATTTTAAATCTATTGCATTGTAGGGAGAGGCAAAGTACATGCCAGTCCAGACAGTCCAAATCTGCCTTAAAAATGAAGATGTCCTGCCAGCCCAAGAGGTGTCCCAAGACCGCACCTCAGTGTCTTTGTGGGTAACACTTGGTTGGACACTATCCCTTTGGTCCTGTGCCTGGCTGGGAGCTGCTCAGCCTCCACACACCAAGGCAGTCCACAGGGACCCCCACAGGTCCCCAGCATGCAAGGTCACAGCCTTGGGCAGTTTTGTTTAAAAATGCAAATCTATGGTTCGGCCAAACCTCCAAACCTGACAGTGGAAGCAAGAAGCCCGTGTGAGCACGTCGCAGCTCCCTGGGAGCACACCATGTGTGGGAATTCAGCTTCCCAGCTGTGCCGATGGAGGTCAGGGAAGGTTGAAGAAGGTCAGGGGAAGGTCTGTCTGAGTGCAGGGGGTAGCAGGACGTTGCTGCAGGGAGCTCAGGCTCAGGGACCCGCCAGGTGCCGCCGCTGCGGCCAAAGGGCTGCGCTGACGGAGCGCGGGGTGACGGCTGTGCCCGCTGCCATATGGGACTGTCAACACCGCTCACAGAGCAGCAACACGGAGCTGCAGGGCTGCGAGGGACCCGCGGAGCCCAGGCAGCCAGTGCCCTGCCCCAGAGCAGGATCAGGCCCTGGCAGACCCTCCCTGACAGCTGATTCCTAACAGATTGCTCCTGCCTCCTCTCTAGATCTAGATCACCCCTTCAACACGCCCTGCCTCCACCAGCCACAGGACTTTCTGACTGCTCATCCACATCCTCCCTGCAACCCTCTCCTGCCAGCCTCTTGCCAGCTCCATGCCAAGCCTGAGGAGCACCAGCTCCTCTGCAGAGAAATTTTGATGTAGGCACACAGGGAAAGAGTGATGCAGAACACTGCAGTTGTGGTTTTAATCTCTGTTTTCCTTAGTAACCCATTTTGTGTGCTGGAAAAAACAACACAACGTCTGAGCCCCTAAATTGCTGAAGACAGCAGTGCCAAGACTACGGACAAGGGGCATTGGAGCCAACCAAGTTCATGGCCAGGTTGCCCCAAGGGCTCTCGGAGCTCCTCATTTCATGCATGTCCTTTCTGCTCCCAGTCCCTTTGCTCCAGGTGTAAATCCAACGATAGAAAAAGAGGGGACAGTGCCCTCCCGGAGCTGTCCTCAACGAGGCTGAGATCACTGCCATTTGTTCCACTGCTGGCTGGAAGAGGCGTGAGTGTGGGACGTGCCAGCTCCCGCGGCGTGTTTACCGGGTGGATGACCCCAGGAGCTCAGACAAGACAGGAAAGGATCCTCTTTCATTCCCGCTAACCCGGGCCCTCCCCTTGAATCACAGCCTCGGCTTAAAAACAAAAGGTTTATGTAAACATATAGCTTGCTTTCAATTTGAAGCTGCAATTCCTTCTTCTCTGCTGAAAGGTTATGGGGTTTTTCCATGGGACTGCCAGACTTGCAACCCGCCTGGCGCAGGCACAGCCAGTGCTTGGAGCTGGGATGGGGCCAACCAAGTAAAACCCATCGCTGGTAGAAATCACCCCTCCTGTGCTCCTGTGCGTCTCGGATCCTGTGGCTCTGGTGTTTCTCTGGGCAGGCACAGTCCTGCATGTCCAGAGGAGATTCCTGATGCTGCCCTCAGGACGCGAGGCCGGCGGGGAGCCGGGGGATGAGGCGTAGCTTCTTCAAAGCTCATGTTCAACTTATGAAAACAAACGAAAGGAAGAGAAAACCTCTGCCATTACTCACTCCCGGGGCAGCCGGGCTCCGCGGGAGTGTTGGCTCCCACGGCCGCAGGGAATGCAGCCGAAGCATCCCCACAGGCCCAGCACTGACTCACACTGCAGGAGGGGGCTGCTGTGTCACCGGGGCTCCCTGTCACCCACAGCCACCGTCCCGTGGCTGCCCCGGCCACCTGCATCACTGGCAGGTACCTTCACCGTGCTGGCTCCCAGCCCATCCAGGCACTGAATGTGGAGCAAGCCTTTGGCGGGCCTGACACTCTCCTCTACGGAGTCACAGCGAGTTCTCCCAGCAAGCTGTCCGCTTTTCCCCCACAGGCAGAGCCTGCTTTACCGCTGCCGTGGCTCCTGCTCTATCTCCAGCAGCACAGACCACCTTCCACTGCTCCTCGCTGTTCCAGGGTCTTCTGACACGCTTTATCCCTACAAAATAGACTTTGCTTCACTTTTGCTGGGAGTTGCGGTAAAATACACAGACTTCATTTGCTCGTTCGGCTGGGGCTGGTGGGAAAAGGTGCCCATAGCTGTACCTGGACCAAGTACCTTAAATCCTTCACTCTTCCATGGCTGGGAAAGGCTACAGCAACTTCCTTGGCAGCTTCACTGCTGAGAGAGTGATGATAGCAGCAGAGCCCCAGCTTCCTCGCCTGACACTCCTCGCCCTCCCCACATGGGGTGGTTTTAAAAGCAGAGTTTAAGTGAACTAGACAGTAAGAAAACAAAAGAAAACAACCCCAAACCCGGCACACAAACACACAACCTCCCTCACATCACCCTTCTACAAAAGCAAGCTAATTTTGCACCAAGCCACTCATTCCCATCGGAGAAAAAGAAGCCACTGGTGCATCTGCTCTCCAGGCACGACCCCTTTGAGCTGGCGCTGCCGTCCTCAGGGATCTGCTAATTTCACATTCCCTAACAAGGGCTGCAGACCCACACTGCCGACTTGCTCTATGTTATCACAACCATTAAAACACTCATTAGAGAAGTGCTCCGCTTGCTCTTTGGCCTTCGGAGCTCATTTGAGTCGCTGAGTAGCTGGTCAGGATCTTGGAAGAGTATTCTTAAGAAAATAACATCTGATGATAAATTTACAGCTCCAGCAACTGCATATTAAGAGCTTTTTACTCCAGCCAGTCCTGTGTCACAGGTTGTCAGTACAGACTGGCGGGAAAGGAGTATGAAATATTCATGAAGTTATCAATGGGACCGAGATATCCAGTTAATGATGTTGTTGAGCAGTTCCCCTGGCTCTGGATGCCCGGTGCCAACTGGCTCGTTAGGGTGGCCGCGATTTGCTGGGGCCTTTGTGGCAGCGTTTGCTCCGTACCACCGACACAGCACCGCGCTCCTGGACCAGCTCCATCTTAATTAGCTCTGCTGCCACTGGAATTAGGCGACATGTTGGAGGAGTCACTTAAATTAACTTCTGACTCTTCCTCAGACAGATGGGACCTCGTTCCCCGCGCCTGCCTATTACGTTTGTTTAATCATTCTTTAAAGGACTGTCACAACGCGCTGTACTGTCTGGGTGCGTCAGAGATGTGACCTTGGCTTCAGCGCTGGGTTCTGAAAATGAATGCATTTCTTAGAAGGTGTCTGAGCTTTGCCAGGCGAGCTGATGAGCAGTTTGGAACGCAGCGCAGAGGTTTCCAGGTAGCAAGGTCCTGCTGGCTTGTGCAGCTTGTATCCTAAAATAGGACCTGCTTTGGAATTCGCATCCCACCTCACCACCAGCGCCGGCCGCTGACCCCGGTGATGGGGTTGGGGTCCGT
The DNA here is from genome assembly GCA_013398855.1 of Mohoua ochrocephala. Classification (NCBI taxonomy): domain Eukaryota; kingdom Metazoa; phylum Chordata; class Aves; order Passeriformes; family Acanthizidae; genus Mohoua; species Mohoua ochrocephala. Next base: position 22,114 of record VZTA01014752.1, read on the forward strand.
GGTGGTCTGTGCTGCCCATGAGTGCTCACTGCAGCACAGGCTGGGCACTCTCTAGTCCATACACGTGGCCCTGCTGATAGGCATGGAATGAATGAGCACAGGTACAGGCTGGAACCCCTTGTGCACCCCTGGCTGTGCCAAGCTTGCCTGGGAGACCACCAGCCTACGGCTGATCTTTGGCACTCCAAAGACAGAGTGTCAGTGCCCTCTGTGGCCCGTACAGCCAGGAGCTGTTACAGAGAGAGAGGCTGTGGAGCTGCACTCTGCTCACACCACGACTACCTGCTGACAGGGGCTTCAGCATCTCCCTTCTAAAGCTGGCTGCAGTGTCCTACACACTGCAGGATAGCCGGAAGAAGCCCAAGCGCTACAGCACGGGACGTTCTGGAGTATTTCAGCCCAAAATTTGCATGGGAAAGCTTTAAGACATTTCTACAAGCATCAGCAATGACAAAAGGGTGCTGGGATGAGGCTGTTTGGTACCTGGAGGTCACTGTGCTGCGGACCTGGCCCTGTCACACCTGCAGTACCACCAGCCAGGGCTTCTGCCTGCTGCAGGAATGTTCTTCTGCCCAGCACTGGAACAGCCCATGCTGAGGATCCTCTCACTCAGCCCTTGATTTAGATTGAGCCCAGAGCCACAAAGGGATGGCAGCTCCAATCACACCCCTGTATTCGGGTGCAGAAGCAGACCTGAAAACCTGAACTGATGCTTAGTCAAAAGACTTTTCAGAGACTTGCCCATCTACTCGACTTTATGTGAAGCTGTGAGCAGAAAGTGCTCTTAGTTTCCAGGGTTTTAAAAAAAAAAAAAAAGGTTCACATTGCTTCCTCCCTGGAGGTTTGCTTTCAAGTTTCAGCTTCAAACAAGCCCAGATTTCAAAGTTCCAGCACACACATTGCTCTGCATGCAGACCACGCAGGTTAAGGATTTCCCTGCAGCTTCCCACGGTGTACAGCCCCTGCTGCTCCCTGCCTCATGTACTGCACAGCTTAATTGTGACAGAAATAAACCCCCATCACTTGCAGGACCCGAGCTGATAGGCGTGTACACGGGTTTGGGGACGTTTTCCTCGTTTCCCTCAAGATGCTCTGTGAGATACCAGCAACGCTGTTGTTCTTTTCTGAAGCGACAGCATCTTTTGTGGTAGGACCATTCTGCAGCTTTTCTGAAACTCACAGCAAGGAGCAACAAAAAGCGTTTCCACCACGCCTCGTCCTGCTGCAGGTTTACTTTAATGCCAACCCCCGCGCTGATTTAATTCCATAACTCTAACTTTTAAAGGCAGGCTTAATCTGCCATACTGTGGCCTCTCTGTTGCAAGTCATCTTCCCTTATTCCGAGCAATTTAGTCCCTGATGCAGTGAGGCACTTAAGTCCGTGCTTAAGTGTCATCTAATTCAATGCCTGGGCTTTAGCTCTTGCAGAGTCAGAGTTACAACACTGTAAAATCCTCTCCTGCCGTGAGGATGGGGCTCTGTGTGACGTGGTGCTCCCTCCGTGGGGTACAGGATGTCTCTGGGTCATGGTCCTGCTGACCTGGAGCTGCCCTGCTGAGCACTCTGGTTTTGTGGGGAATTAGGGGGAATGAGGTCTCCTAGCTGCAGCCGCTCTGGAATGAGTTTATCAAACCAAAGTGGGTTTGGAGGCCACGCTCCCAGCCCTTGCTCAGTGTTTTTTAACAATGAACATTATTCACATGGAAATAGCCACAGTTTGGCATTCACTCCCCAGCCCATGCTCAGATCTCCTGTTGTTTCTGTGGCGATCCCTGAGTGTTGCCCCTCTCCGTGAAGCAGGATCAGAGTCACTGTCCACGGCCCCACGGGCCCCTCCACTCGCCTTCCGTGGCTCCAGGAACACCCTTGGTGCTCCTGTACAAAGTGCGTGCTCTCCGAAGGGAAGGAGCAGCCATCCCCTGCACAATAGTGCACAAATAAGGACATGATTAAACCATACTGAATGCTGAGAGGCAAACTACTGCACTATGATGTTCAAAAAGCCAGAATAATGTGATGGTTATAAAGACAGACAGCTCAGGCAAAGCTTGCCTAGAGCACAGAATGATTGTCAGGATGGGCAAAAATGTAGAAAATCATGTGAGTGTGTAAGCTGCCAAAGCCAATTAATCCAAAGAACATTTTGCAACCATTAGGCTTCTATTACTGTGCATGCATTGTAATTACTATGGGTCTGCACAGATATGATTGCAGATCTTTAATGATACCAAGGTTCTATTTGAACTTTCATTATTTTCATTTAATTTGTTTGTGTTTAATTGTTGCAGCACCTGAAGTTGGAAAAAGTGACTTATTTTTTAATTTGTCATTTCGAGTGCTGCTGTACCCAGATCGTCCTAGCAACCAAGAAGAGGGAGTGTGGAAGGGCTGCTCAGAAGGAAGAGATGCTGCGGTGTTTCCCTGTCTCGTGCTACTTTACAGGCAACTCATGCTGTTCATATCAGAACCTTGGAAATACTAGGAACACGGTGATCAAGGAAACTTCTGCTGATAAAAAAGTACAGAGAGCACTTTGCCAGGCAGCTCTGACTGAATCATCGTCCTCTATGGCAGGGTTGAAGCAGCCAGAGAAATAAAGGTGAACCCAAACCTTACAGTCAGGACTGGATCCACGTCTTGTGCTTGGCTTAAATCAGTGTTGCAACATCCTGGACTAGAACTATGAGAAATATCATATTGGATAAACTGAGATTTCAGCTTGGCTGTTTGGGCTTTTCCTCTGCTCTAAAACAAACGACATGAGTTTATGTCACATTTAGCTCTTGATTGGCAACGCCTCCTCCCTGTTAAAGAACACAAAAGCTATTTTATCAAAGTAAGAACGTGAGAATATGATATTTCTCATCTTGCTGTATGGCTGACCTGAGGGAGGTGCAAGAACTGTTTGTCACTTTTAGGGAAATCAAATGAGTTATGAGTTATTAAATTAATTAATTCAATCCAGTGAATATTCTTTCATGTCTTCTATCCATGTGGTTAAAACTAGTGTGAAATTCTGCTAGTAGGAAAAGGATGAGACAGGGAAAAGCAGCTAAATATTGGTCTAGAAAAAAATTAAAGACACAAATCCAGTGTATTTACCACTTTGCCACCAGTTGAAGCATCTTAAACTTCTGAAATTGAGTCTCAAGTCTGTAAGTCGCCCATCAGCTCTCAATGTCTATGGAGGTGACATCTCTGTGCAGTACTCACTTTCCTGGACAAGAAATGCTGATCCTGCCACTCCTTTGAGGAGAGTTGTACTGGACCAAAAGGATATAGAATGATAGGATGATGGTAGAATGGTTTGGGCTGGAAGGGACCTTAAAGATAATTTCCTTCCAAACCTCCCACCATGGACAAGGATACCTTGCACTAGACACACAAAAGAAATGTCTTAATTTTGTGTTTTAAAAAATTAAATAAAACCTAAAAGAATCAATTCAAGATATAGCAGAATTGCTAGTAGAAGCAGTCATCTCGGGGCACTTGCCTGGCCTGGCCTTTTCGAAGTCTCAAAGCCATTAAAGAGATGGATTTCTTTAGACAAGCCATTACCGGCTAATCTTTTTCCTTTTTTTTTGGTGAGAATGAACTGTAAGTTACACTTTATTTTGTTTCTTCACCCAGATGTAATTTTAAGTGTCTGAGTTCTATGGTTGCACGGGACTCTGGACAGCCGGGACAGAGAAGCCCCATATAAAGGAGTCTGCCTGTCCTCTCTGCTGGCATTGACCAGCCCCAGTAGCTTTATGAGAGCAGCAAAAAGAGGAGAGGCAAGGGGGCGAAGGAAAGCCAACGAGGAAGACAGCTGGCCCTAGCAGTGAGCACTGCAAACAGGCAGGGACACCTCTCCCAGCAAGGAGATAAACAGCCAGAGGAATCCCCTTCCTGCAGGTCAGAGCACATTGCTGTGCTGGTTTTGCTTCGGAGTCCAACGAGAGGGACTCTGATCTATCTGCTTCACCTGCACAGAGGCAGCTGAAGGTTTTCAACCTGATACTCGAGTGTATGCAGCTCCTGAGCCAGCAGGAGTCCGGGCAGCACCTGGGTTTTTTTTTAATATGTCTGCTTTACTTAGGAATGGCAGAGAGATTTGTGACTGACAAAACTTTCAGCACCGTCTCCCACCTCCCTCGCAGACCAGCCCTGACCTAAAATCCTGTAAAACAGAGTAAAGCCTGAGCTTCTCCCTCCCTCCAGCCCTGACAGTGTGGGCTTTGCTTCCATTTCCTTTTCCCAGTTCCGTATAAAACATGCAAAAACATTACGGGCAGTCCTGTCACCGCAAAACCTCTGCCCTGCACCGCCCATGCCCACCACGTCGTGGGTTTTACAGCCCAGCCCATTCCCCAGCCACACAACTCACACTGAAGCTCAGTCCCCGAGCAATACATCCTCGTGACTAATAGAAACAATCACTTTGGACGAAGGCTCTCAGGTATTTAAACAAGTTAAAAGTGTTTCAGAAGCCTGATTAAAACAAGTGGGCCAAAATCCAAATACAATTTTCTTCCTGGCCAGCCTTAGCAGCGGTTGTAAATCATGAGTGGTTGTAATGTTATTAATTACTATTACAACTCCTGTAGCAGCATTATGGAGACAGAGCACAAAGATCTCGTTACAAGTCGAATGGACAGCCCTGAAGTGATCAGAAAGCCGATGAGTGCTCATGGGAGCACCCTTTTAAGCTAATAGTTATTCAAGCAATTTATAAGAAGAGGGAATTGAGTTGTGCTGGGAAGGAGGGAGTGTCTCCCAGCCCCTCGCCATGGAGAGAGCTTTCCTGGTTTGTCTACATCAAAGGCTCGTAGCTGCACCTCCTACTCATTTGATCTTAATTCAGCTCAAAAAAGCTCCGCTTCATGCGTTTCTAGGTATGACTTAGACATGAAACATGATGTGATGGGCCTTTGATGAATAAGGGAACATGGACTGGGAGTCATCTGTGCCGGGAAGATTTGATCTGCTTTCGGAAAAGAGGTGAACACGTAGCCATACACGCACATACATGTAGCTATAAATAAAGCAGGAGCTGTTTGCAGGGGAAACAGGAGCCCAAAGCCACTCCCTTGATTCGATTCATTGTCCCAGCTTATCTCTGTAATTTTATCAGCCTAAAAATATCCACGCAGCCAGCGTTCTCTATGCAAATTGTCATGATTGGAAGCAAAACACAGGGCAGCAGTGGGAGCCATGGCAAGAGCCTGGGGTGAGGCCAGACTCACTTCTTGCCCCTGAGCAGGGGCTGGTGGTGGCACCACAGGGAGCAGCCCAGGTGCCTCCCAAACCTCCCGGTCTGTCCCCCACCCGCTTCTCACAGTCCCTCAGCAGCCACAACTTCCCAGGGAGAGCCTGCAGAAACCTGCCAATAGGTCCTGTGAGACGCATTAAATACTTAACTGTCTTTGGAGACTTCTCAGTCACCAACATGTGCTAGAATGAAATAAATGCTTTTTCCTGGGGGTTCTGAAAGGCAGATGGGCTGGCAGAACACAGGCAGTGTGGTGGGGGGCAGGACACTGAGGACAACCCCAATTTTGGGATGCAATTCTACCCCAGCCCTACTTTAGGCCCTGGGACCTGTAGCTGCCCTGTCTTCACCCTGATTTCTCCCTCCTAATTTTCTTCTGAGATGGGTAATTAACATTTCAGTACAAACAGTTAATTGCTTGAGGATGTTTTTCAGCTCCTTCACTGGCCATGTGTCTGGGGTCAGTGTTTGCTCATGGGTCTCTGATGTGTAGCTCTCAAAATGGTGATGACAAATGATTACGAAGTCTTGGTGACTCCCATTCCAGGGAAGAAACCACCAAAGGAGGAACACCAGCGGTTGGTGAAAAGCAGCAAAATTTTCTCCTGCGTCTTTTGAAGCCAAGGCAGGGAGTGCCCAAACCACAGAACACAGAAATCAAGGTGAAAGAGGAGGTTTGGAAGGCATCAAACCCTAAAGGATGGAGACACAAGAGATTTCCAGGGGCTCCGATATCTGAGCAGAGAAAAAAGCTGTGCTTTTATGGCAGACACATGATGCTTAACAGCTGGGTCAGCTCAAGAGGTCCGTGTACACAAGGGGAGGGGAGATTATTATTCAGAGGAGAAAATACACCAGGGACAGGAGATCCAACCACTGAGGGGGCCCAGTGGCCTCTGGTTGGCACCATTTGTTTGGTGTTTGTTCAAAAGACATCCCAGCAATGCTTACAAAGCTTCACCAACCTGCGTGAAGCAAAGCTGAGCGTGGGCTCAAAAACCCCCTTCTCGAAGGGCTAGCCAGTGGTGATTGAAGATTCGTTTAAATGACAAGAGTTTTAGCAAACCAAGACGGATATTTTTCAGTTCGGTGCCGTGTGCTGAAGCCGGGCATTGTGGGTGTGCTGTTCCCCATCTGTTGCACCCTAGCACGGGGTGGGCACCGCCCCAAACATTGCTGCTGACAGAATGGCAGGAGCCGGTTGCATACCCCAGAAATCTGTTTGGATTTTTTTTTTTGCAATAAACAGGTTCTGAATGACGTCAGTGGGTTAAAAAGGCATCATTATCACATTGAATGCCTGATCCAAACCCTGCTGACATCCACACAAGTCTTTTAGTGACTTCAGTAGGCAGTGGGTCAAGCCTGAGGAGAGCACCGCACACTGAGCCCTCTAAAATCAAGACAAACTCAATCAACTTTGTGAAATAACAAGATTTACCTCACTGCAGCCTCCATAACCCCTGCTAATGTCAGGGTTCAGGCTTTGAGGAACCAAACATTAAAGCCTTCTCCAACATGAAAGTCAGCAAGTACTAATTTCGGTAAACCTCCACCGGGACACGGGGATTAGCTGGGGGGGAACAGCTGGGCTGCTCTTGCTCCTGAAAGTCGAGTCATTCGTTCCCTTCTTTCAGCCTTTAATAAGCTTCACTGGAGGCAGCTTTTAAAATAAAACCCAAAGCTTGAGCATAAGCCCTCCATCCCTGTGTGTCCTGGGCAGCACTTACTCCCTGCCCTGCTGTCCGTGCGTGTCCACCTCTGAAAGCAAAGGCCACAGGGTTGTGTCGGACCCGTTCTGCGGGATCAGCTCCCACCGCAGAGCGTTACTCACGGGGCTGCTGCAGATACGGTGCCAGGCCCCGTAATACAAACAGCTTCCGAAAGGAAAATTAATGTGTAGTGTCAACAGCCCAGAGCTCCAGATAGGCCAGAGGAAAACCGTGAGGTGTTTTGTGAAGGTGAGGAAATGAAAAGGCTGTTTGCCTGCGTTTCACCTTGCGCAGATGGGAAAGCAGTACATGGGCACGCTGACACTCATCACCTTTACGAGGTGTCCCAGGGCTAAATCCTCACTCACCGTGATGAAATGTAGGGCCAAGCCTGCAACTTTTATGCTTCAATAATAGAAGAAGCTATTTATACAGAGATGTGAAATATTTAGACTCAAAGTGTTTCATTTCACTTAATTTAATACCACTTAACACTTGTGGAACTTCTATAAATAAAATCACTAGAGATTCAGATCCCTACTGTGTCCAAATGTGTCTGGAGAAGAAATGTGTCCATTTTCAGTGCAACAAATGCTCAATTGCAGATTTTCAGCACAATAAAATCCCCAGACTAGCGATTTAATTATTCAGCTGACTGGTAGAAGAATATGAAGTCAGAGAAATCTGAAGCCATGTGATGAAAACTCTGGAGCAAGTTTTAACAAATGTTTGCTTTAAGACACTAACTGAGCTACCCAGAAGCTTGCATTTATGGGATAATGATCATTTAATAATTATGCAAGAAAGCACCATCTTTGTTCTCATAATCTCTCCTCATATAGTCAAAGCTATTTTCTTCCTCAGAGCTACATCAAATAGGAGCATTCTTCATGCCAGAATTTTTGACCAAGATCTTAATCCTGTAACAGGAGGCATCTGGCCAGACACATTCATTTCCATGGGTACCCATGTAAACATAAATCTCCTGCCCTGAAATCACTGTGTTGAAAAACACCCAAGTCACACTATTAGGTACACTCTCAAATTATTGGGCTCTGTGCTTCTTCCTCTTCTCCAAGCAGCTCCAGGAAGGTCATCACACTTTGCCACTGCTCTTGATATTGGTGCTGGAGACCAGCCAGTTCCTGCCAGCTCAGCAATGAACCACACAGAAATGGGAACTTTCAGGGGTTCCAAGGCTTAAAAACCCAATCACACAGATTCAGAGCCAGTAACATTCCCTGCTTGCAGAGAGCCTGTGATCTAAACAAGGAGAAAGGGGAAAGGAGGGTGGTTGTGTTCCACACAGCTGGGATTTCAAGGAATGAACAAGGAGAGCGTTGTCAGCACATGTTGCTGGAGCACTGCAGGAGTTCCAGCAGCAGCCACTCGCCCAGCCTCCTTCCAGTGGAGGATCCACCAGGATTTGGTCTTTTCAACCTGCTGATGAGCTGTGGGAGCAGCCAGCACAGGATGCAGGCCTGGAGCCGGGATCCAAATGTATTCTCATGGCACAGACTGTTATTAGCCACAATACACTTCTGGCATTAGACAATTTATAATTGCGTTACTAATTACATCACCAATTAAGTACAATCTGCCATTTCTGGAATTCTCTCCCTAGTCAAACACCGTCCTTGAGGCATTAAAAAGACGCTGACATCCAGCAGCAGGAGCAGCGAATCGCAGCGTCCTCGTTATCACAGGATCCCTGTTGAACTGCTGCCCATCAGATAAAGCCTGCAGGAGCCTCAGCATCCTCCAGCCAGCTCGGGCTGTGCCTTCACTCACCCCGCAGCAGCCGATGCAGCCCAAATCTCAGAGGCAGCACTTGAGAAAAAAAACATCTCCCACACCAGGGCAAGCCCCTGCCTGCTGGGGTTGGAGGTGATGCAAGGTCCTGGCTGCCCACGCAGGTCCAAAAAAGACTGAAAACTCTCCTCTCCTTCCTGCTCTGAGTTTTGACTGTCTGCTTCAGGCCATAGTTTCCACAGACACGTCTCTGCCACGGAATAATTTTTTCCGTCAGCCTCAAGACACAGCAGCCCTGATGAGCTCTGAGCAGCCAGCAGTGGCAATCGGGCACTAATTTGGGACACAATGCATCATTTTGGGGACATTCTGGGAGCCATCGGAAAGGGCATGGCAGCAATCAGGTGCCAAGTGAGCCCTCCCTGCTAAGGAAGCAGCTCGAAGCCCTTCTAGGGAGAAAACCAGCTCCCAGCTAGCCGTGTGCTGGCATGTTTGCTGTGCCCCCAGTCCTCCTCAGCAGCAGTGAACATGCACAGTGTGGCTTTGGGAACAGCTTCACTGTTTCTCCTCCACCACAGCTTAACCTCATGTGGCAGCAGCCTGGGCTGGGGGACGTTCCTCTGTACCACCTGTGTGGGTCTGGAGATTTTCCCCATCTCTCCAACACCCTCCTGAAGAAAAAAAATTAAGGAGACTCAGCTGGTTTTGCAGACTGTTTCACCCTTCAGGGACATGGCTCGGTAAAACTTCACCTCCTCTTCTCCCACCCCACCTTGCCACCAGTTGGTGCTCTCCACATCACACATTTCACACCCAAACCAGCCATGGAGAAGCTCCCACTTGCTGCTCTGCATTTTGTGCCATCAAGCTTCGTCCCTCCTGGCTTGTTATGACAAAGCCAACCAATCACTCACTCTTAGCTGGTTTATTTTAGATGCTTATCTATCCATCACAGCTCTTATTAGGAGGGGAAAAGCAGGAAACTTGCCCTGCAAGGATAAGGAGTAAATGCCCCAGTTAATCCTGTGCATGGTGCTGCAAGACTGATGCTTACAGTTATGGCTTCATGCTTGCAGAAGGGTCAGTGACTGATCTGCAGAAGGAAAGGGAGGTGATGGCCCAGGAACTGTGCATCAGTGAGGCACCAAGGGCGACAAACTCAGGCTGTGACCCAAGGACAGTGCCAGAGTCCCTCTTTCTGCCCTCACCACCACGGGACCACTTTCCTACACAGACCTTCTGGTCCCAAAAGTGCCAGAAGAAAGGTGTAATTGAGTCACCTGTAGCACAGCGGTGACACCAAAAGCTTTTGTAACCCATTTGACATCCACTGAGGAAAAATGCAACACAGAGTTAAATATTTAACTGGGATAACCGTTTTAACTCAGCCTTTTCAAATTTAGGTCCCTTCAATATGATTTTTCTCCTGCACAAGCAAAGGCCAAGTGAAGAGTCATCAGATTTGCACAGCGCTTCTCCTTCCTGTGCATTGATTTTCCATACCTGACATAAATCCATTCCCAGCATCAATTGCCTGCCCAGGACTCTCCTCCACTGAGGTTGCATTATTGTCTGGTTTTGCTTCAATACAATTTGTTGGAGACAGCGCTGAGACAAATCAGAAAATGCCTTGGGGCTACAGAGTCCCAGTGTGGATAATGCCACTGGAAGAAGAAACTTGCACTAAAATCTGAGAAACAGCACCCCAAACCACATCACAGGATCACAACTGAGGTGTGCTGAGACCACCTCTGTCCTGCTACCCAAGGGGGATGCTATCTCCTCCCATGCCAGCATTGTGTCCTTGCCACCCCTGGTGGTGGCACAGCCCAGCTTGGGGAAAATTTTGCCCTCTCAGATGCAAAAGCTGAGTCTGGGATCTGGATGCTTTACAGACTGATTTAATCTTTCTTGACAACTTGTCTTCTATTGTGTGGATTTGTTTAAAAGGAAGAGAGCAGTTGTTAATGTCTACAGGAAGGGAAAGAAAACAGTCCCCGCTCCACTGGTCCAACAACCCTGCTGCCACCGCTGTCTTGTCAGGGGAAATTAGGCTGCAGGGGTGCGAGTCCCACAAAGAAGTTGTGTTTTCCTACTAAATGCTCTTTAAGAGACCTCAGCTGGCCTCTTCCTGACAGTGATACTTAACTCCAAAAGTTTCCACTGGCTCAAATTTCTCTGAGGCTGAGCTCTTCCAACTAGCAGGGAAGAGATGCTTCCGTGGGAGTGAGCTCCTCGGGAGCCCTGAGCATCCTGGAAGCTGAACTCTACATGAAAGGCACATTGAGGACAGGCAGTGAAGGAAATACAAATCATTTGCCTAATGAGCAGACAAACTTTTCCTGGCTGTTTTCACTGCATTTCCGGAGGAATAATTCAGATTTCTCCTGCCAGGTCTCTGCTATTGGTCTGCGCTCTTCCCACTGTTGTCGTCATTCCAGCTAGCCCTTGTCCACTCAGGAAATTCATGGTGTGTATCTTTTTGTGCATGGTGCTCTTGAAATGTCTGAAAAATGTTCCTGTGAACCAGGCACTGATTTATCACTCTCTGGAGAAGATAAATTTCTGTCTGCTTCCTGCATCTCTCTGTTAAGATACAATGTGAATACAAATTTGTTTGGAAAGGTTGCATTAAAACAATAATATGCCTTTCTCTTCTTATATTTTATATAATGCAGCTATTCCCATTTCACATTGGCAGTGCAAGATATCAGTATTTGAACAGATATTTGGGTGGGTTAGCTGATGATGTCTCATTGTTGGCTAACATTAGCTTTGCCTTTAGGATTATCTGTCTAATTTTCATAAATAAAATGGGAGGCAATACTTAGTATTTGGGGGTTACAGCTGCTCTGAGCAGCTCTTGCTCTGCAGAATTCATGCCCCCAGCCCACGTCCCAAATTTTGGCACTGCTCTGGACCCATCCTGCAGTGGAACTTCAGCTCTGGCTCTCTCTGAGGGCAGGGAGAAAATCTCCAAACACCCCCAGGATTGCCTAGTCCTCACGAGGACAGGACACTGCTGATTTGTGTCCCCTGCAAGGGGGCTGTTTGCAGCGGGCACAGGCTGGTGCAGAGCCCAGGTCCCGGAAGGCCGAGCAAGGGGACGGTCACCAAGAGCCACCCCGGACGGCTGAGCAGGGCAGCTGCAGGGAGAGGTGGTGGCTGTGGCCAGGACACCCAGCTCCCTCCCTGCAGCCCCGCTCCCAGCCCCAAGCTGAACCTCAGCTCATTACAGCTCATGGAAAAAGCTACTCCATGGGGCTCTGGGGCCAGCCAAAAGTGATGAACGAAAGTTGTTTGACGGTTTTACAGCCAGAGGTCGGGTCCTGCCCGAGTTCACAGCTGCGCAAATCCTGACGAGATGAACCCTCTGGACCCACCAGGCTCTGCAATTTCAGCCGTGTCCCTTCGTGGGATGCTGGGAATGGAGCAGGGGGACTGGGCATCACCCCAGGTCTGTGTGGGCAGCAGACAGGCCACTGCCTCCCCAGGGAGGGGAAAAGCCAAACCAAACCCATTCCAAAATCATGGACAGAAGGGTCTCACGTGCCATGACACGTACTGAGACCAATTTAGTTCCTTTGGTGGTTAGCTGCATTATAGGCAAATTAGGAATCCTTAGTCCCACTCAAACGAGTAGAATGCAGCTCCTGACAAATTTGGTCTCATAGACAATGCTGATCTCTGGTGCAGATCTGGCTAAGGAACGAAAAGAGCCCAGCAGCCACAACCTCTCTGCAGCGAGCATCTCCCCATCGCATCCTGCCCACCCTGACATGAACCAGACGACCTCAGCACAGATATAACCACAAAAGGATTTTTCCCAATCCCCTGTTTGTTTGTTTGGTTTTTTTACATCTTGAATGTCAAAGATTGGCAATACTGCCCAAGAGAATCTGGAGGAAAAGAAAAACACATCTAGCCTTTTCCTTGGACTGGGAACTAGCAGCACTTTGTAGGTTGAACTGAAATACTCTCAGCAGCAGTTTGTCTTACTCAGACAATTTTCAATAAATGTGTACATTTTTAACAGCCTACATATACATCAAGGCTCCTTTTGCAGATAATGACAAGAAAAACAAGGAGTTCCCTTAGTGATGATGTGCCCACGTAATGGAGACAGTTCTCAGGAGCTGGGAAGGCAGGGAAAAAGCAGAAGAGGAGGATATTTTTTCGCATGGTAAAAACCCTGCAATTTGGCTCATGATATGTCCTTGGACAAATCTCTCATTTTGACCACATTTAGGGAAAATTACCCTATAATAGCAGCAGATGAGACTTGTAGTTGATCAACAGTGTGCGAAGAGGGAAGCATTTGGGCTTAGCAAATGCTTGCTGCTGCCTCCACATTCTCACTCCTGCAGCATTTCGTTACTGAGGATAGTGCACGGCACAGCGTGAACCCCCTCCGTTCTCTCACCTTCTAGGTTGAAATGCTGGGGCTGAATTTACAATTAAAAAGAGAGAACGGCAGCTAAGTGAGCAGCAAAATATTTGCATTGTTGTAAACTGCCAGGTTGCATGAACTGTGAAGTCCCCGAGCTATTTTGGGATAATTCAGCACCTTTCAACTGTCACATAAAATTTCATGGGGGATGGTGCTTGGCATTGTTTATATGACATTAGCTTCACCTTTTCATCCTACTGGGGACCATCAAATGCAAAACTGGATTAAATTTGGCAGATCACATTATATATGGGGAAGTGAGAAATATTGCTGTATCACAATTGATTTTCCCAAAGGCACCAGCCAACCTCTGGTATTTTGATACTGAGGCGATAAATAATTTTCCACTAGTAATTTCCATATTCAGTAAGCTGAGAAGTTTTTCTCAGTATGCAAATGAGATTTATTTAAAGCACCATTTTCTGTTGCTGACAATTAGACTGATTTGGATGGCTGCAGGAGGATGTTTGTCTTGGGTGTTGCTGAACGGGCAGGAGCAGAGGTAAGTCCTTCATGCAACACAGACTCGCCTTTGAACTGAACTTGCTGGGCTTGTCCTGGCTGGACAAGAAATGTGCCCAACAGAAGCATGTGGGTGATCTGGAGCTTTATGCTGTGGGTGCTACAATTATTTTGCTTGATTGTAAATACTTGGGTAGACGCAGAAGTGAGCAGGTGACAAAAAAGGTTTGAGTGAGCCTCAAAGCCAAACCTGAGCAGATGGAGGAAACTTCCCAAGAACCGGATCTGAAGAGACTGCATTTGGGTTGTTTCTGCAATATCCCAATTTCTTATTTATTTTGACAACACCATTGAAAAGCACCAACACAGTCAGGTCCACTAATCTTGTAGTCGAACACAACAAGGGGATAAAAGCAGTGCCCAGAAAGTGAATAATGAATTTGATCACAGGCATAAAAAGGGAGATCTTGACCCAGATATACTAAAAATAGAACCAGCACCATTTTTAGCAGGACCTGCATTTCCTTCAAGACACTAGTGATAATCAAATAGACAAAGTATAAAGTGGTTGTTCCCCAGCCCACCCTCACTGCATGCTAGATCCAGCTGAATTTTGGCATTGGCTTCTCCTAAGCCTCAGGAGAAAGCTCCGGCCAGCTCAGCACATCCCATCCCATCCCCCTGCATCATTCAGTGACAACACTCTGAGACTGATGGGCTGGATGGGGCACGGAGCAAGAAGCAAGAGAGAGACTGGTCTGGAAGGGCTGTGAACAGCACCAACAAAATGAGCTGAAGCACGTGCTGGGTATTGTGTCCTGCTCTCCCACCAACATTTCCCACCCCCAGAACTAGAAGACCACTCGGACAAGGGCTCTTGGATGCACTGCACAAGCCTCAGTGGATGAATTAGCAAAGAATAAAGCCTTTCCTCAGAACAGCTCCTCCTCATCTCACAGGATAAATCAGTCTTGGGTAGCACAGCAGTGGGAACGTCCGGAGACCCCCTTCCCCTGGCACCAGCCTGCCACAGCTCCCAGCCTGGCTGTGGGATGCAGAGCCCCCTTTGGTGCCCCTTGCTCTCCCCCTTCCCTGGCTGGCTCACCCGGGATGACAAGGTTGTTATTCTGAGTCATCCCCGAGCCGCTGCTCCACTGCAGGCCCCACTGTGAGCATCACTAACGCGCCTGTTTCCAGTTTGCACACCACGTGAAAGCAGTTTAAAGGAAATTCAGTCCCATGGAGAGAGCCAGCACTAGGTTGATGTGTCTCACAAACTCGAAATTAATGAGTTATACACAGACTTTACACACAGAGCTGAACTCAGCTCTCCAAATACACTTGCATTCGTCACTATTGCAAGCCCTGTGATGGCTGGATGGCAAAGCCTGTCCTTCCCTACCCAGCCCTATGTGGCACTCTCAGTGGAGGTGCTGGAGAACAGCCCACGGTTTAATCACACTTGCTGGACCTTTCCAATGGTCCTACACTCTGCTGTGTTGTTGTACCAGTTTTAAATTTGCTTCCTAAGGCTTCACTTCCAAGCTAGACTTTATCTTCTTTATTTAACTTCCATGGCTTGCTTCCTTCTGCCTCTCTCCAGCAGGCATTGCGGTGCCTGGTTAAGAATCTCTGCTGCCACAAATGGGTGCATTGTTATATTTTTGGTGCTGCTCCTCTCACTTAGATGTGGAGAAACTTGATCTCCTAAAGTTACAAAAACTCAGTCAAGAAAGTTTGAAATCTCTCCATGGGGAGACTTGTTCTTTTTCATGGTAGCACACGAAGTGCTGCCTGTTAACAAGGTGTTCCTGGCAGTGGTCTTTAAATCAGGGACATGTGAGTCTGAATGCACTGGTATAACACCCACGTTGGTTTGTCCATGAGCTGCTGTGTGACCCAGCGAGTACCGGAGGGATCAGAAAGATGCACGGAATCAGCATTATGGGCTGCTGGGGCACAACGGAGCAACCAAGAACCAGCTTACTCCGATCAACAGCCCTCCAAAACATGTCAAATGATGGTTGAGGTGTCCTTTAGTAAAGGGCAGTTCTTGGTGCCTGAAAGTTTAGGGCCCATCCTGAACACATTTAAAGGAAATTACATTTTTGAAGCAGCTCCCTTCCAACCAGTAGACACTTTCTCCACATCCTGAGTCTGATTTAAAGTTTGCCATTGACTTGCTCTCGGAAGAAAGCTTGGGAGTGACAGAGCAGTCCATGAAATGAAGCCTGTCCTCCTCTCAGGGAGTTCAGCCTTACTCAGAACTCCAGCTATGATGCAGCATGAAGGAAAAGACAGCAGAGCCTGAGTCACTTGCAAGTTTCTCTTCCTTGAGGCTGTTATAAATATGATAAACCATTTTTTGTTGTTTTAAAATGCTGCCTAGAGTTTAATAAACGTCTGTATGTATTATTAATCTGAGATATTAACCCTAAATCTCAAAATAAAGTGACTCAAGCATTCCAAGCGATCTCAGATGCTTTTAAAATCCTTGCGAGATACTAATTAGCTACATTGCAACAATTGTTCAGTAAATTTTACAGTCAGGTTTCATTTTCTCTTTAGAAGAGCAGACTACAAATTTATGCAACATGAAATGGAAGCTAATGAACTTGGAGGATATTCAGCATGGAGCATGCATCTAGGAAGTGGGAATAAAAACATTAACAGTGCTTTGAGATAATGGACTATTTAAATTCATATTTGTAGAAGCCATAGACTAATCTGCAGTGATGTACAGTTTAGATGTTGTCTCCTGGAGGGCACAATCCTGAATACCCAGGGATACAGACTCTCCAGTGGAAGGAATCTCACACTGTGGTCTCAGGTTGTGACAGCCAGCAAAGACAGGTTCTTGGAGATCACATCATGCTGGGGATCTCAAGTGTGGGAGCACCACATGGATCTGCAGGTTGGCCTCGTGCTAGAGGAGGAGTCCCCAGTTCGGTCTCCTTGGAGCTGAGGGTGGCCCTGCTCTGGTTAACCAGCGAGGAACGGCTGCTCCTGCCCTGGGAGAAACACTCCACGGTGGTAAGGGCCAGAGTCTCCCCTCTGCTTAATGGTTAGCATGATAAATATTGAAAAGTAAATAATGGAACCTATTAACAGCTCCTCGGTCGCTTCAGAGCTTTACACAATGATTTTTTGCAGGCTGGAGAACCCGGAGCTCTCATCAACACTTGCAGCAATCCTGGGCTGTATGAGGGAAATCCAGACCCACTCATTTCCACTGCTATAAGATGAGTTTTGTAAGGATAAGCCCTACATCCAGCAGAGCTCAGGTTCTGGTATCCAGCCAATTCATAAAGCTTTATAAAGCCTCTTCTTTTTCTCCATATGTGGCTGAACCAGTGCTGGCATGTGATGAAAAGAGTGAATCCCCTCCCTAAGCCAGCCAACACAAATCATTTAATTCCTGGTCTGCCAATGGCTGAATTTTAGCATTGTCTCACCAGACCTGGAGCTGAAGGAAACGTGGACATCCATTATTATGGCTGTGCAGCACCACATCCTGGCTTTTGATCTCCGGCACTGGCATAAATCAGGTCCTCAGGGACCAGAAGTCCCTCGGGGAGTTGTGTCTGTGGCCCACATCAAACACTGCTGGGAAGCACAGATCCAGCCTTTAGTATTTATATCATGTTTCCAGCTGTCTGCAGTGCTACAATGCCAATGATTTATTCATTTATTTATTTCACCCTTTGCACACAGTTTGCAATGCAGAGAGCGAGCGAGATGCAGTCATGCTCTAGCTGCGTGCACCACGGGTTTTTGGGAGCACCACCACGTGCTGAGCTCTGCAAGGAAGGGGCTCCACAGCCTTCAAGAGCACCCAGGCGAGCACTGACACCCCTCCTGACGTCCATGAGACACACCAAAAGTTGCCACAAGGCAAAAGGGGGAAAGGACTCCCTCCAAGAACTCCTCTGGGCTGGGCAGAAACGGGAAGGGAGATTTAGACAAGGGAAAAGGGAAAGCACCGCAATTATCTCTGATGAAATTCAAGACTTTGCTGGGGCTTTCTCATTGGGCTGGTGGGAATTAAGACATGCAGGACGTCTTGCAAATGCTTTTGCCCTTTGGACTGCACTGACTACTCTTTGTTAATCTAATTCTGCAAGAAAGGATGAGCCTGATACACGCACCATATTTTACTCTTTTTTACACCAAAAGGACACCAAGCCTTTTTTTTTTTTTTTTTTGTGACCATAGCAAAACCAGACCCTAATGGACATCATTTCTTCTCAGAAAATGTCCCTGAAGGGCTCGGGCCAAGGATGTTTGGAGTGTGATGTGCACTTTTGTCCTCTCTCCAGCCTCTGCCTCCCTCTGGGATCACAGGCTCCAGTCCAGCCTCAGGACCCCAGGATGCTCCACATCCCCACGGTGCCTGGACAGAGCGTGCACTTGGCCCTGAGTGATGTGCTGCCCTGCAGGGAGCCAGTGGAGCTAAGAGCTCATCTAGGAGCTGTCACAAGGACAGGTTTTAATGAGAGCTGGGGCTCTGTTTGGGTTCCACACTCAATTCATAACAGCTCTCGCAGCAGAGCAAGGTATGAAACATCTGCTTTCAGAGACTGCTGGGAGTCTCAGAGCTCCGAGAGGTACGTGATGGGTGTGTGGCCAAGGCTCAGCTCCTCAGCTCCAGGTGTGCAGCACGAGCTGCTCTGCAGTACCTGAGCCACGGGAGAGCTGCACAACACATCAGCGCCGTGACTCACTGACAGATATTCCTCATGACGCTGCTCACATAACCTCTAATTTTTTGCAGATGATGGAAAGCTCCTCTCCATATCCAGAAGGATCAAGCAGTGTCAGGCAGCTTAGCAAAGCTCCCCAGCACATCAGAGGAGACTTATGCAGCTCTAGCCTCACGCTCGCCCCCTGGAAGGATGCCAGGCGGAGTCTTGTGCTCCCAATAATCCTCACGCTGGCTGCTTACACAAACACAGAGCAAAACAACCCAGCGCTTCCCAAAGTTACAGTTTTCAATTAAATTCCTTGGGCAAGACCTGAGTCATCTCAGCCCTCTTTTGTCTTGTCGTAATTTTAACTCTGTTCTATGATTTTCGTGACTGAGGGTTACAGGGTTACTTTTTCTCCTCAGTTTCCAGCAGGTCACCTGCTTTGCTCCGGCATCTTTGCTTGTGTTTAGCAGTGACTAAACTTTCTCTGTGCTGTCCCCAGAATTCCCCAGCCTGGCTGCTGGAGGCATTGGACCTTCATGGGCAAAATGGGAAGGAGCACAGACTGTGGATTGGATCTGGATCAAGCACAGCATCCGGCCTCAGAGTGAAGCAAAGGTTATTGCTATGGCAGTAGCAAGTCGGAATAAAAAATGGGCTACGCTTAATTCTAACAATTTTTGTGATAATACTGAGGAATTATAAACCTTGGCCAAGTCAAGGGGGCCTTTGCCTGAGGCAGGAACTCTGTCAAACCACAGCGCTTAAGAATTCACCAAAGCAACTTCCAGAAACATCCCCGAGACATCGCTATGCTGATGATCAATTAACATTGTTATTGTCATGGTGCAATAATCTTCTTCATTAGTTTTCTTTTTAAAATTCAGATGGGGAGATGAGGTGGATTAGATAAGGCACGTACTCAGGCAAGGAACAAATGTGTTTCTTGTAGGCAGAGCGTGTATCAGAAAGTACAAGTGTCTGAGCAGATGCGCTAATGGACACAGACCCTGCGCTGGAACCAATTACTTCGTCGTTAATAAGGAAAAAACCAGTTACACACCCCAGTGATGTAAAAGGGAGGAAAAGAATTTCATTAAGGTAAGCTTGAACTGGAGCAGCAGAACTTTTACCTACTTTTAACTTATTTTCCTGGGTGCCCAGCACAGCACAGCACAGCACAGCACAGCACAGCACAGCACTCTCTTGCTGTACTGAGCCTCACACATCCTCACTGAGCCCTCCCTGGCAACATCACCCTCTGAAGCTTTCAAAGACTTCTTTCATCTGGTAACTGGAAGGCTGGAAAAGTCTGGTGCTTTTCCTCCCTCTTTCTGAAAGTCTGAAAAATGGAAGTAATAAGCTCAGAAAAGGGTCTCTCCACCTCCAGTCCTCTCAGCACACTGCTCATGCTGGGCAGCAGGCGTCAACGTAAAGGCCAAAACAGTTTCTAGTGATTTCTCCCAAATTTGGAGGATGCTGGGCAGCATTTTCCCATAACCTGTCCTGCACTGCACATGACCTGAGTTCCAGCAACAGGCAACCAAACAGAATGCAGCGACCACCTCTGCTATGAATTGAGACAGTTTATAACAAGCAAAACCAGTTGTCGAGAATAAACAGGCTTCAAATTTTGACTGAACACCACCAGGGCCGGGCCTGGATCATTTCACTGCTGAAATCTGTGGGCAAAACCCTGACACTGACAACAGGCTGATGAATGAAGATCTCGAAGCTTGTCCTGACTCCCAGGAAAGCAATAAATCAATGACATAGGAAAACCCCAAGCCCTCGAGTGCTTGAGAAGTGAATAGTGAAATTTAAAATCAATGGGAAGCGTGGCAGGAAGGCAGCGTGGGGCGGGCGGCAGAAGGGCCGTGCAGCTGTTGTTCAGCTGGGGTGAGCTGCCAGCATGCTGGATCCTATAAGCCAATTTTACTTAATAATCCCACTAATATGGAATGACACTGGTTGTAATCCTTCGGTGATTACAGTGTGGACCAATGCCTCAGCATCTCTGCGAGGATTTAAGGGACAGTGCAGCATCCAGAAAGCTGTAGCCAGACTTTTCCTCTCAACTGGAAGGGAAGAGAGTATCAAGGCACAGAAAAGCAGAAGCTGCTGCGTGCTCATCCATATTTCTGGAGAGAAAAAAGAGAGCAAAGCTGGAGCTTCCTCACTGTGATATTTGTCAAGTGCCTCTGCAAAGCAGGGCCCAAACCCAGAGAAGAAAAAGGGGGGCAAGCACACCAGGGCACTGCACGGCACAGCGTGGGGAGAAGTGCTTGAATGAAACCAGTGCAGGAAATCAGAGACCAACCTTAGGTTTGAGAAATAGCAAAGAGAACAAAGACAACATTTACACCCGGGGGGATTTTGAACAGAGCACTTGAACTCTCTCTGCTTGCACAAAGTGGGCTCAGGAGAAGAGACGCTGAGGAGCAAAAGGAAGGCAGTGGAAGGGAGCCAGGAACCCTTGGTCTATCCTGGGGCCATAGGATCATGGAATGCTTTGGGTTGGAAGGGACCTTAAAGATCATTTCATTCCACTCCCTGCCGTGGGCAGGGACACCTTCCACTATCCCAGGCTGCTCCAAGCCCCGTCCAACCTGGCAAGTTCCTGACAGTTCCAAGGACAGGGCAGCCACAGCTTCTCTGGGAAACCTGTGCCGGGGCCTCACCACCATCTTTGTAAAACATTTTTCCTAGGATTTAGGCTGGATCTACCCTCTTTTCGTTTAAACCATGGCCCCTTGTCCTATCACAGCAGGCCCTGTCTGTCCCCATCTTTCTTATAATTCTCCTTTAAGGGGCCACAAAAAGGTCTCCCCAGAGCTTTCCTTTCTCCAGGGTAAACAACCCCAAGGATGTCTTAAGTATCATTTCATGGTCTCTTGTCCACCCTGTGGAGTTTCCCTCGCCACTAGATGTCTGAGCTTCTGCTGAAAATAGACTTAGGGTAATGCTGCATATGAGTTTAGATAGATCCACATCCTGATCTGCAAGGAGATGCCAGGCAAAACCTACCAGATCTGTGAATTACTACCAGGAGTTTAAATTACCGCTGATTTATTGGAAGTGTCACTTGTACAATGTTTTCAATGTCTATCACCAGCCTGGGAAGTGAGGAACTGGAGCACAGTGAGGAGGTTTCACAGGCTAGTGAATCACCGTGGGGGGTGCTGTGAAATTATCAGCTGTGTATTGAGAACTGCTGGAGTGACTCCAAGAGCTGAGGACAGATGCAAAATTGTAGGAAAGATGGATTCAACATCGTCACCAGCAGCAGCGTATGAGCCATGTGGGCCAGGAGGCCTGAGGAACAGCTGGCCAAAGTGGACTTGCTGAATTATGGTAACAAAATTAGATTAAAAAACACAGAGGAAATGCCGGCAACCCTTTACATTAAGGCAAGAGGCTTTCCATGGTGGAACAGCTGGAGGACTTGGAGAGACCATACTCTCCCAACAGTAATCACTAAATTGGTCAAATTCAGCCAGTGAAGATGTTTTATTACGAACAGATGGAAGTTTGAGGCTTAACTCTCTGCTTTGCATGAGTGTATTCGAAGCAGCTGGTAATCCCTCTGACACAGGGAGAGGATGTCCGGGTGGCAGAATCATGGATTGGTGGGAGCTGGCTGCATCCAGGAGCTGCCCAGAGCTCAGGGCAACCCCAGGGCCTGGGAGAGACAAAACTGAGGCAGATGCTTGGCATTACCACCAATAAAACACCCACATTGCTTCTCCCAGGTGAAATGCCCCCCACTCTTCCCTCATAGCATTTCCTCTTCCCACCCCAGCTGGACATTTCCACAGGTGACACAAGGCCCGGCTGGCTGACACCACCTGCAAGCCAAGGCGGTCCTTTGGAGATGGAACACCAAGAAAGAGTGTCTTCAGGACTTTTATCTCTCTTAAGGTTCGAGGTGAGAGGGGGAAATGCCTTCAGACTGCAAGTTCAAACAAGAGGCAAAGGACAGCACAGAGCCATCTTTGCTGGCTGTGAGAGCACGGTGCTGCGCCCCTGCAAACACCAAAACAATCCATCTGATGGTTCTCCATGTCCTGCATCTTATCTCCAAAGCAGCACATCAGCAGCCTTCTAGATAAAAGCTACAGCAAAATGTGAAAATCAGAGAAGAATCTTCTTATGCTTCAATTAGAGGGTATTGCACAGCTTGAATCACAAGGGTTTACATTTACATCACAATCTGGTTGTAAGGAGCCTTTTAACTGATTTATTTCGAAAATTACCATGCTCTTGGTGTAAGGTGCCTCTCAAGCAGCACCATTATTTTCCAGATGTGGTTGTGTGGTGCCTCTGAAGGCACTGGAGGCTGCAGAGGGAGCAGTGTGCTCTGGAGTGGTACCTGCTGGGCTGGTAGGACGCTGCTCCGAGCCTAAAACCAACTCAGAGATTCCTGTCTGCTGGAAAATGAATGTTTCCCCTCATGAAAATCACTTCAAATTTCTACTCTTTCAGTAAATGAACATGTGCTTGGCAATGCTGAAGCATTTCATCTCAAATGACCTCATTCTCCATGTTCTTCAAGTTGTGAGCTGTCCCTCGTCACACAAGGTTTGTCCTAATATAGACACTCTCTCCCCCCATCATCCCAGCGTGCTGGGATGAATCATAAATCATATTTGCAATTGTGAACCCACATGCCAACCTACATCTGGAGAGATGACTCTTTTCAATAGCCTTAAATCTGCAGCTCCCTTTGTCGGGGTGAAGTTTCACAGGTTGTTTTCCCTACCTCTGAACAAAGAGGCTTTGAAAAACCTGCAGTGCTCAGAAATGTCTTGTTTCGTTCCTCCAAACTAGGCAGTTTCCCTGAACTTTGCTTATCCCTGTATTATATTAACGAGGAGACTGAGAGTGGCTGAGCAACACCAGCTTTATGAGTTTCTTCCAACAGAATTGGAATTAACTCAGAAAACCATCTGAAAAGGAAACTTCTGTAGGGAGGAGAAAGGAAACTAAAATATAGCAACCACAGATTGAAGCTTTTTGCCCGTCTGACCAGAACCACACATGATGAGAACTTCTGGAAATGTGTTTGGTCTGCGGTAGACCTGTGACTTCACAGTTCAAAGACTTTGGCTGAAGGAAACCCTGGTTTCAGCCTAACTGAAGCCTTTTCCTAGCTTGGACCACGCCAGGGAAAGGGCAGCTCAGACACCCCCTCCCACCCCTCAAGTATTCAGTAAAATCCCAAATGAACTTGAACAACCCTTGGTGGAGGCGATGAACATCGCAGGTGTGAGGCACCAAGATGCAATGACCACATTTTCACTGCTGTCTGCATTTTAGTTGCCCAAACTACAATCATCCAGAGCTAAAAGTCATCCTGGGGACGGTGTCTATGAGCTGTAAAGGCTGTGGCATTCCCAGCAGACTGCACAGAGAGTGAAACACACAGTAACTAACAGACCACTAATTTTAAACCTCCCTAAAACCACTGGTTAATGTCTGCAAAGGGGAAGCAACAGCACTGCTGTGACTCACAGAGAGCTGGTCCCACTGTTGCTCAAGTGATTATAAAAGTGATGGTGCCTCTCACTGCTTATTTATTTCCCTTTTCTGCAACTGACTGAGAAAGGGAAATGATTTGCACCGAGAGATCTGTCTTCTGCTCTTCCATGGACTAACCTTAGACCTGTTCCAGCATCCCCTGCTAAATCAGTTTGTATAAATGTATATATAAAAGCACAAACCAAATGTAACGCTGCTGCAAAAACGCAGCAACGCAGAACCTGCCCTGAAACGAGCAGAAAGTTCTGGCAAACCTTTTGCTGTGTGATCCTGCATGGACAACAGGTTCCTGAAAGCCCGGAGGAGCTGCCACTTTTCAGACCTGTAGCCAACAAATCATTTTTTTACTGAAACCACTTAGGAGCAGACAACAGTAAGCCCTGGGCGAAGGAAGATAAACACTGGAAGCTGTTCTCTGCAAAGCAAAATTGCTTGTGGACCACAGGAGCAGCCCCTGCCCCAACCCTCCAGGGTGTCACCCACCTACACAGACACCTGCCACGGCCCAGTCAAGGATTCCTGGAGAAAAATGTGCTTATGAGAACTGCAAAGTGCACCTAAAAACTGAGGAGGAGCTCTGAGGTGGCTGCTGAACTGCTGGGGAGCCTGGATGCTGGGCAACACCTGGATGGCCAAAGGGAAAAATAAGAGCATCATTTACGCAGCCCTTCGGAGCCACAGCCCATCCCTGCAATCCTGGCCCTGCATCCACAGGGACTTAAAGTGCAAACCTAGATTCAGCCTGATTTTACACTCCAAGAAAGCACTAAAACAAGTCAAAGCTTGATCGCCTGACCTGTTTCTCCAGCCACATCAGCTGTTTCAGGTGAGGGGGCTACAGATGTGCAGACATGCAAATTTCTCGGCAGTTTTTTTTTAATTCATCCCAAAAGATATTTTGTCCTCACATAATCTATTCTCTATACCTTTTTTTTTGGTCTTTTGAGCATTCCCCTAGAACGCTTCTAAACAATGAATTTTGCACCTTCCCTCCCCAAAGATGATGTGCTTTTATACCTGAAAACATTTAAGTGGGATTTTTGACTTGGTGCCTTTGTTCGCATTGTTAAGCCGATCAAGCTCCGGTACTTTGGAGAAAAAGAGAAGAGAAACAATGTTGTTTTGTCTGCTAACATGATTGATAGACAACTTTCAATTATTGTATCTTTACTGACTGGGAAGCACTTAAAAAGAGACAGGCTGCTGAAAGATGGGTTATTTCCCAGCTCGGTGCTGTTTTTCCACAGAAAAAGTATACAAGGATGCTCTCTGGTGGTAGCTGTAGGGCAGGGCTCTGCTCTGGCCACCACACGTTTACTTTATGGACTAAGTGGTAGTCTGAAACCTTGTTATCAAAATAGTAAATCTATATTTGGTTTTAAATCATTAATGGGCACAATTAATTCTGTTCGAGTATTCCCAGTGCATGGGCAGGCTGGAGGGTTTGTTTTTGCAACTTCTAAAGGACGATGTGCTTTCCCCAGGGCCGTGCGGGGATGGGGATACAAGGTGCTCCTGGCAGAGCATCCATTTCCCACTCGCCTCTGACCCCATCTGCCCCTTCTCCCTGTTTGCCAGCATCACCAGCCACGCTGGGTTTTGCACTGGACAACTCCCACCTGTGGGGATGCCTCAGTTTCCATCTCCAGCCATTTCCCTTCTCCCTCGGCATTTCAGCCCATGAAATAACTCCATACCCACAGCACCGTGCTGCAAAGTCCTCCCCAGCCAGGGTTCCTGCCCTGGGCCAAGATTTGGATCTTGCTCTTGCCAAATACTGTAATATCTAACTAAATATCAAACCCCAGCCAGTCACTGTCAGCCCTTTGAAACACTGATAGTCTTTCTGTTAAATCACATCTCAATAAATTGCACCAGTGCAAAAACTTCTTCGGCTTGACAACTTATGCTCATGGGTTTTGAGCTGGTGGCCAGCTCAGAGGCTGAGAGATGACTCCCCTAAATGCAAGCACGAATGCAATTTTCATTTCACAAGCACTGCACTACAGTTTATGGCACATCAGTGTTCAGAAAATGAACTTCTCGTGAATCCATTGCAATCCCCAAAATGACACTTAGACTCAACAAGGGCCCTGCACCTTTTTGTTGGCCGAGTGAGAGAATGGTTTTCGTCCTTTGATTCCCCCACTTAAGGCTCTGAAATGAACCAAATTCATGCCTGGAAATGAAGATCAGTGGTGGAAATTAAAGCAATGCTTAGAAGGGCTGGCAGGCTCCCACAGCTGAGGTTCTCTCTGACAGCAGAGCGTAAAATCACGAGCACGAACCTCACTTTAGTGACACTGATGAGTTTTAGCCTGGCTACAAACACACTTCTGGAGCTGTTTCAGTGCTGGCCTCAGCAGTACCTCTTCTGTCGATTTTCCTGCGTATCCTCCACATCAGCCCATTTCCCTCACTGCCCACACGAGCCGCCTCTTCCGCACGTGATGGTCCCTGAGGGGATGTTTCCCCAGAGCCACTTCTGAGCAGATCAGCAAATCCTGCCCTGGAGAGAGGGCTCAGGTAATGACATCCATTAGGAAAAGACTGATTTTTGCCAAACCTCTTCCCCTTGCCTCGCTGTCCTCAACATCCGACTTCTTTATTCCAAGAGCTATAAAAGCAGGATTGCAGGACCTCCGGACCAACACACCTGCCCTTACCATGCAGGCAAGCCTCCCTCAGGCATGCATTAGAGACAGAAAGCATCTTAATCATCCACCCTGCTGCAAATACGTTTGCAGAGCTTTAATTGATTAACAGGCAGTCCTTGCCAGCAAATGAGCGGTTGGCTCCAGGGAGCTCTTGCTTGCTTGTTTTTAAACAGTGCAAAGTGGGAAAATGGCAGGAATAAGCAGTGAAAGCTCCAGGGACCCCTAAGAGGGAAGGGCTGGTGGGAGGAAGGCAGAGCTGCTCCGTGTGCCGACCTTATTACTGCAGGGACAGGGAGGTCAAGTGGTGGCAGAGCAAAACGCCACAGGGAACAGAGGGGAATTAAACTGCTTCTAACCCCAAACTGCCAGCTCAACTTCAAGCCATGGGGGCAAACAGTAAGAGTTTGTGGATCTTCAGTAGCTAAGGGATTGCTAAAACTGCCTGAAACCCACTGATGTGCTCGTCTCTGGTGACACAGCAGAAATAGTGCTGCTCCATGTCAGCCAGAAACAGCTTTCCAGCATCTACCTGGATGCAGGAGCAGGGGGAAGGGAGAGGGCAGAGCTCTCCCAGAGGGCTTCCATGGCCACCCACCAGCTTCTCATCTCGTCTTCCAACCATCCTTGATCCAGGAGAGTTGGCCTGGTTTTAGAACCTCTTGTAAGCCTGAGAAAGACACAGTTCACACAGAGAATGGCTTTGGCAGCGTGACCGGAGCACTGAGGGCAGTACCACCACCAGTGGATAGAGTTGGTCCATTGATGGACCCCAGCTCTTCTGAAGGCTCCAAACCATCAGGACAGAAGAGGCTCAGGGAAAAGCAGGACTGAGGGTTCACTGCTGAAGCTGTTTTGCAGCGCAGAAAAATACACAAGATCCCAGAAAGAAGAGGGGCGTTTTCTAACCGGTTCAGCTCGAGGCCCCACAGCACCTCTGGCCAAGGGACAGCAGGGCTGGGCCCTGGCCACCCGCTCTCCCTGCACTGAGCTCCCCTGCTACTGCCTCTGCTCTGGCTGCACAGGGAGCTGCACGCTCCCAGCTGCAGGGGAGATGCTCACAGCCCCCAACACAGCCAGAAAATCCCTATAATTAAATTCATGCAATTAAAAGTTGGCACAAAATCCGAGGGTGTTGCTGGCGGCGTGGGCGGGCTCCTCGGAGCAGGCAGCTGGTGCATGTCCTCATCAAGCTCTTCCCGGGGTGGGGTTTGCTGCACCGTGATTGTCACCTCACTGCCCCACAGGGGTCCCCCAAGGCTGAGCCATTGCCGAGTGGCTCCAGGAGGGGACAGCCTCTCTCTGCACCGGCCCCACTGCGAGCTCTCACCCAGCCCAGCACGAAGCAGTGCTGACACGAACCATTAAGCCTGAGCAAAGCGTCAGTCCTGGCTTCAGCAGGGGAAGGAAAGAGGTTTAACAAGGTGGCTGCAGCTAGACAGCATCCAGCTGCTGGCACGCACAGCTCGTGGGGATGCATTTTGAGCTGGTTTCACAGCGCTGCTCCCTCCTTGCCAGCTCACGCAGCCTCCTCTTTCTCCAGGTGCCCACAGTGGCTCCGGTTAGATCTTCGTCTCCTTAAACTGATGATTTTCAGGTCTCAGGCTCAGTCCCTGGTGATCCAGCTGTGAGGATGCCAGCGTACTCCATCACATGCACGCCTCTCTGCTGTAGGAGTTGCACCTCCATCACTTCCTGGACAAAAAATCCTGCTCCTGGAAACCCTTCCAGTACCAAACCAGCATTGGCCAAGGCTATTTCTAGAAAGCAGGTGTAATCTGAGATGGGCAGAAAATTTGGGGACAGAAAAAAGGCCTCTGGACGCAATCACTGGCTGCTTTTATAAGTCAGATGGTGCAGGAATATCCTGCTTGCTATATTTTCTTGCAAAGTTAAAATCCAGTTTATGACAGAAGAGGAGAGAAGTTGCCCATCTGGGTACAAAATCCGTACCATCGTGCTCAGAAGCTCATTTACTCCACGCAGCCCGAAAGGGAGATGCAATATGCTGCAGCACTGGGAATCTGGGGCAGTATCCAATAGTAGGAAGACTCACATCAGATTCCAAAACACTGTGAACCTCAGCCAAATCAAATTACTCCCATTGCCGAATATATCATTTTCCACCTTAAGTGGAACAGCCTGCCTGCCCTTACCGCGCTGCAGCCTCGCCCCGGCGCGGCGCTGAGCGCTAATAGAGACGTCTTTCCCAGGGCTGTCACGGCCGCCCACCCGCTGTTTGATGACTTTACACACGTGTGACAGGTAGTAATGTCACTGACAGCCTCTCCCTGGCACCCAGTTTTTATTCATACCAACACCTTGTCTGTCTTCGCCGTTCCAGGGGAAGCGCCGTGCCTGCCGCCGAGCCGGAGCTCGTTTCCCCGCTCTCGGGGTTGCTTATCTGTGCTGAGGAATTGGACTTAATTTTGCTGCTGCTTCCCCACGCCAGTCTGTGCATCAGCTGAGAAGGCTAAACCCCAGATCATGACAGGGCAGGATGGTAGCAAGCTGGCAGCAAGGGAAATATATACAGTGTCAACTCTTTTGCAAGATCACTGACAGCCTCCTGACAGGGGATGGATCAGATATTAAACCGATACCACAGCCAGGCTGAGCCAAAAGGTCAAAGGAGAGCAATCCCAAAGGGGAAAACAGCATCCCCAACCTCTGCCTATCCGCTCCCTCGCTGAGCTGATGGCAACTCAGATTCCTCTTAAGTATTAATGCTGTGGGGACGGGCTCTGGCCCTGAGGTGCTGTCACTTCAGCTCTCTGCAAAGCCACCATCTCTGCTGCGCTGGGGCACAGAGGGACCCCCTCTCACACGGCCCCCTCCCGCCTCTCCGTTAGAGCAATGCCAAGGAGATGGTGACAAATGCATTTCTGAGAAGAAAAACTAACTGCTGCAAAGCCTGGAAGCAGCAGGGAGCAGAACATTCCCTCCCTGCCAGGCAGGTTTTCCCTCTAATGCTTTTTCTCATATTTAATATTCAAACTATTGGGGATGCTGTCAAACGGGAGCCTATTGCTGTTTCAAAATACTAATAATAGAAGTTATTAGACTCTAGAGAAGCTCAAATATCACCAAGAAGAGTTCAGTAGGAAAAGTGGAGAAGCAGTATTAAAAAAACAGGCAGCAGCCCAGCAGCCTGAGAACCTTCAGCACTTAACTAAGAATAATTAGCTGTAAAAATACAAAATTCAAAATGACTGCTTAGGCAGCAGCCCTGAAAGGTAGAAGAGGAACTAGGAATTATAACACGAAGCAAAAACCCCCATTTTAGAGTGGGGGGGGAAGCCAAGATCCCAGTAGGAGCTACTGCCAGAGGTGACACCAGTAGGAACCTCACAGTGCCTAAGTGGGAAGGAGCTGGAGGAGCTGAGACGGAGGAGGGCAAGGAGATAGAGCACAGTTCTTGCCCCACAGGGACTTGCAGAAGGAATGATCATAATTCCGTTTAGAGAGAAGAAAAGCCTCAGGAAGAGATGATAAAAGCCCCCAAATCCATAAAAGGCTCCTTCAGAAAGAGCTGGTGTTCATTTTTCCTACTGCTGGGAAGGAGGTAGGGCTTGAACTGCAGCAGAGGAGATTTATTTTAAGAAATTTAGATGGGGGAAAAACACTCCTCGCTGACTTTCAAAGGCTGATTGAACTCTATCCTTCCCGAGAAGGCAGCACAATGCACAGGGGAGAGCTGGGACCAGTAAACCTTTCCATTTTGGGCTGGCTCTGCCTTCCCCCTGCTCCGGGCGAGCCAGCGAGAGTGAGCAGAGTTCACAGCAGCAGCAGCAAACCCAAGCCCTGGGCCCCTGTTCAGTCAGATAATTAAGCAGTGTTTAGACATCTAAGCTGTCCTGCTGGCTACTGCCCCAGCGCCTCGGGAAATGAAGTCATTGCTTTGCTTCCCACCAACTTCCCCCCTAACTGTGAGACCCGGGAGGTGGGACACGGAGGGAGAAGCCTCCTGGGCCCAGCCCCACGAGTCCAAGGAGGTGGTTTTTCAGGTGAAGCTCAGCTCTCTCTGCTTGCAGGCAGAGCCTGGAGATGATGAAATCCTACCAAGTACCATTTGCGCTTTAGAAGGCATGATGATGTTAATTAGTGTTCAAATTAAGCAGTAAGACTGAAGTGGGCATATAATGGACCACTAATAAATGCCTTGAGTGTGTTGAGACGCAGGTCTGAGGGAAGAATGATTTTAATCACCAGGAGTATATTAATGATGGCCCATAGATTCCCTTATAGCTGTTCCAACAGGCTGGAATGCTGTGTTTTCCCATTAAAACACCCATTAGCCTTGAGCCCACTAAAACTCTATCAGTGAAGCCACATTCTGCTCATTTCTGCTCTACATATGACCTAATTAACACCACTGCAGGAGCTTGAGCCCAGCTCCAAACGCCAGCCCCGGATCTGGAAACCCGGTTAGAGCCAGGTGGTGTTTTTGGGGAGGCAGTTGGATCCCTTTGGGTACTCAACTACATCAACATGAACCCTGCCATCCCAGCTCTGAGCCAAAAGAGCCAGCACGTCCCCGCACGCACGGGGGGCACGTGGCACGCCCGGCATGATTGATTACACGACAGCATCAGTTAAAATAATTGTATTTTTCATTTCCATGCAGATTAATTACTTCTCCAGAAAGCCATTTGTGCTTAATGCCATTTGTCTGCACTATGGTGCTAATCCACTGCAAGGACGTTTTTGTGCCGAGATTGATTGACTCCGTGTAAATAGGTGGAACCTTTAATTAAAACACAAGCGCCGGCGCGGTGTCTCGGTGCGCTGACAACACGCGGGCGCAGACCACTTAAGGGGCTGATTCTATTTTAATCTACCCTGGCATAAATCAGGAGAAAGACCCAGTTCAGCAAAGCACTTAGCACATGTTTAAGTCCATCATATTCAGCAAAGTATTCAAGCATGAGCCGAGCTGCGGCAAAGGCTATCACAGGAAAATGACGGCGCCTGTTGAAAGGACGCGGCTTGAGTGTGACAAAGCGATTTGTTTACCAGGTTTGTGCCCCGTGGGAACGCACGATGGGTTTATGGCTCGTGAGGAAAGCTGGCGGGGTTTGTAAAAGCCTGTTGGGTGATGGTTAACCCACCAAAGAGAATTGCAACGGGAGCCTGGAGGAGGCTGAGCAGTGAGGAGGAATTAGTGGCTGGCTAAAGGCAGAGCCAGTTTCCACACAGTGGGGTTTTCAAACAAACCCCATCTGGTGTTTGATAAGTTAAAGGATGGCAGAAAACAGGTCAGAAAAAGAGGCCTCCTTGCCTCCCTCCAAGTTTTTCATCAGGTTATGCTCCTGGGAGCAGCCACCCCTTCCCACACCTTCAAAGGAGGGGACAATCCCCCGGGCCATGCAGCAGCTCACCCCGCCAGACCCCACCACAGATAACAACAAGGGTTACTCAATCCATCAAGGAATCACAGTGCCAGGTGTGGCAGGGAGAGGGTCTGATGTGAAGTACGGGAGGAGAAACATGGAAAAACAACAGCTGGGCTGACCTGAGCTGCTCTTGTCAACACAAGAAGTAAAATGGCTTATGACAACTGAAATCAGAAAAGCCACTGAGTTTCTTTCCAAAATTATTGTTATTATTATTATTATCGTGTTGTTTTTATTTTGCTTGAGAATGATGAAGTTTGTGTCTGTATCCTGGCCTGACACAAACAGTCACAGCAGTACAATGCACCAGGGCAGGTCGCCAGGTACGTCAGAATATTTTATCTCCATGTCATGTTATGCCAATTTCCTTTTGATTATTGTATTTTTAAAATCCATTAGCGGCGTCTGCGACTCAATACCAATTAAATACACTGTCGTGTTTTCCACAGTGAAGTGCTTCTCCTTTCATCGAGGAGCAATTTGACACTTTGAATAAAATAAGCATTAATTATAACAATCAATGGAGCAAACCTGGAGAGATGATATGGGCTGACAAAAGGATGTTATCCTGGCCTAACCAGCTGGAATAGTCTCGGAGAAGACACCATCAGAGTGGGTTGTCACTATGGCTGGTGTAGGAATTCTGACAGTGCTATGGAGAGCAGGAGGGGATGGCTCAGATTTACTTTAAAATCACCTTTTCTGGACAGTTTAAGATACCATCTGTCACGTGGAAGTGTCCAAAGGGAAACTCTCTTCTGCAGTAGGAGGTCTGAAGGCTCCCCACTGACAGGAGGCAGAGAGGAAGGGAAGGATCAGATGGATTCCCTTTGGAAACCCCAGCTCCTCTGTTGTTAACTTTCTCAAAGCTTTCAGGTAGCTATTTTCCAGGATCTTACCAGCTTTATTAGGTACAAATAAGTCATTTAACAGGGGACTTTAGTCATTAATACCTTTAGCTATTTTTCTCAATGGTCCCTCAGTTCCCCATAGCTGACATTAACCAGGGCAGCTCCTCTCTAGATTCCCAGCAGGCAGCGTTAGGACCAGGGGAAGAAGAGACAGGTAAACCCACAAAGTCCTTGCTGTCCATCCTGAAAAGCCTTGATCTTCTGCAGCTTTGCTGAGCTATAAACTGGCTGCAGCCCTGACCTTGACCGAGAGCAGTATGAGCGTAGTGAAATCACACCGTCCTACATCCAGACTTACTGCCCGTGGGATCGTCGTGTTCACCTTTTATGAACCAGGAGCAATTTGTTAGGTCTGACCTGGAAATTGAAGTACAAGTGACAACACTCAGCGAGGGCTGCAGGCCTCCTTTGGGGAGACAGATGCGCAGCCTCAGCGAGCCCAGCTCCCAGGAATGGCCCTGTTCCTAACGAGAGCTGACAAGCACAGTTTACCCACTGGCAGGAAATTATAATAGACAGATTTTCCCCTTGAAAGCAGAAGGCCTCACGTGCAGATCAAATGCAGTGTCAAAGTCCATCCCGTGTCTTTTGGTGACTGTCCCTCGCCTGTGGTGGCTCAGCTTTGCGGAGCACCGCAGGCAGGCTCAGCATTCCCAGCAGACTGATGCCTCTGGATATCAGCAGAGACTGTGACTTGCAGGAGAGAAGGGAAGATAACATCCCTATCAACCCTGCTGATGCAAATCTTACTTATTTAAAGTCATTTATTTAAAGCTTCCTGTGAAAGAGATGGAGACCCCAAGCAAAGCATCCCAGGAGGGGAAACTGCTCCCTTAGCAGGTGGGCAAAAATCCTCAGCTGCTGCAAAGGTGACCTCGCACAGGTGTGTGCACAGAAGCACTTGATGGGCTTATTCCTCACACTCTTATTCAATACTATCTTTTTGATAAAAACAGGCCACCTGCATGTTCAGGTTTAGGGCTCTCCTGCTACAAAAGGACTGAGGTAGCAACAGGTACCAAGCCCAGCTCAAATGCAGACTGTAGCCCAAAGGTGTCTTTTGTGAATTTGTTTATAGAATCATAGAATTATAGACTGGTTTGAGTTGAAAGGGACCTTAAAGATCAACCCCCTGCCATGGGCAGGGGCACCTTCTACTAGACAGGTTCAAAGCCCCATCCCACCTGGCCTTGATCCCTTTGGCCTGGGATGCTTTTAACGGGCCATTTGTTTCAAAAGATTGTGTGCAATTTTGCAAATCACCAGTCTGTGTCCCAGCCTTGTGACCCCCACCTTTCTCGTTATTAAATCAGAAAGTTTTCACCTACTCATTATTAGAGGCATCATGTGCCCTACACCTGGGCTCAGGTCTGTTGTAGGTCCCCAGTGGTCCCTAAGAAGCAGGGATGAAAGCCTTGAACTTGTTTGTGGGATCGTCCTCAGAGCCAGCACCAAACCTTTTTGCTATGAGTGTTGTTATTTTGGGCAGAGCCACAAACACAGGGAGAAGTGAAAACCCCGTGAGATCTGTTGCAGAGGAAGTTAATGGATGAGCACAAAGGTCTGCCCACCTGAGACCAGAAATCCCTCCTTTGTGACAAAGTTTCTGACAACTAGATCTGAAATTTTTGAGACTCTCTTCAAAAATTAAATTGCTTATTTCTGAATTAAATTGTGATTTATGATGAAACTGAATTTAAAAAGCCTTTAATGGAAAGGTAAATTAGGATTGAAAGGAAGGAATAACCTTGCTCCAGGTCGGATGAAACACTTGATTTGATACAAGACTAATTTTTTTGGTTCCCATTTTAGCTGAAAAAAATTCTGTTTTGATTTTATCAAGCTAATCCTCTATTTCCCTACGTTTATTAAGGACCTCCAAACTTAAGGATCCCATATTTGCTCGGCTTTCCCTTGTAGAGGTCAGAAACATCAGGGACCCAGTAGGATGAGTGTCCATACCCTCCCTGCGTGCCCAGCTCCCACGGGGCAGAGGAAGGGCAGCACTCTGTCTAACTACAGCCCAAACACTGCACCAATGTACTTTTAAGCCTTTAAAGCTGAATCTCTCCATGCTAACTTTGATTTGTAACTCGGTGTGGAGCCAGCTGTGGCTGGGAAATGTCAGGCACAGGAGGCTGCACTGCAAGGCTCTAGGTGCCTCTCCAAAAACCCACTGCCCTGAGCTTGGTGGGGTTCCCTGGATGGGAGAAGGTCTGGATGGGGCTAAGGTCCTCCCAGCCATCAGGTAGTCACCCTGCAGGCGTGGGGGGAATGAAATGGATAAGCAGTCAAGGAAAACACGGTGGCTGAAGAAGCGAGCTGCCTTTTCCCCCCTCAGATTTGACAGCGGCCCGATGTGCAGGGCAGCAGCCAGAGGAGCGGGGCTGCTCCGGGCAGAAAGATGCTCTCGCTCTGCCTCTCCATTCCCCCCCACATCCAGCCGCGCTTGCACTCTCACCCACCGGCTTTATTATTTCTCACTCCCAGCTCGGAGGCTTTCAGGTCCACACAAGAGGTGGCTGCACCTCATTTGCCAGCAAATTGCGTATGAAGCTCATGTAAACTAATGCACTTTGGTGAGTCTCCAGCAAAGGGCATAAAACACGATTATGGGTATCCACCAGCGGCTGCAGCTCCCGGCGAAGAGGTGTCAGCAGGAGAGGACAGGAGCGACCGGCCACAGCCTGTCCCCAAAGCCGCAGGAGGAGCCGTCGGAAGGGGCTGGAGCGCTGCGAGTGCCGGCTCCCCGCCGCTGCAGGGCACGGCCGCCCGCGCCGCATCATTTCTGCTTAAACTGTGAGCAAAAGCCTTCCGCGGCTGAGAATTCCCGGCTGCCAGCGCTGGTGCAAAGCAGCCGGAGGCGCTTGCAGGGAGGAGAGCGGTGCCAGCCCAAACCACCTCCCGGCACGGCTCCATCTCCCTGCCGAGCGCGGCTGCGGTGCCACGCAGGACCCCGGCAGGGCCAGGCGGGGATGTGACCTCCGAACACCCCGAGGACATCGCAGGGCACCGACACCATCCCTGTCAAGGCGTTATCTCCACCTGCCCTGTCATCCCCCCCTGGCACGGCGAGGTCGACAAATCCGCTGCCTGGAAAATGTGCTTCCCAAAAGAGTGGAAGTAGTTACCATGGAAATAAAGAAAGGTTCCTCTGCCCAACTCCACCAAAATATTTATTTGCCTCCCAGGGTTTCACAGGCTACTTATTAACAACAACAACAGCAGCAGCAAAACCGGAGAGACACTGGAGCAGGACTAACAGGTCGGGTTTGGGAAGGACCGCCAGGAATCGTTGTGTGTCTGCTGGAGGAGTCACTGATGCACAGGATGAGCCCGTGAATTGCCCAAGGATTTCAGCTTATGTCTCGCACACAAACATGCAGGTACAAAGATGTGCTCTGCTGTTCAAAGGCTTGAGCAGATCTGCTCACTGAAATCCCAGTTTACACCCGGAGCTGGCTGCAGTTTCCCCCGGTTCTTGAGTGTCCAGCGCACATGGAGGTAAAACGAATTGCTACAAAGTGCTGCTGCCTGGGACAGAGCTCTGCTTGTGGCCCTCAGTACACCTTCACCTCTGCACCAGCTGCCAGCCACCAGCCCCCTCCTGCCTGGGGGAGGATGTGAAGGAATGCTCACAGCTGAGTCCTGGCCAGCTCAGAGCCCAGCAAGGACCATATCAGCGGCTCAAACTGCACCTCCTGAGCTAAGCAGGGATACAAAAGTGTTGTTTACAAACAACCCATTTCTGAAATAAGTAGGGAGCAGGCAAAACAAAGGAAAATGCCCATAACTAGGAAGATGGTGGAGGTTGGTTGTCCATGAGAGGCACCTGCAAGAGCATCCTGAATGCACTGAGGCTGCCCCAAGCTCTTGGCTCAGCTCAGCGCCAGCCCTTCTCAAACCGAGCACCCCAGCCCGTCCTGCAGTGTGCTCCACGTGCTCCTGACACAGCTCAGAACAACTGACATGTTAAATCACCACTGAAACGCCTCTGGCTTAGCAGAGGACAGACAGCATCAGGAGCACAAAGCTAATGACAAACAGCTTCTGACACACGCTCAGGTGCAGGGAGTCTGCGTGGCACCTGTGCAGCATTGGTAATGCACACAGGATGCAGGTATTGTAAAGGCCACGCGTTGCACAAAAATTAATTTGACTTTTAAAACTACTTACTATTGTAGTCTGTTTTTCCTAATTAAAGTGACTTTGGTCAGAAACATGGACCCGGATTCAATCCAGAGCACTCAGACCCCTAAATACCCTCAGAGATCTGGGCTCTAGTCCATTGTATCTGGTTGGAAATGGATTGAATTTGAACACTTTTCCTCATATTGCTGGATCACTTTGGATGTTGGACAAAGCCTTCCCTGAGGAAGTAAACACCGCAGGTGAGGATCTGATCCTTACTTCCCACCCCCTGCCTGCTGCTCTCATGTAAAGCTGGGAGGGGCAGGATCCTGGAGCAGCCTGGGCATTGGGGATGAGCAAATCCCAGCCACCTACAGATGACACCTCAGGAACTTCAGGGAACTTTAGGGGAAGTACATCTCCTATACATTGGTCACCTGGAGTTAGTAAAATAGAGTCCTAAACAGAAGATAGTGAATGCAGGCTTTCTTTGAAAATACCGTATTGGAGAAAAAAACGTAATCGAGAGAATGTTTTTGGCCTTAGCGTGTCCTGTCCAGATGGGAAGAGCAGCTCAGTGCCCTGTGCTGACAGTACTCGGGGTTGACTGGTTCCTGCACCCAGGTTACCCACGCTGCAGGAATTTGGGAGTCAGCCTATCATTAACATGCATATCTGGGAGTGTCGTGTCTCATCAAAACTGTCTAGGACATATTTTAGCACATCAGAGCTTCGATTTGAAGATGCTTACACAGAAATACACAGATGGGTATCGGCGCAAGATGGAAACACTTCAAAATATATGTGGAGCGTGCAGCAAACTTTGCCTCGCTGATCCTTTCCTCCTTGGAAGGGCTTGCGAAAGTCCTTGGGGGAATCTGGATTGTGCTGTGCTTGTGGGAGGGAAAGGGGATGCAATTAAAGCATAAAGTCATATCTTCTATAAGGAACAGGCTGCTTGTTTTTTGCAAAGCCCCGTCCCAAAGCAGAGTGCAGCCTGGCACAGGTGGGCTTGCGGCGTGTTCCGGAGCTGCTCCGTGGATTTCTGGGCTTTCTGCAAAAGCCAGCCTGATCAGCTGCATTTAAAACATGATTATCCCCAGAATCGCTGCGTGTAAATCACTCACTGAGGGTTGGATCTGCCCCCCTGGTGCAGCAGCCAGCAGAAAGGGGCATTCCACTGAAACGAGAGGCGCAGGCAAGAAGAGGTGGAGAGGGATTCCCTCTGCCCCCTCCTGCCCTCAGCAGCCTCTGCACTAAAAGCAGCCCAGCTTCATCGACAAAAGCCTGAGGGAAATGAGCGGCTGAGCTGTAAACAGAGGTAAATGAATCCTTCAGGGAATCCGTCCAACAACCGCGAGCTCCAAGGGGCTGGAAAGCAGCCCGAGAGGGTGGCAGATCCTGCGCTCGCTCCAAGCGCACACATGCTCTTATGGCCCTAGAGAAAGTTTAATTTGCTGCAACTGTTTCAACAAAGCCAAAGCCCCGGTAATGCTGTTACACACTGAAATCACTCGGTGGGAAAGAGCACGGAGCAGAAAATGCTGTGGGCACAGAGGAGCCCCTCGGCTTTCATCACCACCCAGGCCAGCCTTGGCACCTGGGCTTTGTAAAGGAGAAGCAAGGAAAGCCTCCAAAGCCCCCTGAACCACCCCAGAGCACTTAAAAAATACGGTGTGCCAAAACAGTCTCTTAATTTAGTACAGGGGGCCGAAGGGGTAAGAAAAGATGGAGAAACTGCACATAATGTCCTGGAGAGTGTTTATAGAAATGAGGTTAGAATCACAGAATATCCTGAGTTGGAAGAGACCCACGAGGATCATCAAATCCGACTCCTGGCCCTGCACTGACCATCCCCAAGAATCACACCGTGACCCCTGAGAGTGTTGTCCAAATGCTCCTGGAGCTCTGGCAGCTTTGAGACTGTGACCGCTGCTGTGGGGAGCCTGTTCAGTGCCCCACCACCCTCTGGGGGAAGAACCTTTTTCTGATATCCAGCCTAACACTGCCTCCCCCCAACAGAGTGAAGAGCTGATGCTGAGTGTATTTTTTGGCCAAAGAATGAGGTTTGCATGAGGACAAAGAGGTACTTTTTGTCACAGTCTGAGCATCCTGCCTGAAGTTTCTTTAGACGACTCCTCATCACTCTCACCTGTGCTACAAGCAGGAGCATCCACATACCCACAGGGAAACAGGTTTGGGCTGGCAGGACATCCGGAACTGCTCCCTTCCCTTCTCCTCCTCCAGCTATGGCCATTCTACTCGGCCAAACCACCCCATCCTGCTGATGCTTCTCATCTGGTTCCTGCCTGACCCCCAAAAGGTGCCCAATTTGTATCTGCCCAGATGATGGCTCTCCACCCTTCGGTGGCAGGCACTGCCTGGACACAGAGTTAATTGGCACCAGGTTGCTCTGCTGCACACTCTGGGCACAGATGCAGTTATCTGGACCAGTTTAAATCACACTTTC
Organism: Mohoua ochrocephala; assembly: GCA_013398855.1. Classification (NCBI taxonomy): domain Eukaryota; kingdom Metazoa; phylum Chordata; class Aves; order Passeriformes; family Acanthizidae; genus Mohoua; species Mohoua ochrocephala. The sequence continues at coordinate 61,535 of VZTA01014752.1, forward strand.
TACCTTATTCCAACCAGTGGAATTTCTTACACTTTTCTTCTTGCTGCCAAGATCCCGGTGTAACTCAGCTCCAGCTAAAAGAGTTCATTGGACCAGGACTTCTTGAAGGGGCCAGGGGAACTCCAGCAGCTCTGCACCATCCCCACCATCCATCCCTCTCCCCGCATCACATCCTCAGCCGGGCTGAGTCAGCCATGCACAGGCCACATGGTGAATCACACTGGGAGCTGCTGCGAGCTAAAAATAATCCTGTGGGGATTTTTTAGTTCTCAGGTTGTTATTCTTAAGCTGCTCACTTCCCCTTCCCAGGTCACCACAAAGCTCCTTGCACACACACTCCCGGCACTGGGGAAAGGACCACCTTTAGGGCAGCTGTAAGGGGGGGGTGAGTGCTGCCCACCACCACCCTGCAGCTCAGACTTCAGAGCCCTGCCAGAGCTTCCTCTTACAGCGCTGGCTCTTGGGGTTTGGAGCAGGCTTTGGTGCACACCTCACTCACGGGGTGGTCACAGCCAGCACAACGTCAACCAGCAGCACCAGAGCCAACCAGTCCTCTCAAACCCCAGCAGCGTGCCAGGGATGTGTGTCAACACCTATTCTGCACTTTGCTTCTCTTTCAGCTGGCAAAGCTGCTACCTCAATAGGGAGCAGCTTCAGCCAAGAAAAACAAGCATTACCTTACGTTCCTGGGCTTGTTTGTCATTATCATGGTGCTCTGCTCTGACTGGGAGGCCGCATTATGCATCACGCTGCCTACTTTCGAATAATAAGCTACATGTGTAAATAGGCTCCGCTATTTCGAGTTGAATAGCTAACAAATGAGCAAACAAAAACTCCCCAGCCTGCCACACTCCTGCTTAACTGACGCAATGGGTGCCTTTATGCATCCCGAAGGTGAGACATCCATCACGCTCGCAGCGCGAGCTGCTCCTGCATCACTGTCACCATCCGAATGCCCCGGTGCTGGCTGCAGCTGGCACGGGCGTTCTGGAGGGTCAGGCTGGCACTGCCAGCTCCTCTGTGAGCCTCAGACCTAAAACTGATGTGACACTCGCTCCCCCTACATCATCATTATCACAGCTGCTGTGGAGGCTGGAGATGGATTCATCTGCGCTGAGTTAGTCTCCTCACACTGAGGAGGAAGGGTGGGGTGTTGGGAGGGTGTTTGATCCAAGCAGGTGTCCCATGGGGCACCCTGGCTCCGGATTAGAGCACGGCAAGGCTCACGTAATGAGCCCCTGTGAATTTCTGAGCACTCTCTCTCTGCACAGCTTTCCCCCTCTATTGAACCCTCCGCAAATGGTGTTTCCTTCACCACAGCTCTACCTCCTTTTGTATTCCTTCATTTTCTTCCATAGTCTGTATTATTATCTATTGCAAGAAGAGTTATTTAAGAACCTTTGGGCTATAATGGGCTTGGCATTACAGGAAAATAAAGCGGCTCTCCAGGAAACTCGTGCTGATTTCAGCCTTCCCATTTACGCTGTGATGCATCACACTGTGCTCTAATGTCTCACTAATCTGCAGCTCAATCTGCTGTTAAACAGGCTCATGATGCAGAAGCTGCTCACTAAGGTTGCTTGATATTCATCTGTTGATTGAATCATTTGCTTCTTGTGATTTGCAAATGCGCCAAGGAGCCAGAAGCCCTTTTTCTTCTAGAAAAGTTAATTGGATCAGCATCCTGCGCTGGCAGGTGGCACCCGCTCCTACCCAGGCTTCCACCGACTCCGCTGCGGCAGAGAGGCCACCCCGCAGGATGGGAAGCTGGGATTAAGGACACCACGAGGGACAAATTCCCCAAGAGACCATTCTCTGCAAGACTTAAACACCCCGTTTTTTTGCAGAGGCCCCAAGCAGCCCATACAGAGATGCTCCTGTCCTGGAGCAATGTCCCATCCCTTCAGCCTCATCATCCAGCAGCGGGGCTGGTCACCAACAAACCTTGTTTCTAGACATTCCCTACAATGAATTTGGCCCTCCATACTTTCTCATTTATGAGGGCTAAGCTTCACCAGCAGCCCCTTTGGACGCATCCCACCTGGTTATTCACAGTTACAGCTACTCCTTCGTAGCCTGCAAATTAAGGCCCTTCAGCACCACTTGGTTTCAGCTATTTTTTCATACTCCAGCATGCCACACACCATTTGATATCTTCCTCAATAATTAAGTGGTTAGTGCCATCGTCAGAGAAGCTCTGGATGACATTTCTATGGGATTTCCAAAGAACCGAGGTCCCAAGCAAGGACATATCAGGCACCGGGCCTGCAGGGCTGTGATTATCTGGCTGTAAATAACACCTCGGAATATATGGTTTATTGTGGTGATAACACACATTTTGTAGGTTACATAAATTGGAGCAATCCTGCTGACAGAGGAAAAATAGTGGTGTGTGTGATGGTTTCCTCCGGTTGCTAGGAAATAGAGTTAGTGCCGGGTCCTTACATGCCTCGGTGCACACTCGTGACAGATGATAGATTCGGCACATGTGTGGAGCCCAGCCTGTTAGCAAGCCCTGACTGAGGGGAAGGCAGCCACGCAGTGACAGCAAGATCCATTTAACCAAAATATATGCATTTTTCATTAAGAGAACTACATTTGTTTGCCCAAGGCGTTTAGGGAAACGTAAGCAAAGAGTAAAGTTAGAGCTGAAGAGACAGGTGGTCCGTGCAGGCGAACCCAGACCAGCCACGCAGATGCACAAGATGGACTGTGGTAAGGATTTTAACACCTGTCCAAAGCCCTAATGTGAACGAGCTGTGATTTTTCAAAAATGGTCTTTTCTGTCACTGCAAAGCCCACAGAGCCCAAAGGTCTCCTCCCTGCTGTGAGGTTCCTTCCCCTTCCCCTCTCCTCGGTATGTGGGGTTGTATTCTGTCGCGTCAAGAAGCTGAGCCTGGTTTCTGCTTCTGCAAATGTTTGCTAAAGCAAATTGCAGTCTGTTCTATTGGTCTCATGCTCCAATTTGCTTGAAATAGCACAGCACTTGGTCAAAAGGGCATGGAAAGGGGCCAGAAGCTTCTTCTTTGAATATTTGCGTATATAAATAAATATATATCCATGCCCACACGCACACGGACGCTGTTAGGTGAGCTAATCTCTCCCCCTTGCTCAAGGCAGGCACGGATCCACCACCCCCTCCCCAGGTGCACCTCTAACCTGTTTTTTACCATGGCACAGCTCAATTACAACGACGACGTTAAACCACGCAGCCTGAAATAAAGCAAGCAATTGACACGGTTACAGCCATGCCCTGTCCACAGACAGGGGACTTCATCCACAGCCAAGGGAGCTGATCTGGCTTATGGAGCTGTTATTGCTTATATTGCAGTGCTGTCCCATCAGGACAGCTCTGTGACCAGCTGCTCTGCAGGCACAGTACTGGCCCTTGCTTTTTAGAGTGATTAAATTCTCCTAAGAGATGTTCCTAGAGTGATCCAGTCTCTCTTCACTGCTCTCACCAAAACAAATGGGACATCCTCTGCCAAATTCAGCAAAGCAAGGTCAGAGGAAATAAAACAGGGTTAGCAGGGTTGCAGACTCCTTATAATTAACTATTGGCACAGATCAATGGCCTTTTCTTCAGGAGAATCCTAAGGATTTGCCAGAGTGCGAACACACAGGTGTTTCCTGACTTTTGGGTGCTCTTTGGTGCAAAAATCCTTCATTTTAGATAAACCCCCATGTGCAGGATGCAGCAGACAAAGGCTGGGTTTGAGCTGGGATGGAGGCAGAGGATGGTTAAATGCTCTCTTCCTCAGCTGCCAAGGGTTTCTCTAGCTCATCCCCAACCAGCACTGGGGCAGGATCTCCTGAGCTCGGTGTTGCACTGAGGACTGGTGCTGCCAGTGGGACTCAGCCCCACACCAGCCCGGCCTGTCACATGCTGGGAGGCGGAAACAGCCCATTTCTACAGCCTGATAAAAATGTAATTTAATCCCGGCCACACAAAACGCTTCCCTAAGCCTTTGAAAGGCCTGCTAATCCTTGATTTGCCCTCAAATCTTGAAATTCTCTTAAAGAATGAAGGAGGTGCTTTGTCTATCGAGTGCCTCTACGCCTAATGAGGTTATTAAGGCATATTAGCATGCACAGAAGAACATTCTCTCCTGACTTTGGCACAGCGGAGCTCAGCGTTTTTGTCTCAATTAATCCAAGTCTTCCTGCTCCGCTGCTGCCCCCAGCCCTCAGTGCCACGAGTTTGTCCCTGCTTTTGGCAGAGATGGCCATCACTTCACTCTGACAGCAGTGGAGAGCTCCCTAATCCAGCTCCACACGGTGCTTTTGTTGTTATGCCTTCAGAGGTTTCTGAAGAGCACACCATGCCTTTTCCCACACGGCCGGAAGATTAAAGAGGTCCCTGAACCTACACGTATATCCTGGGGTCTCTCATCTGACACAGAGATTTATTTAATTTTTGTTTTAAGCAGAAATCATTCTGTTTTGCACAGAAAGGATGTTGGTTTTGTGTATGGACATGCATCAACCCAGCAGCCCTAAACCCTTCAGCAAAGCAAGGTCACCTCCTCTAACACAGAGGAAACAAAGGTCTGATCCGTGCCCAGCACCAGGGCAGGAGGACAGCACAGATCCACCTTTCTGGCCCGCCTCCATTCCCCATCACAGCCATATGGGAAAGGGAACAGGCTTAAATAGCTGGGGGCTCGAAGCAAGCTTTTGCTCCCAGCTGAAGTGAGACGTATCATTTCCCCAGGATGCACTATTAAAGAAGCAAACCTTTGCCAATGTTGTGCTTTATAACGCAATGATTTTCAAAACAGCCCAACATGGCTCATCAGCATGCGATCTGGCATGGGATCAGCTTTCCCTTGAACCACCCAAACGGGCTGCAAGAGGTGCAGGAGAGAACAGACTCGGGATCTGGTTGGGTTTTCAAGCAATGCGTGCGGCAGCCTCAGTGCAGCTCAGCCTGACGTGCACCCCGCTCAGAGAGAAACTCAGATGTGGCACTGCTGGGTTAAGGATTGGACTCGAGAATCTCAGAGGTTTTTGCCAATCTTAATGATTCTAATGTCCCTGTCCTGCCTTGGACCAGAACTGGACAAGCTCACCTCAGCACCCCAGCCACAGTTCTGTGGGCTGGAGGGTCACCTCCCCGGCAAGCCTGGGACCACCCCATATCAACAGGATTTGCTTCATTTTCAGCAAGAAGCTTGACAGCCCGCACTTATCTCTATTTACAATGACCGTGGTTAAATAGCTACCTAAAAATTCGGGTTAGCAGCCTTAAATAATTTCACCATTAAGGAAAATGAGGGCTCAACAGAGACTCCCCCAGAGAGCCAGGTCCCCTTGGTGAAGCCCCTCTAAAATGCTGCCAGAGCTGCTCACAAGCAGCACAGAGGTGCCATCCCACCAACATCTTCTCCTGGCAAAGCCTATTTGGGACGTTCCTATGCACCAAAACCGGAGAGAACTTTTCCCCTCTCTTTCCAAAATTCAGCTCATTTCAGTGATGTGATTAACAGAGCGACTTGCAGGCTGTGGCTGGGAGGTGAGTGGGTGGGGTGGGAAGGTGTGGGACACGGGTGAGGGAGCAGGCAGTGCCCCCGGAGCCATCCCTCCTGCAGCAATTCCTGGAGCCGTGCTCCCGGCTGTGCCAGGGGAGCCGCTGGCACCGCAGCCCCTGCACACACATCCCCCCCTCCACCACTCCTGCTTTTGCACTGGGAGGGTGTTTTGGGAGGCAGGAGAGGGAAACCAGCTGCAGGATTTACTGGAATCAAATCCTTGCTCCTTACCATAGCGCAGGATTATTTTTAAGCCAGGTGAGGTCCCCAGCTCAGCTGGATTTTGTGTCAGCGAGGGGGGGGACGAGGTGGAAACCAGCACCTGAGGTATAAGCTCCTGGGAGAAGTATCCTCAGGAGCAAGGCTAAGGGGGGCCTGGAGCAAAATCCCAACATTCTAACCCCTCTCCTTGGCTTTACGAGAGCTGGAACGTGCTACCCAGCACAGTTTGGCACAGAGCCCCACGAAGGCTTGAGCAACTGGGAGACAACTTTCCCTGAGGGAATGAGGAGATTTAACTTTTGTAGCACAGCAGGCATGCAAGCCCAGGATCTCGAGGGAATAAGAAAGATATGTCATTTCATCACTGTTCTTGGAACCAAGACAAAAAACCAAAGGAAAACAAAACAGAGCACCCCCTGGGATCCATAAAGAGGAAACTAAAAATATGATAAATAGGCTGGATCATTATTTTCTGAAGATGACATATTGCAGCTCATGTTATATATCTAGATTCCTATTGTCACTAAGGATAAAAACTTTGGCACGAAGTAAGTGAAAGAGAAAAATTTAATTTCTGCCATTCCAGAAACTAATAAACACTGGTAAAGAGCCATCTACTGAAAACACAGGCCAGAAATTCCTGTCCTGTAGGACAAGAGAGGAAGAGGACAACACCAGCTTTCCTTGCCAGCACCAGGCAAAGGGTTAAGCAAAGGTGTAATTCATCATGTTAGCTTGAGCGTCAGGAGAAGCTAAGAGAATTACAAGATCAGAAAATAACTGCAAAGTGTGTAAAGATAATCATAAATCCGAGGGAAATAATAGGGGCTAACAAATGCTCAGGAGATTATGCTGAAACACCTTCTGGTTTTATAATCAAGCAGGAAGAGCGGCCGGGTACCCACTGCTGTGGGTTGTCTCCTGCAGAGGGGGACACTGTGGCTTGCATTGGGATTTACCCACGGAAAACACTCCCAGAGGAACCGGAGATAAAGCCGGAGAGTGGAAAGCTGAGTAATATTAAAAATAAATTCAGAGGAGGCAGAAAGCTGGGATCCTTCATGCAGTTTTAAAGACACAACAGCATAACAAGAGCAGCAGCCGACAGGGAGGGGAAGCCCCTCTTTTAGAGCTGCTCGGCACCAGGCGTGAAATCTTCAATTTTAGATGTTGGGGAGGAACCTATACATTAGCACATTGTGACAAGATTCCACTACCCCGCTGGCTTTCCCAGAAAATAGGGGTCACAGAGCTAGGCTGTACTCAGAGCTGGGGAATTTTTCCTCATTTTCTTCCTGACTCTGCTAAGTCATCTTGTAGCAACGTCTCCCTTGGTATAACTGCTGCTCTTTTAACTCTTGAAACCCTGAAATGAGACTGGGAAGGTTATGAATTTGTGGGGTTTTTTTAGTCTCTAAGGATTAAAGCATTTTCCTGCCCTTTCACATCCCCACTCCAAGGGGAAGCAAGTGGACTGGGGTAGAGCTGGCAGGATGCCCAGGGGCAGCTGGCCTGTTCCTTCTCATCCTGCCCCAGATTTCATATGGGCTCTTGAGAGATCTGCTGAACATCCAGGAACATATAACCCCTCAAAACCTGAGATTTTAGCATCACTGAATGGTAAAATAGGCTGAGGGGTTACATCAAGCGGAGGTTGGAGCATGCAGGTTTGGTGCTGCACGTGGGGGTCTGTAGTGTGTCATGAAAAGGCCTGTTCAGGGTGGTTTGGTGTTTTTCCCAGCTCAAACAGCTCTGAGCACACCTCCCCTACCAGAACCACTGGCCAGGTGTGACAGGAGCAGTTGGATTTGCAGCCCAAAGGTGGCTGCACACCATGCAGGGCTGCGGCTGCCCCGGGCTTCCGGACACCTCCCTGGATAACACAAATACACCCGTGAGGCACAAGCTGCACTCGGGCACAGCCAGGCAACCAAACCTGGGACAGAGCAACCTCAGGTGAGCGTTTCTGCCACCACCCTGACACCAAACACCTCTCAGGTTTGTCCACACATGTGTACAAGCACACAACAGGCCCAGGGTAGAGCTCGGAGATGCCGGCACCACGACCTCAGCTGCTTACCCAGATTGGAAGGAAAAAACCTGTAAAACCGCCTTTTTCTCTCTGTTCTGATGATTCTGAAACCTTGCATTTCAGAAACATACCTGGCTAAACAACCACAAAATCCATTTCTTTGGTTTCCTCAGACACCACCAGATGCCCCCCATGGGAGATGGGGGGTGCACAGAACACGTTCCCCTCACAGGTCTCCATAGGAAATCCTACCCTCGAGCGTTTGTCTCCTCACCCAGAACACGTGGTTTGAGTCCTGTGCTGGGAACACGAGGGAACTCACAGACCCAACACGGGCTCAGTCCGTCCTGGACACGCTGCACAGAGCTTTCCCTTGTGCAAATTAAGGAAAATATTCCCAAGTTACAAAATGCCTTGTGCCTGCAACTTTGTCTTGGGCAGGAATGGAGTACCACCAAACACAGGATAACCCTTACAGTAGAAGTTTTCAGCACAGTTTGGTGGAAAAGAACAAAGGGGAAGAAAAGGAGATAACCAACTTCTTAAAGTAGCTCCTGTTTTCAGCCTTCTCCTCCTGCACGTTTGAATCAGCCCTTATTCAGCCCAGAATCCTGGATTTTAGGAAGACACATGTACTACACCAAGCCCCTAGGAGGCTCCAGTCAAATCTAATCTGTTAAATCTTAAAAAAACCCCAAAAAAACCCCATCAACAAAAAAATTCTAACCCCAAACCAACCCAAGCAGGACCTTTGCATTGAATCTAATACCTGGATAAATCCCTGTGGAACACCAAGGGAATAAAAAAGGCAAAGCAAGATGTGTATCCTTTTACTTCATAGCAAAAACACAGCCACTATTCACGCTGCAGAGTCTTTCAGATGATAAATACTGATCTGTCCTTCATTGGAAAAACATGGACCTGCAATTTCCATGGGAGTTCCTTTCCAATGCTACGGCCCCATCCTGTCTTGGAATATTTTTTTTCCCCTAATTGTACCTATAAAATAAAGATTTGCTCCCTACACAATTAATTGATAGACATCTATTTCTGGACGATGATCTCACCTTGTTTATGTAGGAAAATTTCCAGAGGGTTCCAAAGACACACACACAAAAAGGTACCCACCTCCCCCAAATTATTCCCAGACTTCTCTGGTCTGAACGTATTTATTTGCAATAATGATTGCGGCTTTATGCGAGCAGATGGGCAGTCCCTGAGAGGATGATTTGTTTCCCCTCTTTTCTTACTTCATGATGTATTTTATGATTTCAGCAGGTCAGTGGCTGCCATGTGTTTCTTTCTAATCTGCGAGCGCTTTTCGTTTGCCTCATTCTTGGCAGCCGTCATATTTACCAAAGAGATCAGACACGGACAGATGATGGCAGAGATCCAGGCTCCTTGAGAGTTCAGCACTTGGATGTTGGCAGCAAATAAAGATATATGGATTACTGTTGTTGGTTCAAACTTACAGGGGCTTTTTCCCTCATTATATTTCAGTTTATATGTGCACGTATATTAGAGATAGACGCGCGTGTGTGCTCGCACACATGTGTTCTTAAATTCTCTTTGCAATACCCTGGACCAGATAGAATACAGATGAGCTGTTATACAAAGAACAATAGATGTCAACTAGATTACTACCCAGTCCTTTTTTTCTTTTCTCTTCTTCCTTTCTTTTTTCCCCCCCCTCCTTTTTTTTTTTCTTTATAGGCCTGGGTTGTTATAAATCCTCCATGCCCATTAACCTCTGAACCTCACTGATGATATCTCGTCCGAGCTAAATTGCCTGTATTTCCAGACATTTGTTTGTTCACTTAGAGGTCTATCGGCAGAGGGAGGGGGAGGACAGCCCATGGCTGAATGGGTCTCATGGATTATAAATGAAAATTCTTTCTCTCCTTGTAAAATGATGCTTTGAGACCTGAGGCAAATGGACAGCTTGAGTTTATAAGCCCATAGGTGGAAGTCAACAGTGGAAAGTTAATCACACTGGTAACAAAAATATCCCAGTAGTACGGTGGGAGCAATGGATCCATCCCTGTAGCTGCGTCCTACCCAGAGAAACCTCTGAGCTGCTATCACTGTGCTCCTGCTGCAGCAGTAGCGGTGAGGGGCTGAGAGGGGCTGGGACACTGCCCTGCAGTGCCAAGGAAGGCAACAGAGTCCCTGGAATGGCCCAGAATGGGGACATGCTCCTGTCCCAGGGGCACTGACAGAGACGGAGCAGTGGGAAAACTGCAGGCCCAGTCAGTGCTTCCAGGGCTTTTGCTCCCATTATTGCCCAGGAATGAGGAGCCTGTTCATCCCACAGGCTCTGTCCTTTGGGTGGCTTCGCACAGAGTTCAGCCACCGAACTTGCAAAGGTGAACCCCTGTGGCTGTCAGAAGCTCCCAAAGAGCCTCCAGCAGGACCCACCGTGCAGTCTCTCAGTAAACATGGCCTTAGCACTTCCAGGAGGCCTAGCAGCTCATTGGAAACATGCTGAACAGTATTTCCAGTATCCGGACTTTAAAATAAAACCTTGGAAGCAGCAAGTGTGCTGGCATTCCCAACGTGGATCTCCTGCCTTCGTTACTGTTATAGATATTTAAACTTATAGTTCCAAAATAACGTTTTACTTCCATATATCATTACACTCATTTAAGCACGGCTTCCATCTGATCTGTCCTGGAGCCAATTCCTCAGTCTTTCCTGCTCACCAGCGGTGTGGGTCCCTGAATGCTGTGGATACTGGGAACAGGAGTGGTTTCCCAGACCCTCTGGCACATCACACCCCCCTCCCAGCCTTTACATCGAGGATGTCCTCCACCAGCCACTGGTGAGTTATGGAGACCATCCTCAGCTTCCTGATCCTATCTCCTGGTTCACTCTGTTCCCTGGGAACAGGTCTGGAAAAGCCTTCCGGGTGGGATACTCCTGGATAATTGGGGGGGTTTTCTGCCTGGGGTTTGTCACACCCTGCTGTGACCCATAGCAGAGGATTCCCAGGTCATTTCCATGCCCTGGTCACAGTTCCTGCCTCCTCCTCTGGACCAGTCAGTGGGCCAAAGCCCAGGGCTGCAATGAAGAGCGTGAGTTACGTGCCCCCCATGAATGCACGAACAACCTGCTGTCCCATGCAGCAGCAGGGACAAACTTCTTCCCAGAAAGGAATTAAATGATCTGGGGTGGGGTTTTCCATAGCAGAGGACAGGAAGCTTCAACAATCCGTGGTTTTCCAGATCATTCATGATTTTCCTGCTTTCTCAGTAACAACTCCTGATTTCCATGGCAACCCTCACATGCTTTGGTACGTGGTACTTTTTGCTTTTGTGGAGCACTGTTCCCACTCGCTGGGATGACCAAGCTCCCCAAAGAGCCAACAGAAAGTTCCCAGCACAAACACCTCACCCTCTCCATCCTCCTGCGCTGGACATGCGTTTGCACATTTCCCTCTGCCTGGGACAGGACGGGATCACCAGGATTTACACTACTGTCTGCTCCCCATCCAAGAGCTCATTTTAAACTTGGCCATGGTTTCTATTTTAATCCCACACAGACATTTTTGGAAACGCTTACTAAACCATTAACACATTTATATGAAAGGAAAGATGGTGATTAGCATTTCCCCTCCCCCCCTCACCCCCCATCCTTTCTTTTTGTGTCAATTTTTTGGCTCACGGGCTGCAGCAGAACGTGGTTACAGCCATGCATACAACTCCAGTGGGTGTGAATTCCTTCACGGCATAAACTTGAGTTACCTCTGCCTTGTTTTGCTCTTCCTCCATTTCCATACACACTATTTCACCAACACCCCTGTGCCTGTAATGAGATGAACATCACGAGCTTTACCCACAGCTCAGAGGCCAATGTGGGAGCTTCACCTGGGTTCAGAGTGGATTTTTTAACAGCCTGTGTTAATGGTTCATTAACAGACAGTTGATTTGCCTGGTCTGGCCCGGATGTGTCTCCTTTCTACACCTTTTGAGATGTTTTCATAAGTAAGAACGACTTCCAATATAAAGCAGCAGAAATTAGTGCATTTATTTGTTTTACTGTAATTCACACCACAGCACTGGCAGTCTCTGATGGCCGAGGTGCAGAATAAATAAACAAAGTCCACTTGAGCGATCTTAAATTTCTCCCATATGATGGGTCAGAGGAAAATCGAGGCTGCTGGGGGATCTCTGGCCACATGAGATCGTGTGTGGAAAGATGCAACCAGCAGGGCTGCAAATTAGCACAGAGGAGAGGGCTGGAGAGTGGTGCTGAGGAAGCACAGCAGCTCAGAGCTGGGGAGGAGACCCAGCCACAGAGAGCTGCAGCAGAGCCTCCCTCCTGGCTAAAAAGTCCTTCTGATTGATTTTCCAACTGCATATTTTTCTTCCCTGTGCTGAAGTCTCATTTGACACCTCCTAGCATTCATCAAGGAGCTGCAATCACTGCAGAGATGGTACCCACGACCAAGGAGTCACAGGCATGAACCAGGTGCTGGCCCAGAAGACTGCAGAGGAGGGCATGAGGTGAGGTTCTGCCCAGCACTGGTGTTTCTTTGGGTAAAGACGACTCTGAATATACCCCACATCTCGCCAAAGAAGACAAATTTATCACTTGTGAACTTGGAATAATGAAGTTATGCGGCTTCCAGGTGGGGTTTGACCCTCTTTTGACTTTGTGGGCACTTAGAATTTTCCCAGCAGAGGGGCAGGCAGGCCATTGGGGTCTGAATTCCCAACAGCAGCATTGTGTCACTTAGCTGCCTTTCATAGCCTGCTTTAAAGTTTCCCCAGGTCCTGCTGGACGTGGAGCTGGGGAAGGCTCAGACCTCTGCTTCCACTGCGAAAGCCTGGCTTTTCTTAGGCTTCTGCCTACAAGGAAACATCTGATAAAACAGTATCTACCCACATCTCTTGATACTAGCACTCGCTTGGGATGTCACTACACTCTGCTGTTTTCAGGAGAGACACGCCACTTCCAAGAGTATCACAGATGTTCATGCAAGACAAAAACCATAACTCTGACATGAAAGTTTCATCAGAATAGTCTCTTACAGTTCTGAGACGTCTTTGTTGCATCCAATTTTCCCCCTGAATTTGATGTATATCAACAGGAGAGCGAGAAGAGGTGATTCCTCTTCTCCCTGTAAAACCTCTTCTACTTCCCCTGCTTTCTTCAGGGAAGAATCTGATCATTGCTGAGACAGCAGAGCCATCAGGATGGAGCAGGGAGTGAGTTACCACTCTCCTTATGGGTCTGCACAAGGCAGCAAAGCAAACCAATATATTGATTAAAAACTCAAGGCCTTTCCCTTGACTTAGAGCAGCTACAAGAATAAATAAAAGCCAGCTCATTTTGTAAAAAGCTGCTTTCAACATCTCTCATTTGCTCCTGGCCCTGGAGGGCCTGGGTTCCCAACTGCATCTTTTGAGAAGCTATTCCCATGCTGTTACACTGGGTGCTGTGTGGCTTCCCACCTTCCCCAAGGTCTGTTCCTTGACACTGGGTGAAATTTCACACGTGCCAGTGATCCTCAGAGCTGCACAGGCAAGGAAGGACCATTCCAGAAGCTGAACTCCAAGGAAGAAGTATAAAGCTAAGGACCACACAAGAAATTGTAGCTTCTTTGGGCTTGGGGGGTTGAGAGGTGGGTCGGCCAATGTGAGCTGGAGAGCAGCTCTGTTTAGATGAGAGTCAGTAAAGCAGCCAGCAAGTGCTGCTGCAGACACGGCCGGCAGAACCTTGTCATAACACATTTCTCAGGCAGAAAGGAGCCAGGTTTGCGCCGGTGTCCAGACAAAGAGACGTGGGAGATGGGTCTGTAGGGCCTCCACGCACGTGCGAGGCCCCGGATCACGGGCAGAAATCTCATGAGCTGCAGAACAAAGACAGAGGTTGGACTGTGGAGGTGGAAGCCCTCGGCGTGTTACCACCAGCTCCAGGTGGTCACCACATGAGGCAGGGAAAACGTGCCTGCGAGCGGAGCGATGACAGGTCCGCAGCCACGAGCAATTTTCTCCAAGATGCACTTAGGCATCTGCTCCAGATTAACATTGTTTTGCTTAAAACGAGCATTTGGGAGATATTTAAGCAGGTAAGTGGCTGCTCCCAAGCATAAGGAAGAGGCATTGGAAAGCAGATGTGGAGACAGTCGACGAGCTGGATGAAGTCAGTGCCATCAGCAAGATAAACACCAGAGCGCCTCGTGGGCTGTGTCAGGGGGCACGAAGAGCAGCAGAGGCCCAGGTCAGCAGCACAGGATACAATCACTGCAATAAAATGCTGAGTAGTGAGAATTGCAAGAGTTTTGAAGAGCTGCAATAAAAAGGCTGAAAGTTGTTGGTCTGCTTCAGCGAGAAACTGTGAACCCCGGGCTTTATCATTGGAAAGAAGAGTCCTTTGGTTTTATAGCAGGATAACAGTGCTCATGACTTGTTCTCTGCAGTTAAGAGGCATTTGCCAGCTCAGCCTGGCTGGGAAGGGGTCACAGGCCAATGTACTCAGCCCTTGCTTGCCTCGATGTTCTGCAATATCTGAGTTTATTTTTAAAGCCCTGTTAAAGAAGCCCAAATTAATAACTACAGCATTCAGTCCCAGATAATACCCAAACACAACCAATAACTGCGCAGATGAATGAACCGGACTCAGGTAAGGGAGAGGACAGCTTCAAAGGCTGAGTGGTAGATACATGCAAACACCTAATAAATATGACAAAAAACCCATTAGACCAAGAGGAGCAGACTTGACCTTGAGGCTGAGGAAGCAGGAGGAAGCCACTCGCATGGCTGAGGCAAAGGGAGTGCCAAAGCAGGCAAGGAGTTTCCTGAGGGCCAGCACTGAGCAGTGACAGAGGCAGGGCAGGGCAGCAGCACAGCTCGTCCTCAAAGCCCAGAGCGGGTTTGTTCCTCTGAAGTGTCCAGACAAAAGCCATTACTTCTGTCAGCCAGCAGCCTGCAGACAGGTAAAGCCTAAACTTTTTGTCCAAGACAGAACTTCAGCCTGGTGAACTCAACACAGGGGGATGGGTCTGGGCCCACAGAACGTCACAGAATCACAGAATGGTTTGGGTTGGAAAGGACAGTAAAGATCACTTCATTTCAATACCCCTGCCATGGGCCGGGACAACTTTCACTAGACCGGGCTGCTCGGAGTCCCTTCAGTTTCCATCACCAACTCCCCCACAACAGTAACACCCCCTAAATGCACCCTGTAAATTCCAACTCTACACGCACACATAGAGCCAGCAACTGCAGTGACAGTGAGCAGCTCCTGCACAGTCCCCTACTGCCAGCATTCCAATTTCCCCTGCCTGAACCACAGGACCTGGATGACAATCCCAGCCCGCTCTTTCCAGAGGCCAGAGCACATGGATTTCACATACATGATCTAGTTCAGGCTTTCCTCTCTTTTCTTTAAGAGACTTAATGCCTCCAATGCTTGGATTCCTGGATTTTAATGGGTTTAGCTCTGTTTCCCCCTTTCCTGCTCTGCATCTAATACTTCAGCCCATAAATCTCTGCAAGCACACAGCACAAAAACAGATAAGGAAAGCCGTAGAGCCATAAAACATGCTGGAAAGAACCAACATAAAATCCACCCAATGCAAGGTTTATAACCAAGGGAAGAAGAGGCAAAGAAAGCCAGATTAGGCATTTCTGTCAAAGTTTAAGTAAGTCACAGAAAAGGCGCTACATGACAGCTTAATTAAGCCACAATAGATCTTAATGATATATGGCTCTGCTGATGGAAAAGCTTCAGAAGAGCAGGTGAAAACAGGACAAGTCAGGTTTGGAATGTTTTCTACAACTATGGTGCCGTACTAATGGCTGAGATCCCCCCCTCCTCGACTCCCTCATCCCTGTACACCTCTCCTCTAGCAGGGAGGAACATTTAGGAGGGGTCTGATGGACCCATCTCCTTTAAGGGGTGTGTAAATGCCTGTGCCATTCACCATCCCCTCGTACAGCGTGCACGCAAAACCTCCCAACGCATCGCCCTCGGCATCTGTGCAATGATGACACAATTAACATGAATAACTATTCCACTCCATAGATTTAGTCCTTTTCCTCTGGGTAATTATGATCTTTCTTCCCCTCCCCAACACTCATTTCAAATCCTCGAGGGTAATATGCAGTCAGCTGATTTCACATTTATCTCGGTTCTATTTGTTTGACACATTTCAAGCAAGCTCCACAAAGCCAAAACCTCCTGCTCGTTAATAACATTCACATCACCTCCTTCTTAGCTTCTTTAACATGCTGCTTTTATTTGGTCTAATTGCAACTCTCAGCGTGATTAATCACAACATTTTTGCGGGGAGCTGGGGAATTTGATATCCCTGTCCTCATATGGATCTGATCACAGTCATGCTGAGAGTCCAGGCACGCTTCCTGCAGTCCTAATGTAAAAGCTTCGTGTCAAACAACCCTCCCTGGCCACTACACACTAATTACTGGTGCTGCCATATTCACCCAGGTCCCAAACACGGATAAAAGATCGAAGGTGGATAATGTGACCCCATCCTGGAAAATAAAGTTTTCCTCTTACCGAAGTCTCCTTGCAGGCAGGCTCTCTTCCCAATTAAACCTCCAGACCTTCCCCATTTACCAGGTAGAATCATAGAATCATTGAGGTTGGAAAAGACCTTTAAGATTATCAAGTCCAACAACAAAAAGTTAGCAGGGATGTTGGAAGTTTAAAGAACTAAAATTACACCCAGGAAGACCCTCAGTTCAAGGGGCTGAGTCTCTTTGGAGAAAGGCTGCAGAGATGGTAAAAGGCACGAAAGGAGAACAAGCTCAGAATTCATCTGAGTTAATTTTTCTTACATGCGGAAAGATAAGCACCACCAAAACTCCTCAAGCCCGAGTTTGGTTCTTGCAATAGTTACAGCTTTGAATTTATTTTTTTTTTCTTCATTTTACAGTGCTACTGATGAAAAGTTTTTAAATCAGCAGTCTTGGAATAATCATCTTTTTCATATAGAATGCAGTGACAAAGCTCCCATGGAGTTTAAAGAAACATGAAGAGCATCGGTGTACATTTCTGAAGCGTTATCTGGAGGTCACACATTAATATTTGATGGTGACACAACCTTGGTTCCCACTGTACTGGCAGGAGCAGCACAACTGTGGTTTGTTTCTCCACTGCAGGCTCAATCTTTCCCAGTTAACCAGGGATGTAGCATCTTACCCACTTTCCACCTCACAAACCCCCCCTCCTGCCCCAAAATCAGCTGGGGAAAGGGCCCAGGCTGTTTCCCAGGAGCGAACTTCCCTTCCCCCTTTCCTCCCACCAAGGCAGACTGTCAGACCAGATGAAAATCACACGGACACCAACAGCCTCTCCTACCCACTGCTCTCCCAGGCCACATATTCTCCACATCATTTGCTTTGTAAAGCCCTTTAATTAATCGGGAAAGGCCCACTGATTATCACCTACTCAGAAAACACCATTTGAAAGCGGGGAATTAACTGCAGGCTCCAACTCTAACCCAGAGTTTCATCTTTTTCCCGATGATCTCCTACAAGTGCTATTCCCCTTTCGGTGCTAGACCAGATGTTATCACTTGGACGCTGAAAGGCTGAGAAAGCCAAGAGCTAAACACGGGACTGAGGACGGTGTGTGAAGGGGGAAAGGACCTTTGACAAGAGGCAGCAGATAAAGCAGGCCTTGTGCCCCATGTCACAGACATGGAGGGGTTCTGGGGCAGCATGGGCACAGATTTCATGGGCAGGGAGCTCAGAACTTCCCATGCGTGGAGCTGCCTGGTCACCCATGTACCATAAAACATCCCTGCTCCAGCCAGCAGTCGCTGAGAGGGTGAAACCCGCACGACCACACCAGCAGGAGGTGACAAGTGTGTGATAACAGGATGCGATGCTCCTAAAATCCTCCACCTAAAATCTCTGCTTGTTTACTGAGCATTTTTCACACATGCACATCTGCAAGTCTCCGTAGCCCTGACAACAGGCTGCGCACAAAAAGGTGTCTCTGGGTGTAAGGTATTCACCCGGCGAAGGCCTCCCAAAAAAAAATGGGAATACAGGCTCTGAAAAGCCCCCCAGAGCACAGGGCAGCCCTGCCAAAACCAACACCTCACAATTTCTCACTGTTCTCAGCTCGTCTCTGTGCGGATGCCTTTTCCAGGTGCCCAGATCCCAAACTCCTCCCCACCCCCACCGGTGCTTGGACTGTGACAAACAGCCCTGGAAAAACATTGCTGCTCTAGAATCACGTCATTTAGTTTGTGTTTGAGTTCTTTAAGGAAAAAAAAGTCTTTATTCCCCCGAATACTTTTAAAACCACATCTAAGCCACCGTTAGCATTCTAAAATACTGTTAAATTGCATTTGCACAGGTACACACTGTCATGCTCTGGGACCATTACTTGGAGAAAGGCAAGCTTTATGGATTCTGTCTCGCTTCTACCAAAATAAATTCAAAATATCTGCAAATATGGTAATCAACATTATCTGGCTGTGCTGAATAAAGGGATCTGTAACTGGAATTTATTATCCAACCACACTCTTCCTCCAAGCTGCCCGTGTAGATCCGCCAGGGACAGCAGGAGCCAGGGGTCTTCTGCTGGTGCAGGTGATCCGGAGGGGTTAATGGAAGTTTTTGCATTCACACAGAGCACTGCAGGTCAGTGTCTGCACAAGCTTCTCTCACCATCCCCACCGCTCACGGCAAAGCACACGCTCAGAGCAAAGGGGGAGAATCAGCCAAGGCCAGGAGTTTCTCGCTGCTGTAACGTTACGCTACGCACAGTCAGAAAATCTATCAAAGCACCCGCCCGAGCAGCCCGTTTCAGCTTTTAATGTTGCTTAATATAGACTTCTGAGGAGTCTCTTCAGCTCAGACACAGCTAGCTCGAGAGCACAGCGTGAGCATTACACGCAGACAGCTTTGGATCTCAGCGGTAGGCACGGGCCAGCGCCGGGCCCGGCTGCCAGGCAAGTCCTTTGTCTGCCGCCTCCCCAAAGGGCTCCGTCCCCAAAGGCTCCTCTGGCCCCAAAGGGAGGGACACACCTGTAGGTACACAGCGTGCCCTTGCTCCTGACATGCTCCACACACCCCTTTCTGCTGATTTTTCCTCCCTTTAATAACTCAGTCAAGTACATTCTTGGGTGACTTGTGCCTGGAAAGGAGCACAGAGGCGGCAGCAGGAGGGACAGCCCTTACAGCTCTCATGGCAGATTTGGCACCAGGTGAAAGCACCAGATTTGCGCTGCACACTGCTGTTCAAACAACTCGAACACATCCTAAGGAGACACCAGGAGCCATCCTTCCCTGGAGAAACACCAGGGCCAGAACAGATACAGATCACTGAGAGCGTTTCCTCATGGAAATGCACAGACCACACACCAAATTTAGCCTTCTTCAGCTCAGCATAAAAAGAACCCAAACAAAACAAAACACCCAACACCTCCTTCCTCACCAGCAGCAACCAGCCCACGGGGCTTCTGGCAGATTTGGGATGAGGAAGCCCATGAGCAGCATCTGTGTTTCTCACTGGTGGAGGTGTGCACCATACCCAGCGTGACACCAGCATCAGATGAGGTCTCTCATGAGGAAAGGATGCGGAGCAAGGGGGAACAGCGACGGCAGCAGAGTACACCTGGCCCTCTGAGCACCACCGGGGTGGGAACAGGCTGTTATCACCTGTTCCAGCACACACCAGGGGTTCTTGGGGTTTTGTGAAACACAGGGATGCAGATTGTGTTGGCTGCAAGTAGGAAGATGAGAAGAAACTCCCACAATAAAAGCAGTGCTCAAACCAAACCTCACCTCTCCAGTTTTTCTGCACGTCAGAACTTTACCAACGGCAAAAACACCGGCGCTTTTACACCAGCTTGGCCCAGCACTTTAACTGGAGTCCCGCGGGAGCCTGCATTGTTTGCTCCATCCTGGCACGCGTTCAGATGGTCCATTCACCGTGACTCACCTCCCGCCTCTTCTCTTCCTGGCGAGTTCAAAGGAAGTTGCATCTTCCCAGCGATTCGCACATCAGGCAGTCCTTTCTGCGCAGCTCCTTCTCTTATCAGTAGCCCATTTCCTAAAAACAAGAGAGGGGTGGGGAGGGGAAGGAAAAACCCATCAGCAGACTACAATCTGGTTGTTCTCCGTTATCCTTAAAATATTAACTAGACATTGACGTACTGGAGCACTTGCTGCATGGAACCTGCTGCGATTGGGGATAACCGGGACCTTACGGAGGGCTATGAATCAACTCAACTGCAGAGGCTTCGAGTCCTTTTGCTAGGCAGAAGTGAAATATGCTCCCTTACAACCAAGTGACCATTTCAGTATTTTTTCCAGTTATCTCCAGAACATTTATTAGATTAGGGGGTTTTATTTATGGACTCTGAAAGTGTGCTGTTTCCCAGTGAAGCGTTTGTTATCTGTTTAATGTTCCTTTTGTTCTCCTGGACATTTGCATTTATTTATTGTGATTCATTGCTGCGCAGGTACCAGGCTCCAAGTACCTGCAGTTTTAAATACATTCACAACACACACATCTTTGCCATTTAAAATACCTTTCCTCTAACAGCCTCTCTAGAGCCAGAATATCTCCACTCCCAGATGAAACCTGAGATCCCAGGATCAAAACTGCTTCCATGTGACAGGTAACAGTAACCTTCCAAAAGCACTTGTGCAACCGTATGCAAGTTACTTCATAGTTTGGAACATTTATGGGAAAGTCAGAGCTTGTTACAACTGATTTATTTAATGTAAAGCTTCATAAATAGGACTTGTTTCTCCAGTGCCTGGTGTGTATATATGCATATATGTAAATAATCGGGATGTTATTTACCCCCCAAATAGACCCACCCCGTCCAAAGCTGGCCTTGCTAGCAGGGAAACTTCACCTGTTCCCTGTGCCTATTGTCAAGGTTAAAAATCTGCTCCTGTGCCTCCAAGTGGTTTGAATTTAGGACTGAAAGCAGAAATCTTCTGCCTATAGCCAAGCCCTCAAATCCAGATGCAAGTTTTCCATGAACTGATTTGTTTAACACCGATGCAAAGCAAAGCCCAAGCTGCAGGCTGGGGATCTGAGCAGTCTGCAGGACCAGGGCCTGAGCAAACAGAGAGCCCACTGTGCTCCTGCCAGAAACAAAAACGAGCGTGGAGCAAGTTGCCAAAGGAAACCAGGCATGAAGAGTGTCTCCACCCCAAAACACCAGATTTCAGCTTTTGCTGGACTCGGATGAGTGTGTAATGTAACTCTCTGAGCATTGGTCACCAACCCCACAGTGCTCAGCAGCTTTCCTTGGAACAGACATGATGGGTGCATGTGCGCTCCTGTGTTCAGACTTCCTTTGGTGCCAAAGGTACTACACTTCTTACAATGTATATTTTACATTTCATGGATATTTTTAATACCTCTCTCGATTAGAAAAAAATATGGAACACAATAACACGTGAGTAAAGGCAACAGTTAATGCATGAGATTTGCATGCTTTCATGGAATTCAGGTATGAACTCTGGGGACCCTTGAAATCAAAGTTCTTTTAATTAATTAATGCAACCAGTTGATTTGGAGCAGCCCTATAAAACAGCTGGAAATTCAATATATCAGGCTTCTTTTGAAGAGGTTTTTTTTCTCCTGACATGACTACCTGTGGTTGAACAGATGTTCATTTGGAAAAAAACAAGCAGGAAAAGGAAGACACAAGAAGAGTATTTCCCCCTCACCCCAGATTCCAACAGCAGGGGAAAGACAACACAAGGACATGCCTGGGTTTCCAGGAAACTGGGGTGTGCTGGAGGCTGCTGATCACCCCCCCACAAACAGGAAGGGCATCGGGGGCAGCCCCAGGGATGCAGGAGGGCTCCCTGCGGGGTGAGCCAGGAAAGGGACACTCCAGGAGAGCACACGGAGCGATGACAGCACGCGGTGGGACTGCAGCAGCAGCCTCTGCTTTATGCTAACATCTCCAAGGCACATTATCTACCAGGAATTCCACGTGGAAAAGCACTAATAAAGTAAGTCAGGCAGGGGAATCAGAGCTAATCAGTGAAAGGATGCCTTCCCTGCCCCTTTCAGGCTGCGAGCACAGGCAAGAGCTGCTCGCTGGAAGTTTTCACTTTAACGCCGTGTTGGTCTTTGAACAAAAAGCCTCAGCTGCTCTAATTTCTGTGTTAATGGCACCAAGCACCACCTGTGGCCTGAGGAGCTGCTGCCCTGGCATCAGCCATCGGTGCCACCAGGAGCTCACCAGGGACACTGGGGACCCTGAGGGAGCAGGACACTACGGCAGCGGCACGTCGAACCTTAGCCCTTGGTAGCCACCACCCCGCTTCACAGACAGGACACATCTCCTGCTTTTCAGGCCCTCCCTAAGAGCTTTTCCTATCTGCAGCAGCACACCAGGCACGCAGCAGGGCACCTGCAATAAACAAACCCACCCTCAGCTGAGATGATACCGGCTCTGCCTTTGTTGACTCTAAATTCTGCTTTTGAAGACAGCAAGGGAGGAAAACAAGGAGATGCAATCCTGGCTGCCACTCGACAACCATCCCTTTTTTCCCCTGGCTTATCTCATTTCACACATGTAAAGAACTACAGGCAAGACATCTCTGAAGGTAAACAGACACCAGAACGGGCCGTATCCCCTCCAAATCAGTGGCCAGCACAGGCAGCTCTCATTCATTCTGCAGCAAGTTTTTAATCCGTGCCTGAGGAAGGGAGGCTGGGGACTGCTCTGGGCCCTAAGGATCAGGGGATCTGCTGAGAAGCTTTAGCTCTGCCACGATTGGTGGTGGCTTTGGGATCAGTGCACAGCCCAAGTCCAGTCTGGGGAAGAACTGCTGGTTCTTAAGCATCTCCTGAGCAGGAGTTTTATCATCATCTTTCTGACAAATCCACAGAACGGGCGTAAAGTCCTTCACTTGGAAAAGAATTCTAAAAAAAATCTCCCCAATTAAAACAAGGAATCTGCTTTGGAACCCACATAAAATAAGAGCAGCTTTTACAATGGCTTTAGAGAGAGACCTGCACGTGGAAGGGTGGGACTGAGGTTGTCGGAGGTGCAGGTGGTGAAGGAAAGAGCCCGGAAATGAGCTGTTCTCCATGTTCAACATTTCTCCAATCATTCTCATATTAGCATATCTCTAAGTGCATATAATTTTCACATCAAAGGGTAATTTTTTAGGTATTTAAAAAAAAAAAAAACCAACAAAAAACCCCCTAGGATTGAAGTAGAGAATAATTTCTTTCCTGAAGTCTTTCAAGCAGCTCCTCTCTATGACATGACAGTAAAATTACAGAGGAGACAAGTGTTTAGAAAACTCTTCCCTGGAATTCAGATTATTCTTCAAGCACACAGTAAAAAAGGTTCAGCCAAACTCCTGCACGAAATATAGAGAAAGTCCTGGGAGCACCAGAGCACCGACCTTACAATGTCTTCACACAGGAGCAGCCTGAATCCTCTGCCCATTGCTTAAGGGCTGAAACAATCAGCATTTCTGAGCTTGTGATGGGGAGGAAAAACTGGAGATGAGTCTGAGCCCTCCTTGTCTCCCACCAGTCCTTCCTAGCCAGGGTGGTCCCATGCAAAAGCTGGGAGTAACTCTCTCCCTCTCCCCTGCTCATCCTTTGCTCTGCAGTCTGCAAGGCTCTTTTACTCCTCTGGATCCAGACAGGAGCAGCAAGGATGAGCACCAAGCACTTCTCTCCAACCCTCACTAGAGCCTTGCAGGGCCCCTTTTACTCTCCCCCCTGCCTCTTGCAGCAGCTCTAGGCTGGTCTTGGTGCTCTGTTCCAGCAATCTCAGGAACCAGGCTCGGGCAGGAGCTCTCCTTTAATGAGATTTTATTAAAAGACTCTATTACAAATAGCCACTTAAGCAAGTGAACCTTTGGAGCCTTTAGTCCATGATGTCAGTGCTGTGGCTGGATGTTTCCTGGGAGTACTAAACCTGATGCTAATATAGGGCTGTTCTATATGACAGCTATAAAACTGCTCAAGCGTACCAGGCAGGAGGCCAGCAGGGCTTTTTGTGGCTATCAGGGCTTGGCTAAAGGTCCCCTGCAACAAGGCAGGGGGAAGCAGGGCCCTAGGCAGGGGTTCAGCTTTCTCTCACCTCCTTTGCGAGGCTGGAAACCCCCTGAGGCTGGAAAAATCCACACAGCAGAGGCTCCGCAGCAAAGCCTTTGCATCCGTGCCCAGATCTCCTGGGGCTGGAGAGATCATCCAACCCCGTGCCCTGCCCGTGGGGCCCCCGAGGCAGCTCTGCATCATCACCCACATGGGATCCACCATGCCACCTCTCCCCTGCATCCCAACCGTGGCCAGCAGCTGTAGGAATGCCCAACGTTTCTCTGAGCCCAGTGGGTTTATTGTCACATCCAGCAGCACCACTGACACCAGCCTGGCTTTTCAGTCTGCCAACCTGCCCTCTCCGCACGGGCATCCCTGGGGCTGCACGTGTCCCCTGGCAGCTTCCCGCCCGCGGCAAAGCCTCCTGTTTGCAAATCACACCCAAGATACACCAGGAATGCCAGCGATGTTTGCCAACGGTAACCGATATTAAAGCTAACAGCAGAACTGGTCCGACCCACCTGTCAGCTGGGGAGAGATAAGCAGAGGGCATAATAATACACATTAATCACGTTTTAATCTGCGGTTTTCCACCAATAGGTGGCACCAGCAATTTTTGGATGTGCTACAACATGGTACATCTGTTCCCTTGCCACAAGGCATCCAGCCCATGGCGGGGCAGGGAAGATGGATGGACAGTCTATTGCCATGGCAGCATCCAGCCCCTCTCTTTTTCCTTTGAGGAGGGAAAGCTTAAAACTCCCAGTTTTTCCTTCCCCAAACAAACTTATTTCCAGGAATAAATCTAACTCGAATGAGTCTTTCAGGGAATATGAGTCTGGGAGCTGCATGCAAATAGATCAGAAAAAATTGCTCAAAATGGAAGGACGGACTAAGGCTCTGTCGGAGACACAGCAAGAAAACAATTTAACACAGCAAACCCAAAACTTCTTGTAACTGAGGCTGGCCCCTCGTGAAAACATCTAAGTCACACTTGAAATACATTGCATAAATATGTTACCTTGACTAGAGCATCCTACAGGGGAAAACATCACGCCACACACGAGCCCAAAACACACGTGCTCGATCGCTGTACACGCAGTAAAGGAGAAGCAACCCCAGGCAAGTCCAACCGAGCCTGTGGCCGGCACAACTTCACAGGGAAAACCTCCTGGAGCCAAGGCAAGGCTGGAAACCGCCTGAGAAGCAAACTCCCATCAGCTGTGCCACACCACTACAGGTGCACAGCATCCAACCACTTCAGCTTACAACTCCACGCAGCTGAATTCAGCCCGTATAAATTATTAAAGAGTCTGCAGAACATTACACAGTTCATGTAGTTAATGATTATAGTTCAGTGTCTAGGTCAGATATAATTAGATGTTACATTAAAATAGCTTCACAGAGCCATTTATTCTGATTTAATTACTTAAAATGATAATATAATGAGCAGCGCTTTCAAAGAAAAAAGAAATCTTTTAATGAGCTCATTTTAAGTTAATATAAGGCAAATTAATCATTTAACAAAATGCGGTGAAAAGACAAGTTCATATTTTAAAATATGTTGTGCCTTTGTCAAGGGGGCTTGTTTAATATCGTGCTGGGAGAGACAGAAAAATAGGTGGCTCTTGAAACAACATCACATCCCACCATACATCTGGAACATCTTTAAACCATATTTTCTTCCTTCCCCAGATATACCTGCTACGCCAGATCCCTTTGAAATACAACCTGAGCAACAGATTTACGACCATCAAACTGTGTCTTTATTCCAATGTGAAGCAGAGCGATAGGCGTGCAGAGCAGTCACCCGAGGAGGTGAGCTCCTGATGAAGGGTTAATCGTGGCTTGGTTCATTAATCATTCATTTGCTGGCTCAGAAAATTAGCTTTCACTTGTTTGTTTGCTCAAGAAGCGATAAGCCCGTTCCCTCGCTAGTTCATCTATTTTCTTCCCTTTGCATTGTTTTAGAGATTTTAATCCTTTCCAATTTTTGTAATCAGTCATTTTGGTCTTTTAGCAGGAGCGTTTCCAAGCGTGCAGCAATTACTGGAGTGAAAGCAGGCAAGTCTCTGCAGGGAAGGAGCAGGCTCTGGTTCATAACCCTGCCAGCAACCGCAGCCCTCCTCTTGTTCCGCAGGACACCTCACGCAGCCCCCGAGCAAAGGTGTCCCCACCTCCAGAGACAGCCCACTTCTCTGCAAGCAGGACTCCCTGCACTTCCGCAGGCATTTAAATAAACATTTTTACAGGGGCTAGGAGCAAGGCAAGACACACTGAGTGGTTTGCAGGTCGTCTCCCAGCCACGGCCACTCACCTCTTCTATCCTAACCTGGAACTGCAGCCTCACTAAGCCAGCAGGGAAAACCTGGATGTATTTGTGGAGGAGGTAAAGGGGATCCTACACCCAAGGCTGATTTCTTTCTCACAGCACAAACCTCTCTCAATAAAATGTTTTCAAACACTTCCATGTCATCACCTGCACAACGCGTGGTCTTCCAGCGCAGGCATCGCTTGGATACCTCGGTGAGGGAGTAGAGACTGACTGTCACACGGCAACTGCACTCCTCCCACCAGGAACATAAATAATTTGGGGCTACACGTTTCTTCCTTAGCGCATTGCCTCTGTTCCCAATTAGGCAAAGCCGACGGCTTTCAGCCACCGCGCTTCCTCAGCGGCGGATCCGGGAGCAGAGTGTGGTGCTATGACAACACCGTGGGTGCCATCCATCTCACAGGTGGCACAGGCAGCCCTCGGGTGCACCCACCCGTGACCTCCCCGGCCCCTCCCTCCCAATTACCGAGGCTTAGGTAGGCTGCATCTGGGATATCACTCTCCCTTTGCTTTTTTTTTTTCCCCTTTTTTTCAATCTTTTTTCACAGCCCAACCCACCCAGGTTCGCAGCAGCAAAGCCACCCTGGCCAGTTGCCCACACTCGCTTGTGGCAGTGGACCAAAGCAGGATGTGTGCAGCCCAGCGTGGCCTCAAACTCCACTCGCTGCTGCTTCCCCTTTTCTAGTCTGAAACCTGGGTTTTGAAGAAAAACACAACATCTCTGAGCCGCAAGGCCCCAGCGTGAGGCTCGTGTCACACGGTCATTAATAAGGCTTTCCAGACAAATCTGACTGGAGAGATAATAGGCTTAAACAATTAGAAAGAGAAAAAAAAATTTAAAAAAAATTTCTGTGATGGAGTATTTTCTCGTCCTATTTGCTGTAATTATTTTCTAAATGTAGATCGTTATATACGATGCAGGCAGCAGTGTTCCAGAGCTAATCAGGCCATATGTTTCCACATTTTGAAAAGAAAACTAATTAAAAAGAAATGAAAAAGGAAAAAAAAAAAAGAGAGGGTTTGTGAAGAGGACTGGTAGATTTGGGTCGGAGAGGAGCGGTGAAGGAATCTTTCAGGAATGTATACATTCACTCCGCTGGGCTCTGCGTTTTGTTTTCAGAATTGTTTCTGGCAGAAACCTAAAGAAAAATATGAACCAGATGTACGAGGAAATAGTTTCTTCATCAGAACGAGAAGAATAGCTCTCTGTCTGCCAACAGACTTTGGAGTCTTTACGTTTTACCAAGGTGATGTTAAAAATACCCTTCGGTGATGGGTTCTGCTTCAGCAGCGCCGGGGGCAAGTGGGACTCAGGGAGGGCATCCCTGGGAAGGGGGGTGCCCCAGGAGAGCATCTGCAACCCCCCAGGACAGCATCTGCAACCCCCCAGGACAGCATCTGCCCCTCCCAGGTGCCCTCAGGTCTGGAGCGAGTGGTGGCACGTGCCGGTGCCAGCAGAGACCCCACGGCCCCGGCGGTGCCAGCCAGGCAGCCAGGGCCGGGCAGGGCACCTGGGAGGCGGCTGCCGCTGTTGTGTTTGGGTTTTTCCAGCCTCTCCCAAGGATTTACCACGCCAGAGACTCAGTCCTGAGCCAGGCCCTCATGGCACTGGGGGCTGCACAGGTCCCAGCTTTCAGTAAGGGTTTAGGGAATGACAGGCTGGGGTGGGGAAGGGCAGATTTGAAAGTCTCATCCAAGAGCGGCCCCTGGCAGAAGGGAGGTGGCAAGAGCCCAGGAACTCCCTGTCTGCCCCCTGGCAGAAGGGATGGGGGTCCAACTGATTTCTCATTCATTGCTTCCTCTCTTTCCTTTGCCAGGTAAAGCAAATCCTCTCCAACTTCTCCTTTCTCCTCTGCTCCAAGGCTGCCAGCACAGGACCTGGGCTGATGGCTAATGGCTGATGGCTGATGCCCCAGCCCTGGCCTGGCCCTGCAGGGCGAATCCTCCATGCCCACCTCCCCTGGGCATCTGCACCATGTGTGGTGGAAACAGGAGCAGCATCTCTGCTGACACAGATTCTTCCCCAGCTGTGCTGGAGAGCATGGGAAAGGTCCCAGAAACGGGTCAGCAGCTTCATCACAGCATCTCAGCAGAGCTGTGAGGAGGGCAGGGACTGAGACCAAGTGCTGGGGAGAAGTAGTAGTAACAAATGATCTCTCTGCTCCAAATTACTGAATCCTGATGAAACTAGCCACGGGCAAGAGGGCAGGTCCTGAATGCTGAAGTACTTCCATGCCTCATCCTGGGGCTGGGGCTGTGCCTGAAGCCCTGCTCCCCTCCTGGGGTCTCCTGTGTCCCTGGGGCACCACGGGGTCCTGCTGGGAGAGGGATGATCCACCACACCAGGTGACCTTCCTTCAGACACCCTGGGGCTCCACGCTGTCACCTGTGGGTGCTGCAGGGGCACAGCCACCTCTCCACCCCAGCAGGGCTCCCACGGGATCCCCGGTGACTCCGGTG
Organism: Mohoua ochrocephala; assembly: GCA_013398855.1. Lineage (NCBI taxonomy): Eukaryota > Metazoa > Chordata > Aves > Passeriformes > Acanthizidae > Mohoua > Mohoua ochrocephala. The sequence goes on from VZTA01014752.1 coordinate 90,141, forward strand.
AGGTCGGTGGCTTGGGAAGGGAGTTCAATTGGAAATCAAATAGGACAGGAAGAGAGCAAGAGAGAGCAACCAGGGAACTTTAATCTCATTAAATACACCTCGAGGCTTAAAGTAATTTTGCCAGGAGGAGTCTTTTTCTTGCCTTTAACCTTGCTCCAGCCTCCCTGCACCAGGAGCAGGCTTCACAAGGACTTGTCCTTCTCTGCTTCAGGCAGGTCAGAAATCTCTCTGAATCCTCCTGCATGCTGGATTTGAAAGGGGGTGGGAAAAAAGTGCACTGATTACTGAAACCAGCTTATTATGAGGGAACCACGTCAGCTTTGATGAACAGGATTTCTGAAGAGGATCTCCAGCAGCAGTAGCAGGCGGTGGCTCTTCTGTAGGCGTTTGTTGTCCACGGTAGATGAATTTCTGTCTCTCAACAGTTTTTAATTCCAGCAGAAAAAGTTTTCCAAGGTTTCGTAATTAAAGGTAAGGAAACCCAAGGCCTCACTACAGTAGTATTACAGGATCTTTGTTTTCTGGCCAGCACTACTTAAAAGCAAACAAATGCTGCAAGCTCTGGAGTTGGCTCAGCAAATTGTCTTAGTCCTCACAGGCACTAGCTAATACAAAGAGCAAGAAGTTCAATTTTTCTGCACTGAAAAAAACCCCAGTTTCATCTGTTAGAGGGCCAGCAGCATCAGCTTCCCAGGTCTATCACAACTCCCCATAAATTAAAAAAGCTCAGTTGTATTTCACAAAGCGTCTAAAGCAGCTGAGATTTCGCATGGGACACCCGGGAGAGAAGTTTAACAGCGCATGTTTCATGGTGATTGGCAAATTATCAGGTCATTGCTCCAACTTCCACAAACATCAGCAGCCAAAAGCAATAAAAATACAGGTTTTGGTCTCAGGAGCCTTCAAACTATTTTCCAGAGTTCGACTGCATGACAAGATGCTCACTACGACACTGCAGAAGCACTGAGCTGCTTAATTAGAATAACACAGATGCAGTTCAGTTTTTAAGTCAATCAGAACAATAAATATAGAACCAACAGATTTTTCACCAGAATTAATCAAACGTTTTCCCTGCTTTTTGTTTTAAATGCCATTTTTCTATTTTGTCAGTAAGTAACCCTGAAGAATCGCATTTCTTCTTGGGCCAAGGGGCATCGCTATAGGCGGCCACTCTTCAGCTTACCTGGCATTTGTCTCATTCAATGGTCTCAGCGCTAGGAAAAAGCTCCCACACACATTTCTTCCAGCTCTCCCATCTGACAGGCAAGCCAGCATACACACGGGGCGGATATCTCCAACCTCAACATTTCCCTGACAACGATATCAAGAAAAAAACTCCAGGGGTTTTGTTAATAGAGAGGAACTTCAAACATCCTTTATTCCCGGATTTAAGCGGGCTGTAATCCTATAGGGTTGATTTTTCTCTCACTGGTGAGAACAGATACCAACGAGTTGTTTCCTGAAACACTCACAACTGCTACTGATGCTTTTTTTTTAACCTCGCTTGAAAAACTTCGAGTTCCTCAGGGTAACCGGGAGCCAGACACTCCCTCTCCTTTCTCCCCCAGCTTTGGGAAGGCTGCTGTCTGCACTGGAGGCAATGGGGCGCAAGCCTGCGTCGTGTTTTGCCCCGAAAGGCACAGCTGGGTGCAGCCCATCTGCTAAGAGGAGACTCCAGATGCAGACAGAGCATCCTCCTCTCCCTGCTCGGTGCTTTGTACCCTCTCTCTGGCTCTGCCCTGCCCTGCTGCCGTGCTCTCCCGGGGCTGAGCAGCACTGCCAAGGGGATAAGGGGCTGCGATTAGGCGCTGCAATTCCCTGCTCGTGTGGGCTGGCAGAAAATTACTGCTCAGCCGGAGAGGAAAATAACATCTTATTTACTGTCTCTCCTGGGACTCGTCTGAGGGCTGAGCAAGTGCTGACTCACAGGCTGCGGAGAGGTGCCGAAATGCAAAGCCCAGCTGCGAGCTGCGAGCTCTCCTCGGCGCTGGCAGAGCCCCACACCGGTACCTGCACCTGTGCTGGCACCGGTACCCCCGCGGCCTCCGCCGTCCCTCCCGGCTGTCCCCATGGACCGGGAAGGGGACGTCCGGCCTCCGGCCACCTCAGGCAGCCCAAGGCAGTTTGTGACTGTCTCTCCATAGGCAGCGGGAGTGGGGCCGGCTTAGCAAACACCCTCGAGGAGTCGGGGCACGTGGCCGGGGGTGGCAGGGACAGGCAAGGGGCCATCACACGCTCCCACCCCAGGGAGCTGCCAAGAGAGCCAGGAGTTTCAAAAAAGGACCCTGCCTCCCCATTTCACTTTCCTGCTGAAAACATCTGGTCTGCTTGGCACCTATGCTGCAGCAAATATAGCAGAGCATCTTGCTCACGGGCACGGTGCCACCGCGACAGATGGGTACGAGCACAGGCAGCCAAGAGACCTTGTATCAGCATCAAGTGTGTTTGCTAAGGGCAGGATTTGCAGCCAGAAATGTCAAAATGGCTGAGTTTCCGTGCCTGTAGATACCGGGGAGGAGAGACTGTGCTAAACCAGCTCTGGGCAGGATTAGCTCTGGAATGGTGGGGGGAAGCTCGGTTCTGCAGCTACGGAGCATAAGTTTCTGGTCGCGTGGAGCTGGATTAACTTCTGGCTTGGGGATGTTCCCGCTGCCTCATCCCGTTTCCAGGCGAGAGAGCCCACAGATTGCCCTGGAGCTGGCGGGACACCAGCAAGGCGAGAGAGCCATAATCCCACAGCCGGGAGGGACACTGGCAACAAATTTGTCTTTGCAAAATGGGTTAAGAGACCTGCTCTCAATTAACCCCAGGTCAGCTCGGCAGGCACAGGGAGGTGCCAGCACGTCCCCGCTGCGCAAACCCTCGCAGCCCCGGGCAAAGCTGCGCCTGGCTTCGGCGGGCCGACCGCTGCCTTCATTTTCCATCAGGGAAAGAGCAAAGGACTAATTGCACTAATTAGCGTTGCCCTCATTTCACAGCAATTTTCAGGAGCTCGGCAGAGCGCTGAGCCCCGTGGCGGGTCGGGAAGCGGAGCGGGAGTGAGGAAGAGCAGATGTGCGGCAGGAAAGGTGCGGGATGGGCTGTTCCCGGTCACTCCGGGCGGCACGTGTCCTCAGAGCGGCCACCGGGACGCGGCCACCACGGCGACAGTGGCGGGAGCGCAGCTGAGCATCCCGCAGCCTCTGCCGGGGGCACTCGCCAGCCCCCGGCACCCGTTCGCCACCGGGATCGGGAGGGGAATGGGGCAGTGCCGGGGCACAGGGAACGAGCTGCCCGTGCCACGCTCCCCGCCGTGCACAGCCTGCCCTCCGCCCGCCGCAAGGAGCCCTCGCTGACAAGTGATTGACTCGGCCATTGTGGCCCTGCCTGATCGCAGAGACAAACACGCTCCCGATGAAAATCTCGGCTTTCTAAGCCCAAAGACGCTTCCTGTGGGAAAACGTGGTTGGGTGCTTGGAGGGGGACAGAGAGGCATGGGACGAGCTATTCGGAGGGGCTGGGGGGAAATGAGGAGCAGGGCAGGGATGTTTTTTCTCCCCCACGGTTACAGCCTGCCTCGCTCTTTCCTCAGCTGGTGCTTTAAGAAAAAAAGTAATGCAACACACGCCCGGAATGGGAAAGGAAGGAGAATTGGCAGGAACCAGCACGTCTGCACTTGTTTTAAATTTTTATATTTATTAAAATACTCTGGAAGTCTCTTGCATTCCAGCAGCCTTTGGAACAGCGCTGAAATAAGTTACATACTGGGGAATGCTCGATTTCCAGCCGCTCCAGACAGACACATCTCCCGACAGGACTGGTAAGGATGGACGCAGGAGTGACTTGTCCATGCTTAACTCCATCTGTGAAATGTTCATATTCTCCGGTCTGAGCCCTTCTGGCAGCGGCAGGAGTCAGCAGCAAGCTGGCCTCAAGTCTAACCATGAGGGTGCTTGGATCGAGGTGTTTACAGAAACATCCGGCACCTCCAGTAGCTCTGGCAACCTCCAACAAACAGCTGACCTAAGAAGGATCATAAAGAAAGCAATTAAATACTGAAATGCCACTAAAAAGACAAGAGAGGGAGACAGCTGGCAGTGCCATGACCCTCTCTGCTGGTGCCAAGAAACAGCCCAGACCACAGCAAACTCTGGTGAAGAAGGCAAATGCTGCCCAGACAGCCCAGATTTGTGAAAAAAAGAAGCATCACCAGCTTCCAAATCTGTCTGAACAGCCCCTGAACAGGACACCAGGGAGGCACAGGAGAGATATTTCCTAGATCAGGGAGCAAACTCCCTGCCCAGCATCAGTCTTATCTCTGGTGGTTCCTTCCCCACCGCGATGCTCATCCTCCCTGCCAGGGCACGGGCTGCTCCCTTCACCCCCTGAGCACTAGAACCTCAGACCTCCAAAATATGGGGATGTTTGTGCACGCAGCAGCTTGGAATCCACCCAGAGCTGCAGCCGGTGGCACGGATTGCTGCCGGCTGGAGCGGGCAGAGCCAAGGCTGGCACAGGGAAACTGGCTGTGGGCACTGCCAGCAGCAGCACACGGGGCTGGGACCTACAGACAGCTCTTTTCACTGGTGCCAAATGGGATCGGGGGTGGCTGAGGGAATCAGCTCAGGATCAAAGCAACGTGCTGATGTGAAACCCACTGGGAAAGTGACCCCCCTCCAAAAGAAGATATTTCGGAAGAAATCCTAAGTGGATCCGAGGGAAGGAGGGAAGGCGCAAGTGAGAAGAAGGACAGAAAAGAGCAGCAACTCTCTGAGGCAGCTGAGAAGGAGAGAGTGGAGAGAGGGTGAAGTCTGTGCAAATACTGGATGAGGAAGGAATATTTTGCACAGACCGGGGTAAGACTGTCCTTACCTGAGCCATACAGTTCCTCCAGAGCCTCTGATTTGCCACAGTCGCATTTCAAAACCTGGGATTTCATCTGGAATGCAAATTCAATGCTGATTTTAAAAGTACAAGGCAGCTTTGAGGACACAAGACCAAACAAAAGACCCGGCTGCAGGTACAAGGAGAAATGAGCCTTTTGCCTTTCTTTTTGGGGAAAAAATGCAGATCTGCGGGTCCAGATAACTGAATTCCTTAAACACACACAGCTGGTTTATACACACCCTGCAGCTCCAGCTGACTGACAAAACTCACTGTGAATATCTTGAAGTGTCATAAAATACAGAAAGTGTGTATCTGATAGCCACGTCCTACAACGAGGACATCCTGCAACACAGACATCCTTTATCCCCCTGCAATTACCTTCACGCGGCTCCGTCTTATTCAGCAGCTCTGTGGTCTCCAGACTTTGGAGATTTACCTCTTCACATTTACTTTTTTTCCTTTTTTCCAGTTATGAATATTACAGCTTCTGAGATAAAAAGAGGCCGGGAAGAAAGAGAATTCCTCTTTACCTGTGAGGAATGAACAAGAGAAATAGGAGGACACAAAAAACCCCAGAGTTTCTCCGCATACTTTCTTTGCATCCTTTGTATTCCCCAAGCTGCAATGAAAGCGGTAAATCACAAAACCCTCGTCCAGGACATAGTTCCATAAGGCATCAAAATAAGTCTGTGGTGCTCATAGACCCAACAAATTAAGAGCATCCAGCAAAGAGCTAGAATTTATTGTTGGTTACCAGAACAGACCCAAACGTGCTGCCGTTAAAAAATTAGGGGGAGGCCTGAAGTGGCAATAATCCCCCCAGCTCAGTGGAGAAGGAATCTAACTCAGCTTCCTCCTGGTGCTAATAATCAGAAGGACTCGTGAGGCCTGAGGGGGTATTAGGTTGTTTACAATTTGGCCTTTACCAGATAAATTAAGGTCTATCTGGAGCCAGCAGCGATTTCCCAGGAGGGCCTTGTCTCCCGCTGGGCAGGTTCTCTGTGCTGCCCGTGGCAGCAGGAGTGCCACTTGGCCTGAGACAGAAAATGGCTTTAAAAGGATAAAAAATGGAAAGCAGGCTGAATTAGCCCAAGAAAAAGATCAATATCTATGCAGGGCACCTGAAGCTGATACCAAAGCTCTGCCTGCAGAAAAAGAGGGAGACTGGAGCGCTGCTCCTGTGCGTGCAACGGGACCTGACCGTGGATGGGATAATAACAGTGCCCCCAGCCAGCTGACAGCCCTTCTGGGAAAGAGGCAGAGGTGAAAACAGCCTCGCCTGTTTTAATTCTTTCCTTCCAGTTCCGGAGCTTTGTACTGTTTTGCCCTAAATGACACAATATGGGACTTTGATCAGACAGGCCCTAGGTGAGCTCTCCCCCGAAGATGACAGTTAATGCCATCTGAAGGGCTGCCCAAAAAGGCTCCTTTGGAAAAGCTCTTTCTCCAGCTAACCTCTCCTCCAATTTAGTACTTTACATCTGAAATTTTGAAGCCAATTTTCCTTTTACTGGAGCTTTAATGAAAGGAGCAAATTATTTATAATGGCAGTTGTTACTCTGGGGAGAGGCAAGTGAAGCTCTTAGGACTTTTGCCCTAGACCTCATGTCACTTTTTTGCTCTGTTTGAGCAGCAGAGACACATTTTTGTACTCCAGTGGCTCATTTATACACAAATTAGCACAAAGCCTTACGACAGCAGTGGAGACTGGGGGGTCACCTTGGTGAGCAGGAGGCGTGTGGGAGGGTCTCACCCAGCTCTGCCTGGTCTACAAATGGCCCTGGAGAGCAGGCACCACTGGCCCCCATCCCAGTGGGATTTGTTTTCTCGTTATCACACACCCCTGCTGTAATTCTGCCTCGTTCCCTGGCACCAGACACTTTTTGTCCCACTCCATCCTACAGTTCAGGCGCCCAACACCAGCGAGGGCTTCTGCAGCTCTGGCCCCCAGGCTGACCAAAATGTCTCATTTAATCCATTAGCAGCTTCTAAAACAAAGGCATGTGGGGGCATGAGCAGTTGAGAGCACCAGAGCACCCATTGCTCGTGCTGGGGAGGTGGTAAATGCCCCTGGGCTCACCCAGGGGACGTGCGTGAGCTTCTGGAGGGATATGGTGAGCCTGCAAACATTTCAGCTGCTGTGAAAAGTTGGATTATTATTTTAATTAGCTCTGTCCGAGCACTGTCGGGTCCTGAGCATGCATTTTCTCTCTCAATCATCACATGCAGCAGCACAAGACCCCTTGCAAAAAATGGACAGTAGAGGAACCCAAACCCACAACTGTTTAAACTCCTGGCTTTCATAACAACCTGTTTATTTTATTAGCTGAGAATTGACAGTAGGGTGAATGTTGTTTGGGTCAACTTACATATGTAGGTGAAAAAATCCCCAGTGACTTAGGAAAGGGGTCTGGGAAGGGAGAGGCAGGGAGGTGGGAAACGACTTATTGCTTTGCAGTAAAGCTTTTAAAGAAAAGAGAAAGGGGTGGGGAGAGAAGGAAAGAAAAGATCAGCAGGAGGCCATCTAACAAAGCAGATTCTGCCCAAATTGCCAGTGAGAGGCCCACAAGTCAGTGGGGGCTCACGATGGGGGAAAAAACTCCAGCAGCCCTGAGGACATTGTGAGGTGAAGAAAGTGCTTTGCGAAGTGGGAACAGCCTGCCCTGCCGCTGGGGTCCTTTCTTTGTTTTCTCGGCCCCGCAAATCACTATCTGGATGGTATTTTGTAAAGGCAGCCCTTGCCTGGTGGGATGGGCAGCCCCCAGTAGCCGGTGTCCTACAGCATCTGCATCCCCTTCTGCTCCAAAATTATTCCAGGGCAGCTGCACTCGCAGTTGCCCTCCACAGCTCTTCCTCTGAACCAGTGGATACTGAACAAATCTTCATAGCAGAGACAATATCTTGTTTGAATATCACATCCGTATTAATAAAAAGACTCTGACTAAGCCAACAAGCAAATGCTTCTTGATAAAGCCCACCAGTTGCTCCTCGCTCGGTGCAAACCATCAGGATGCTCCAAAGCTCACTCTGTACCCTGCTGCATCCTCTGCACGTGAGAGAGCACGGGGCCATTGCTCTGACACACCTGTGTTAGAAACACAATGTGTCTCTCTTTGGAGCAGTGCCTCAGTTTACCAGCCAGTGAAACGGGCAGTAACTCTGCCCCACAGCCTCCCCATTTCTTGCGGGGGAATGAAAATCCCTGTGACCCGATGCCGAGGGTTTCGGATCTGTCGGAAGCCTCATCTCCCACAAAGGAGCCCCCAGCCAGGACCAGCCTCCGCAGGACAAGGCTGTGAGGGGAGACTTTGAAGTCATGTCCTTTCTTCTCTTTCAAGGGGCGATTTATAGAGGCACTTGCTTCCATGAGATTGATGGACAAAAGGGCTGGATCAGCTACTGTATAGGCAGGGGTGAAAGCCTGGATCTATCAAGGTCAGTGGCAAAATTGCCATTGACTTCGATGAGGGCAGGAATTCCACCCTGCTCTCTGCTTCGCTGGATGCACTTTCACATGGAAACCTCGTGTCACAGCCACACAGATGTTAAATGCAGCTTTTCCTTCAGCACACACACCACAGGGACCCACTGAACAAGGCGCTTCAAAGAACCCGGGCTCGGAGTCTGCACAGACGCGCGCACACAAACGCACACGCCCTTTCCCAGAGGGTTTGATATCCTGCAGAGCTGCAGGAAAACAGTTTGTGAAAGGAAAGCAGCAAACATTACCCCAGGCTTGGGCAGCAGTGAGCTGCCTTCCTGCCAACGAGCTCCATAGGTTTTACGTGTTAGTTTACTCTGGTGATTAATAAAACTTCTGGTATTTGATGGGATTTACCAACCTCTCTGTCCAGGAAAGCACACATCTCCCAGGAAGAACAGCAGCATCCTCAGTGGCACGGCTGCTGCTCAGGACTTTGTGCAAGTCACTGTGCACGCATCACTGAAGGAGAGTCACCCTTGTGTTTGACATCATTGATGAGAGATCTTGAGATGCCAGCTGCTGATGTGAAGCTAAACCAGGTCTGAAGGAACTGCTGTGGGTACCAGGGGCAGCCTGGTTCCAGGACACACACAGCTCAGCCCAGGCTGGCACGGCTGGACAGTGCCTGTCACCAGCCCTGGGAGCCATCCCCAGTCCGAGGAGGAAGCAGCAAACCCCAAACTTAACAGAGACTTCGCTGGAGAAATCTCACCTGCTTGAGCCACCCTCCTCCTGCACGTTTTTACTGACCATGTGGTGTCCAGCTACACTCCCCCCATGCAAGCATTCGTCAGCCCCACACTTATCTGCGTGCTGGCCTGTGCTCAGCAGGCATTTTTCAGATGTCACTGGAAGAAGCATCTCACACATGTGCTTCAGCACTGTTGTGTGTCAGAAGCTCAAGGTCCACCAGTGCCCTTCCTCCTTCCCCCGTGCTCCTCGTGCATTTTGCCAAGCAAGCGGTTTTGGACTTCAGTTCTCCTTCACAAACACTTCTTTATGAGCTGATGTTAATGCTCAGGAGAGGTGCAGTCAGACGGCACGGGAAAGTGGAGTTTTCTGCTTCCAGAGGAGATAGCACGTTCCCCAGCAGCGGGCCTGCTCACGGGATGATTGCCACAGAAAAACCTCCGGGACACATGGGAAGAGCGGGGAGCACTTTTGTCTCTCATTATCCCATTAAGCCTGGGATGAGGAAGGAGGCAACTCTCCTTCACCATTCCCACTCTCTGAGCTATCGTGCATGGATAGAAACCTCGTGTTCAGGTCTTGCAGGACACCCAGGGCAGCAGCCAGGGCAGCTTCAGCGCCTGGAAGTTCCTGAGGGTGGGGAGGAGGGCAGGGGGAGGCAAGAAGCCAACGGCGAAGAAATCTGTTAGATTTGAAAGACACACAGGACTTCCAGGACCCCTCAAGCTGGACCCTGCAGCAGTCCATTGTTTTTCCAGTCATGTTGCAGGGCATCCTTGGCACCCCAGGAACGTACCAAGCTCTTCCTGCTGGCAGCAAAGCCCATCCCAGAGGCTGGAAGGGTTTTGAAAATTAATTTACAGGCACTGAAGTCTCTGAGCATCTATTGCAGGGCTAAATCTAATGAGGAGGCTGGGTAAGACTCGCAGGCTTTGGCTTTCCAGACAGGCCTTCATCAAATGCACAGCCTGTAAAAGGGAAAGGTCTGGGCAGACAGTCTTGCTAGGCCTGGAACAAAGCACACTCCAGCCAGATTTGGGTTCAAATTACGTTTTCTAATGTACCACCAGAGATTTTGGCTCTGTTGTTACTGGGCAAAAGGATCTGTAATGGAATGGAGATTTAATCTATTATTGATTATTGCATTATTAAAAAAAATAAAAATAGAGTCAGTCTCTTTGAAGGACAAAGTAATATATTTTTTTAAAACCCAGAGTTTCATAGTAACCCTTAAAAGTCTTTACTGCTCTTCTCTTTCCCCAATACAAATCTTATTACCAGAGACAAAGTTTTACTCTTGTGCTGTTTTATATCTCACAGTTTTATGCTGTAGCTGTCCACTCCAGCCCCAGCCTCACCTACTTTATCTCCCCCTGTCACCTGCCAGCATTCCCTTCCCCTTGCGTCTGCCTGGGCCACATCTTTCTGCTCCTCCAGGATACTCCAACTTCAGTCACCACCTGGGGTTCCTTTTACCCTATTTTCCATCCAAAAGAGCCCCAACCTGAATCATACATATGCAGAAAAATAACTTTGTACTTTGGCTATGAACTATCAGATTGAACTCTCTAGTTTGGAGACATTTAAAATTCTTTGGGGAAATGATTTTATGTCCCATAACCTGGTGTTACGTGACATGGTTTAGTACTTTAGAACTGTGAAATGGTGAAGACAAGAGGCTGGAACACCAAACCAAGCCAACTCTGATGCAGTTTTGGAGGCAGGGAGAGGGATGAAAAGAAGGCTTGAAAGCCAGAGGGAATCTACCCACAGAAAGAGGTAGAAGGAGGCAGCATCCCAGCTCAGAGGGTGCTCCAAGAACAGGCTGCCAGAGCCCCGTTCTGCACCAGATGTGGACAAAGGTGAGGTCTCCTTGGCCATGCAGGGCCAGGGATGCTCAGTCAGCTCAGCCCTGTGCTCCCCCACCAGCCAGGCTCTGCGGTGCTCACATTATGGAATGAATTTTCACAAATAACCCCATCTCAAACCCAGGGGTTTTTGGTAAGAGGTGTGTGTTGGGGTTCATGTCATAAAACAAATACACAGGGTGTACAACACAACCAAGCCAACAGTGTTGGAACCTTACCTTTTGGTATCCTCTGTATTTTGTTATTGGAACTGCAAATCTGAGTCTACTTAAAAAAAAAATCTAAGTGCTGCTTTAACAGAGGTTTTATTTTGCATCTTGTACAATTAAGCCTCTCAACAGTGATTTGGGATAAGAGTACATCGGAGATCAAAGCCAGGCAGCTACATTTTCCCTCATCACCTGAGGACCACGAAGAAAACTATGCAGATCACAGAAACCTCATTTGAGGTGAAAAATCCTGTTAGCTATAATCTGTAGATTCTTAACAGATGTTGTGCTGGAGCCAGCAGCTCCACGCTATGGCATCTATTGTGGAAGAACAGTATTTAGTCATGAGGCATTTCTTTCATAGCACATTAAGATGCCTGAACCCCGGGGAAAAAAATAAATAATTTAATTTATAATACATTTAAAAGCAACCTTGGACCTGGAGCTGTTAAGACCGGGCTTGTCACAAAGGCATCTGACTAACAGGGCTGTCAAACACCTTCCTGCCTCCCTGTGGGCTGAGAAACCCAGTCCTGGCTGGGGAAGCCAGAATGGGAATGTTGTGAGTCACAGCAATAATGTCACCTCCCTCTGGCCACACAGCCAGAGCCAGAGCAGAGGGATGTCCAGAGGTGCGAGCCAGAGCAGGGGCAGGCAGGAACTCAGGCACCAGCAGCTCTCTCAGGCTGACACTCGTGTGTCCCAGAGTGCCAGCTGGGACTGAGCTCTGCCTGCAGCCCCTGCAAATGCTGGAGAGGAGCACCAGAGATGCCCGTGATTTCAAAAAAGCAATTGGTTTAAAGATGTTGATTTAAAAAACCCACAATAATTTAATTGAGTAGGTTTCTGGCCAGCTGTGAGAGGGGACACGTTTCAGCCATTCTGCCAGCTGCAGAAAAGCTAAAACACATCAGAATTAGGATTTTTGTGATGGGGCCATGCTTTCCCAGTCACTCCAGACATTGCAGAGCCTTTAAAAATGAAGAAACTCCCAAATGCTGCAAATGGAAGGACACTCCTGCGAAGCACATCCTTAGCTCTGAATCACAGCGTGCTGGAGCTGGGCATCCCTGGAACCCTTCCTTCAGCAGCAGTGCCTGTGCCACCCGTCAGTGGCTGCACCCTTGCTCGTTCCCTCTTGTTCTGTGTGGTCCAGCCCCTTGGGTGGACCTTGGACCTTCCCCCCAGCCGAATTCTCCAGGCTCCCTCTCTGCAGAGCTGGGCTCCATCCTGCAGGAACAGCTCCGAGACACGGGGCCCTCGCTGCACTCCGTGGCCGATAAGCAGCACTCACTTTTAAGATCTCATAAATCACAGTGTCAGGCAGCTTTTATAGTCTAATTGAACCTGGAGTCCTTCAATAATAAGCCCTTGAGAAGTGGGGACAAAAAGAATTTCCCAAACCCAGGCTCTGAGGGGGTTTTTACCCTTGCCAAAGACTTCTGCCTCCAAGGCACTCTCTGCTGAGCACACCCAGCAGAACAGCAACCCCAGGCAGCAGTGACTAAGTGTCAGGTAAGTGTGTCAGGTAACTGCATGCAGAGGGAACAATGCTCGCCATAGTGAGAGAAAAAGTCACCCAAAGGCCAGAGAGATAAAGCAAATCCTGCTCTGGATGTCTTCTCAGCACTCATGTCTCCGGTTTGTGGAAATGGAACACTGCAGCCTGTTAACTCCCCAAAGCCTGGGGAGGGATGGGATCTTATCCCTCAGCAGGAAAGGGGCTTTACAAGAGGCAGATTACAGGACTCTCTGCTGTGAGGTTGAAGTTCTGCCTTGAGGAGTGGTTGAACTAATCAAACTCCAGGACTTCTCTGCCACTCTCTGTTCTGGTGTGATTCCATGATGAGGAAAAAAAAATTCCTATCTTCAGCTGACCATGCTCACCTGTAGGCACAAAGCCATTCCCAGCCAGACTTGAAGCAATGAGCTCGGACTACCCAGCCTGTCCCTGGGTGAATCAGACACAGGGGGGATTGGTAACACCCAGGGTAACACGACCTGCTCATCTTCTCTCACAGCTGGACCCAGCTTCACCTCCCACCCACCAGAAGTCATCACAGTTATCCACGAAATTACCTTGCTCCCAGATATGCTCATTAAGCTCTTTACTTAGATAAGGAAGATTGAACTTCTTCCCCTTTCCCAGCCTTTAAATCAGTTCTGGTAGCTCTGTACACTTTTAAGCATAATTAACTTCCATTTTAAAATCACAGACACCGAAGCTCAACAATTCCTAGTTGATTGACAGCTACAACAAATTCCGGCAGCAAGAACCTCTGAGCACCTTCCAGAGAGATCTCAGGAGATGCTCACCTCGGCAAGGACGGATCCTGGCGCAGAGACCACAGTCCTGGATGATCCCGAATTCCTTGCAGAGGTCAGGATGGGCATCACTGTAAATTAAAGGACCCCTTCTAAGGCCCTGCAAGAACTTATAGTTCGAGAAAAAAAACGGTGGGGGGAAGAAGACAAGCTGAATGAACAGAGCAATTGTTTGCAAGTGTGTAAGCAAGCAAGCAAGCAAGCAAGCAAGCAAGCGGAGGTGCTAGCTTTAAAATGAACCACACCTTTAAATGCTCAATCGGTTAGTTGTTAACATTTGCTTGAAGCATTCTGTTAATTAGTCCATGAATGGCTTCTTTCATCGTCTGTAATAAAGGATTTCTCAAGTCCAGCATCTTAATTATTTGCCTTCATATTGAATCATCTCAGTGCAGACAGAAACATTTCTTTCTTTAAGTAGTAAGTTTTTCTCTCTCTTTTTTCCCCCTGCAACATGTAGGTTTTTTTGTCATTCCTGGTTCCTTGTCCAAGAGTGAATACCTAATGGAACAATGCTGGGAGTTTTAGACACGCATTTGGGAAATTCAGATTTACAGGGATGCTGGTGTGTGAACGCAGATACATGAAGAAGGAAAGGATTTTTTCTATCTTGTGTATACATCTTTGGAGGTAAATTTCTTTAATATTTGACCATTTGCCTGTGAAAATCAGCAGCATTCCTGCAGGTGGAAAAGTCTGCTGCAGAGATGTACTGAAACTGAGCAGTCCAGAAAGCAAAGGCACGGGAATATGGACGAGTTGGGAAGTGCCACTTGTACCCTGATCACTCTTTCCTTGACATCAGCTCAACACCAGAAGGCAACACAAACATTCAGGCTCTGCAATTAAATCTCTCTTAATTCGTCTCCTCCTGAGGAAACGCTTCACCAGCTGTTAACAGCTGTGTCAGAGTGCCGGGGGCTGAGCCAGGCTCCTGCCAGCACCTCGGGATGCTTTACGCCGGCTCGTGCTGGAGTCCCAAAAATCGGATTCTTCCGTGGACTTTGGTGAAGTCAATGTGCAAGGGAAGCCTCTGGTCAGACCTCTCCAAACCCACGGAGCTCAGGCTGGGAAGGAGAGCTCGAGCCAGCAGGTCTGCTCCCGTTCCAAGGAAACCATCCTCGTAACTTTGTGCACATCGAGGAGCAGTAACACTGATGTCTCTTCCGAGACACATTTCAGGTTGGCATTGGGCCCAGGGATTCTGCAATTCACTTCTGTTCCGTCTTGAAATATGTTCCCTCGATAGATATTTACATTATTCTTTTATTCCAGCTTAGGTACAATCCACAAGGAATATATCCCGCTCTCTCCTTCCCACCATCCCTCCTCTTTCCTGCCCGCTCAGTCCGCGCATTACTCAGAGCCCTGGGTAAAACTCTTTTCCATGCTAAATATGCATCCAACCACTTAATGAGCTTTGGCCAGCTCGCCAGGAGTTTTGACAGGCCTGTTGAACCGGTGCCAAGCAGAGATGAATGTTTGGCTTGGACCAGCACAATGCTCTGTTTGTCTCATTGTTGCATTGGAAGTGTTAGCAAACTAATGTGACAGGATGGAGACGCATACAACTGAAAAATGACTGAAAATGTAATTCCGTGTCAGCACTGACTCCTGAAGGATTATTTGTCTCCGGTGACTTTCAGGGAACTTTTCTTTACAGGCTCAGGATAAAGACAGGTCTGTGTGCCGGGGGAAAGCGATCAATTAGTTTTAACCCAGATGTAAGGAGCTGCCCTCTGCTCTGGCTTCCTAAGATTTACTGTAACTCAACCAGGCACTCCACCACAATTATTTTTTTACTTATTTCTTTTCCTTTCCAAAAAAAACCCCATTTTTTTTGTCTGCTTGCACGGCCCTGTAAGAGCCTGGACTCTGTTCTGCTCCTGGTGTGGGGACAGGCTCCTGCAAAGCCCGTAACAGGCACCCTCCAGGTCCACAGTTCAAGAGAAATTTCTGGGTGAGAGAAAATTATATTCAACCCCAACCAGAACCAGCACTTCAAGAGCAGAGCTGTGGACCTCTCACCATGGATCATTACAGAATTAGGCAGAGCGTAAGGATGAAGAATGATCCTTATCTTTTGTTTTCTGGCATTTTACTTCGTAGAGAAACCTGTGGAGCTGGAGGCCGTCTAAACCACTGTGTCCTTTTGGGATCTGGCTCCTTACTCCTCCTTCTGGGGTCTTTTTGCTCATTTGTTAGTTTTGGAGCTGGTCTTCATTCTCATCTCTGCAGCACCGTTTTCCCCTTTACATCAGGTGAAGGATTCAATCTTTTCAAAAGCAGAGTTACAGTCAGCCTCACGTTATTGATTCCCATTAGGAAGGCAGGGTCAGCCAGGAGGTACCCAGACAAACCTCCCTGTGTTTGTCCTCTCCAGACAGGGAGGACAGAGTTTCCCAAGCAGCTGTAGTGCAGTGAGTGACGTCCCTGACCACGGCAGGGGCTTGGAACCAGATAATCTTTAAGGTCCCTTCCAGCCCCAACCATTCTATGATCCTGATAACACACATCTTTTGCTTTTGAGTGTTAAAAACCTTTGTAAATCTGGACCATCACCGTAGATGACATTGTTCATGTGTAATAAAGGTGGCTCCCACCCCCAGAATTACGAACTGTCTGTGTACCCACCCACCTAAAGAAATACACTGCTTCACTGGACATTTTATAGTGTGTTTCTTTCACTTTTATAGCCAGCATTGCACTGATAAATATAGCTGTTTAACCAAAGTCAATGTACTGGAGGCAGAAAAGAGATAAACCATGAACATTTATTTGGATTCCTGCTGCAATAGTGTAAATACTAAAGTTCATTATAAAAATAATGTAAAATAGTCTCCTTAGTGTTATGCTGGCTTTGCAAATCCTTTTAATTATCTCTATATTTCCAACTGCCTGGATGTCAGAAAGAGATGAGCTGGTGCTAAACATGTCCAGTTTGTTGGGGTTTCTTTCAGCTCTTTGTATCGCCGAAGGGTTTTTCAAATCCTTGGATCTTCTTATCTTGTCAGGGGCTATTATTTTGTTTTTTTCCCATGACAGTTTACTAGAAACAGAAAGTATAAATACACATTTTACTCATAGGAAAATTGCTAGGATCCCTGTGTGAAGCTGTCGAAGGGACTGACAGGGTTGTCATTTGGAGAACGCCACGTGCAGATGCCCGCGGTTGCAGCTCTTTGGGGACAATGACTTGGCCAGCACAAAGAGGATCCACTACAACCCCCCCTCAGAAAGGACTACAAAGGTGGAAAAGGATTTCATGAAAACTCTTGTTTCCATTTTGCAAACCCCTGGTCCACTTCTGTGGACCTTTTCCACGCTTCTTTAGTGGAAGCTGGTCCCCAGGAGCCACGTGCTGCTGCTGGAGCTGGAGCTTTGGAGCACGGGAAGAAGTCCTGTTGTGTGAAAAGGATAGTGATGGAAAACTTTAACAGCACCGATTGTTTAGGTTTTCTTTCCCTTTTCAAAATGAAACACTTTTAAAATCAAGCTATTTTTTTCCACTGGCTGCTTTGTGAGCACGTTTTTTCACCTGGTTCCAATCTAGACTCGCAAGGCAAAGAGTGAGAGCATCCAGCACACTTCCAGCACAGCAGGGCTCACTTTTCCCAAATTCCCCACCAAATCCCGTGGCTTATCACAAAGGAGCACAGAATAAATATGACTCATTACCCAACACAAACCCTCCAAGGCACCGAGCAGCTTGGAGGGGTGGTAGCAAAAGGCTCCCCCTCCAGACTGGAGGTTCAGTGGCTGCAAAGCGCTGGAACCTCTTTCTCCCTGCTGATTTCTTAGTGGATTTACACCAAAAAAGATGGCAATTGGGGTCCAGCTCTGCTGAAGCAATGACTCCTTCAGCAGCAGCCCAGCAAAATATCACCAAAGCACAGGAGTGGCAGGGCTCAGAGAGGTACAGAGCACCACCAGCACCCCTGAACCAGCAGGGATCTGTTGAAATGTCCCAAGCCCGAGCTGTGAAGAAGAGCAAACCAACCAACCCTTCCTGGATCAGTGCCACCCACGGGGACAGGGCACAGAGCCTGTCCCACAGCACCCGCAGGGCTCGGTGCCTCCTGCAGCTCCTCAAAGGGAGGGGCGTGAAAACCACCCCAAAGTCAAATATCCATCAATGGAACGAACCACAAACCCCTCCTGGCACAGCCTGTGACCAGCAGAAATCTGAACTCGTGGAGGGAAGGAGCAAAGTTTAGATAAACCAGGCCCCTTCTGGCTGCTCTGAATTCCTGTGCCTGGGACCCGAGACACAATTCCTGCCCGGCTCTGCAGCCCTTTCCTCCGGCTTATCAAACTCCGTCTTGAAACAATTTCGTCCTTGAACACATTTGTTAAGCAGTGTAATATGAAGATCAAGGAATAAAGATGAGGAAAGGCGAAATTAGATTAAGGCTGTAGATAGCATTTGAGTATAACTAATGCCAAATAGCCAGAGGGCAACATGTCAACAATTTAATGGGGCACAACGTAAAATAATGTTTTCAAAACAAGCGCTTCATTGGATGCTTCCCCTTTGAATCAGATAAAGTATATCACTGCAGAGAGATTTGCTTTGATCTGTTCTGCAGCAGAAGGTCAAGGGTGTCTAAAGCAGCTATTCAGAGCTCGTGAGTAATAGAATTAAAGGACTCAGATCACATCTCTGAACTCTCAGCATCCTCCAGATGTGGGGCCAGCCCCTGGGGTGGGGAGCCAAGCCAGTACCCCCGGCTGGCAGCCGAACTGGGTGCTGGTTCTGAGCCTGGCCTGCTCATGTACAGCCTCTTGTGGGGTCTCTTGCGGCTGAGGAGAGATCAGAAGGTCGGGATCTCTGCACCCACGTTTGTGCAGGAAGCATCTCTGTTTCCAGAAAGCCGAGGCAGTGCCTACCTCCGTAAAGGATTTCTTTGCACAAATTAATTCAAGTTAGTTCCAGGCACAACGAGATATTTGTGAAACCTGATCATTGTGAGAATGATTCAACCCCAAAGCCATTTTCCACCCAAGCTGATGGTACAAAGCCCAAACTCTGCCGTGCCTTTTGCTGTGGCTTGCAGAGGGGCCAGTTTTACCTGCTCTCTTACCCCAGAGGGTGAGAAAGGTGCTTGTGGGGCACAGCCCTCCCTGGTACTGCAAACTGAAAGACAAGGAGAGGAATGGAGGCAAATAACAGGGGGAAAGGTTAAAACAGAGCAGCAGGCAGGTTTCTGATGGCTGCAGTGCGCAGCACCGCAGCGTGCCATGGCTTCTCACTGCCCCTGTCCCAGCTGTAAAACTCGAGCAGAGGGAGGTGCCACAAAATAACACCTCCAGAAGGGCCAGATACAGATGTTCTGTCCCAATCTAGGGGATATTGGCAGCAGGTTTGTTCTTGGTAAAACACAGTGCAGCAGCCTCAGCTCTCTCCCAAAGCACGGCTCAGACTCTCAGAGCCGTGTCAGGTTAAGAGCCCTTGCCAGCCCCACCTGCACGGACAGGCAGAGCCGGGGGGATTTGCTGTGAAGGGCCCTGAGCACCTCGGTCACCGCTGCCGGGGCTGCCACAGCTGCCGGGGCTGTGCAGGGGCCTCAGGGGACTGCCCGGGAATGAAGGCAATAATGGGAGTCATTTATCTTTGGGATGTCACCCTGATAAGAGGCTGCCGGTGTCACCGGCGCACAGTGAGCCGTGCTCCCTGACTGCTGGTGCTGATGGCAGAGGGCAGCTGGCACAGGGTCCCCCTGCACCCTGTGGGCTGGGTGACTTTTTGAGAATTATAGCCTTGCCTCATTTCAAAGTGTTGGCAGCTTTTTGTTTGCTCAGTTTTGTTTGTGCTGGTTTTGCTCCTGAAGGGAGAAACAGGCACATGCACCTAATCCACCTCAGCCAGGCAGCTCTTCTTCTCCTTCCATTTTAACTCACCTCAGGCACGAAGAGCCCACGGTTTCTCTGGGTGTTCGGGATTGCTCTCCCAGCACCCACTTGTCTTTCCCTCCCAAATCACCTGATGGTCTGTGTTATCTGCCTGCTTCAGGCAGTGCCCCTGCAGCCCTTCGGTGCCCTCAGAGGCTTCTCCCAGGAACCATCCCGCACCTCCACAGCATCTGGTCACAAAAACTCCAAGGCCTTGCCAGGCATTTGCTAAATTCCCTGTCTGCACACAGAAACACCCAGCCCAGTGAAGCCACGGCTGGGATGCACCTTCACTTGCTCGTGGTGCTCTGCCAGGAGCTTCTCAAAGTGTCAGGTTTTGCATCTGTTCATCAGCTTTGCTTTCTTGACCTCTGAGGAGAAGTTTGCTTTCACAGGCTGTCACGTCTCAATTAGCCCCGTCCCTCTGGCAGGGCAGCGTGTGACACGGGGTCACCAGGTCTCCACAGCTTTGTAGTTTCAGCATGGAAAGGTAAATACGTCTGCAGCACCCAGCAGGGCTTGGAGCTGCCCCTTCCCTGCGAGAGACTGGCCCTAGAGCAGGGGCACGGAGCAGTGAAACCCCTCAGATGAAGGCAGAGGCCTCTCCTCATCCCAGCTTCCCGAAGAAAAAGGAAATTTGGCAGAGGCAGCTCTCAGCAGTGACCTGCCCGGACCACATCTAATGGCAGCCCTTAACCACAGCCCTGCCAACGAGGTGCTGCAGGCGGGAGGGTCCAAACCTTGCTCCTCTCATTCTGTAGTGCTTTCTGCAGGCAGCAGAGCCTCTGCCCTGGAGACCAGCATTTAAAAGGAAACCAAACACCAAGAGGCCCTATAAAATCTCCACCTCCCACTGCTGGAGCAGCCCCAATTACTTGTCTGGCAGCAGCGTGTTCCAGCTCCCAGCTCATCCCTCCTACAGCCCAGCACCCCCAACCCGCCTGTCTCTTGGCATGCTGAACCCCTCCGTGCCTCCTCCTCCACCCGGGAACAGGCTCTGCCATCACCCCAACTGCTCAGACAGCTCCACGGCTCTGACCCTAAATCCAGGAAAGAGCAGGGACGGGAAGAGCCAGAGCAAAGCCGTGAGCTGCACGCTGCAAGTTCGGGGAAGGAGAACAAATTTAGCCCTGACTCATCCAGGATAAATTTGCCACCTTCAGCGGAGCTTGTCGGGGTGCACAGCTCCGCGTGGCTCTGGGGTGTCAGGGAGGGGTCGATTGCCACCCCGAGCTGTGCTCAGTGACCCGTCACATCCCGGGAGGGAGCACCCGAGCCGGGGCTTTGCTCCCGGTGCGGCACCACGAGGGTTTTGCAGCTGTGGCAGCGAGGGTGGGACTCGGCTGATCGCTAATTACTGAAGCTTGTAATCAGCGAGAGGCACTGCTGAGGTTTCTGTACCCAGAGAGCTCCAACTGGCTGTCCTGACATTTTGATGCCAATTACCAAAATGCCCGCACTAGAAATAGCTCCAATTGATAAGGCAGGTCAGCTTGTGTTAATGAAGCTGAAATCGAGACAAAAATGGAAATGAAAGTTTGTGACAATGCAAACGATTTTCCTCTCTCCCGAATAGCTGGATGCAACTGTGTGTTATTTATGGCTGGGTTTTTTCAAATGGGATGCTTCCTGTGAGGCATCCAGAGGAAATGCCAAGTTTTGCATCCCATGTGCTGGAATGGGCAGCACCAGGTGAGTGCCCACAGACACCCCAAGTTCCCGAGGACAGAGGGGTCCCACCCTTACCCGTTCCCCCCCAAGGTGGGTGCTGCGAGTGAAAACAGCCAGGGTGGTTTTTTTCCTCCCACAAACCAGCCAAGAAGCAGATGGAGGGGAAAATCCCTCCTCTCAATTCCTGCTAGACTAACATTTTACCTGCAAAATTGAGGTAGGAGGCTTTTAAATGACTTGTAGGTGGATCTGGTTCCAGAAACAGCTCTGTTTTACAACAAGTCTTTGCTGTTTGAAGAAGGAGGGTGTAACAGCAAACACAGAAACAGTTAACTGCAGCCTGATGTTCCTGCCTGCTCTCCCCAGGCTGCTGAAATGTAGGGATTCGGGGGTCACAGTCACAAATTTACCATTAAAGCAAATGCCCGTTTCATCCCTTCCAAGGGTGGGTTTTCTTTAAAGCTTTCATCCTGGCAGAGATGTTTGAGGAGCTAAAAATAGGCAGCAAAGTCACGTGAGAACCTCCGGATGTGAGAAATCACATAAAAGATACGAGCGTGAGTCCCCGTTTCCTTGGAAATAATAGTAGTAGTAATTCTTGAATGTGAGGTTGTAATAGCAAGATCTGAAACTGGCCCCTTGTTCTCTGAAACCCTCTGCGAGCAGCCAGGACAGGGTAAAACCAGATGCCAAGGGAATAAACTGCCCCAGAGCACAGCGCTGTGCGAGGAAAACCCTCCCCTGCAGGGCTCCAGGGAATCAGCCGGTGCCAGAGGTTTCTGTGCCTGCAGGATTGGACCTGGAGCCGCTGCGTGGAGGGAGACCCGGGGCAGAGGGGGTGGCACAAAGCACTCCAGACATCCAGCACCCTGGTGAAATCTTAGTTGAAGGTTTCAGTTTGGGATGAGCCCGAAGGAAACCCCTCAGTCCCTGCACCTTAAATTTTGTGTCTGGGTTTAAATCCAGCTCTTCAGCTGGTGCTGGGTCAGAGGCCTGGCTCCAAGCCTGGGATCTGGGCACCTCTGGGGAGATTCCAGATCGGGAGTAAAATCAGTGGCACGAGCCATCCCTGGTGGGAGTCAGTGAGCTCAGTGGCAGCAGTAAAGGGCTCTCATCCAGCCACACCAAATGGCTTGTACTTAAATTTTAACATCCCCAGACTGAGCACTCGAAGCCACCGACCACGCTCAACCCGAGGCAGTTCCCAGGGACCTGGGCGGTGCTGGGCATCGTTAGCAGGAACACGGTGACCTGTGGGATGGGACAGCTGTGTCCCCACAGGGTGTGGGCACAGAGCCACCCTCCGGCCACAGCAGCTGCCACGTGGGGCACGGCGTGACCCCGAGCCCCCGCTCCTGCCCCCATCCCTGCCTCGTGCTCCATTTTCCATTCCTGCACTGCCAGCTGGAGCTGCACACTGCCTCCTATAAATCCTTTCTAAATGAGCATCAGCATTTAATTTATTTCAGGAAGACTTACTGCCCTGCCTGTATGGATTCTGCACGGGAAGCACGGGTACAGGCCGGTACTCAGATCCTGGAGCCAAACGCTCACCAGTCAGTAAAGGCTGGAATTCGGGTTCCGTAACCCATCCTGCCAAGTCAGAGCTTGGCACTTACGAGACAGAGGTGCTCAAACTTTCCACTAAAGCAGCTCCCAGTGCCAAGCATGTTACTGGGCACCACTGAGTCACCTACAGACACGGGAGCAGATGTGGCTGAAATCCTTCCACTGCTGCAATTTGCAAAAAAGATCTACTGGCAGTGGAAGACTGCCAAATTTTTCAAATTTTTTGAGCTGGATATGTTGTTCCCCTAGGCTAGAGAAATGCCACTCTTTTCCTCCCTCCTCCTCTCTTTCCTCTTTTTTTGCTGCCATCACAACCATCAGCACATTCTCTCCCTCCTTTTACCGGGAAACAAGGATGAAGGAGCAAGGAGCAGGAGCACCCTCACCAGCACCAGGATCATTCCTCTGAGCATTCAGCTCAGATCAGTGGTACCCAGCACTCAGCAGGATGCTGCAGAGCCCTCACCTGAATGTTGTACTCAGGCTCACCATAAAAACCTCAAAATCAGCCCCGAGCAGGGATTTTGCTGAAATTATCATCGTGCCAGATGCTCCAGCACTCCACCACAGCCTGTCTGTCGCTCTGGTTGCCAGATGCCTTCATGAGGTTTTGTTCTGGATGACCAGAAACCGAATTAGGCTGCATCCAAAGAGCCGGTGCAAGGTTGCTAGGAGATTCCTCTGTCTGCAGGGAGCTGACAGTCACAGGAGTTACTGATGGGTGCAGGGTGCAGTGATAAGGTTATCTCCTTCTGCATATGTGACTTGGGCATCTTTGGGCTGGCTCCAGGCTCTCAGGGCAAAAAGACTTTGGCTCAACTTTGAAGCTGCTGGAGCTCAGGAACAAGGTGGGAAGGGGATGCTGGTGACACCATCGAGCAGTGCCTGTAAGGAAAAACAAATTGTGGGACAACAGAAGCTTCAAAATCATATCCCACTCCTAAGTTTAAAAAAAAAAAAAAAAAGTTAGCTTCCCCCTTTGATGTAAGGTGAATTGCTTTTCTGGCAGGGAAAATGGCATTTCCTCCCCCAGGGCAGTGTTATTTCAGCGAAACCTTTGTTCTGCATGACAGCAGACACTGCCCATGACCCGAGGTGATGCCCCAAACAGCCGGGGCTGGTCCTGGCCTGGCTGCACCAGGGCTGCATCTCCTGGCAGCAGGGCAGGATGGCCGCTGTCCCTGTCCCCGGCACTGCTGGCAGGCGCTGGGATGTGTCACAGGTTAATTACACGTGCTCGTCAGGACTGGTGCCAGAGGCCGCTGTGGGGAACAGCAGGGAAATGAAAGCAGCTGCAGGGGCGGTCGGGGAGGGAAGGGGAGAAGGCAGGAGGGGACCGAGCAGGGGGGAGATTCAACTGGGATTCAGGGAGCGCTCCTTCCACTTCTACCTTTTACTAATAAAACAATGCTACCCAAAAAGGTGAACTTTGAGGCTTTGGCAAACCTGTTTGCTTTAATGAGGCTGGTTACACAAATTTTGTCCTTAAATGCAGCTGGTACCAGACACGGAAACCAAGGGAGCGAGGAGGCTGTTAAGGCAAAGAAGTGGGTAAAGGATATTAAAGTGAGCTCCTCAACAAGCTGTGATGCTCTGAAACCTTGAGCCCGTGCTCACCTGCAGCTGTTCCAGTTTCAGTGGCTCTGCTGGCTTTTTGGGTCCCCTCAGGGACTGTGGAGATGTTGGTTCAGTAGGTTCTTCCCAGGATGGGATGGGGTGCTGTGCTGCTCAGCAAGCAGCCTGTGCTCCAAAATCCTGCACTGACAGCTGCGGCAAAGGCAATCCAAGCCCTAATTCATCACATCCTGCTATACCAGGCACATCCAGCTTCCTCAGAGATCCCACCTGAGAGGGCAGAAAAATGTATTTGCACACAGATCTTTTTTGGTGACTTCCCTCATTTCATGCACTTTTTGGGTGGAGAAATTTTAACACCGATGCCTGGGAGGAGAGGATGCAAAGCTCTGCCTTAACATCCTCTGGAAAGCTAAAACTGTTCCTTTGCCAAGAGAGCACAAGACCAAGCTCTCGAGCATCCCACCAGCAGAGCAAGAGACCCCAGGGGACCTCCAGCATTTGGGGAGCTGTGGGGATCTCGCTTTGTGCCCCGAGCCCCAGGCTGCAGGGCAGAGGCTCCAACTGCTGAGGAAGCAGGAATGTGCTGCTCGCTGCCTTGCAGGATCTTGGCTCGTAATAGCAATTGGCGCGGAGTCATCCTTATCAGCCAGCACATTAATCTTAATTAACGGATCGACAGCAACAGTTCCTCCCTGAAGCTCCCCTGAGCATTCCCAGCCTTTGCTGTGCTGCTGCTCCAGCATCGCTGTCGATCCCGACATGGGGAAAAGACCGAACCCTGCACAGAACCGGAGTGGCTCCGCTGGTTCCTGGAGGCCCAGAGAGACACATCCACCCACAGCTGTGACCAGGACCAGGAGCATCCCCTCCACCCCAGACCACACATCCTGGTCTGGGCTGTGATGTAGCACCCACAGCCCCCAAACTGTCCCATGTCCTTTGTGCGGGGACAGACCTGAAAGAGGAAGGGTTTCCCCATGTTTGCATGTTTCTTAAAAGGAGGATTTTTTTAAAAAAAGAAAAAAGAAAGCAAACCCGGAGGGATTATCTATGAAAATGTGGTAAATTCAATCCAAACCAACCCCCAACAGCAGGGCCTCTCTCACCTTCTGGTCCCTGCTTCTGTCAGGGCTGGGAAATCAGTGCCGACTGTCCCAGGATCGATTCCCACCCTGGTGCCTGGAGCTCATCTGCTCATGGTGCATGAACAGCACTGAGGGCTGAGGCTCCAGCCAGCAGGGACCCCACTGCTGGCATGGGACCACTGTCCCCACAACCCTGCAACCCGCTGGGGTCAGGGGCACGTGTGGACCCCCACATTTGGGTCATGGAGCAATACAGCTTCAAGCAAGCCTAAGTCCAAAGAGGCAAAGGCTGTAACTGGGGGCATAGGAGTGAAGAGAAGCAATGAAGTGGCTGAGGCTCCAGTGAAGAAGAGAGAAGGAACAACCCCTGGCTGCTGCAGTGTGAATTTAGGGCGTAGTCATTCCAGCCAAGTAGTTAAAGGGCACAGGGACAGCATCCATCACACCTTGTTTGAGGACATCTCAGGTCAGATGCAGAGCCAGGACAGCTCAGGCCTGACAGAGCTCAGAAAAGAATGTCCTTCTCTTAGAAAAACAAACAAACAGACAAAATGCAACAACACCACCACAAAAAAGCAATTCCCTTGTCCAGGTCAGCAAATCCCATCATCTCTGCCCAGGCTGGACCCTGGGGTGGGGCAAGCACTCCATGGCCACAGCAGCAACCTTCGAGGACCAAAATCGTGACTGTAACAAGCAGCAGGCTGAGCACTCTGAATAAAGCCTGTTAATTCTCCAATGAAGGTGTCCCAGGATGGCGTGTGCCCCTCTGAATCCCTTGCCCCCTCCCTTTGGATATCCGCACGCTAAACCCTCGGGGGCAGCAGTGGCTGGGATTAGGGATTCCTGCTTCCCAAGGGCACCTGGGAACCTGAAGCTGAGCTCCTCCACTTGCACAGATGTTACCAGAAGAGCAGCCTGGTCTGCAGAAGTTCCTTTCCGGGGGTGCTCAGTAACTGAGGAACTTGGAGCACCACGTCAGGCAGAGAGGTCAGCTCCAGGCACTGACTGCCGAGCACACTGACCTAAGTGTTTTCCCAACAGAGGAGAGGAAAAAACCTCATCTCAGCTGAAATACCAAGGCTTTAAAAATTAGTTGCTGTTCATGTGCAGTAGCTCTTGTTATTGAAAACACCATAAAAGTTTTACTGTGCTGACTTAGGGTGCACGTAAAGAACCTCGCTTGTCTTGACAGGCCATAAAGGAACTTTTATGACCTATTGGGTCAATGATTTGCAAAGAAGGATTTACACTGCTGTCCAGAGCTGGGATGAGCTGCTGGAGGAGGAACACACCAAAAATGGCACTCGGAGCTGAGGGGTGAGCCTGCTGTGGGGTACACAGTGTGTCTATCCAGCATGACTACGCACATCAGCATGCCTTGTTCCTACACGGACTGTGCTGATTCAGAAGGGCACAGGATTATGTGCTGAGTGGGTTTAACTGATTGACCTTTATTCTTTTGGGGTTACAAGTGGAGTTTTAGGAGGAAAAAACCTTATCCATGCATCAGTTCAGCTCTCCTTCAGGGATAAATCTTCAGAAATCCAGGCTGAATCCCCAGTGTTGCAACTGCTCTGTCTTTTATCACGAGGTGTCGGGCAAATATCAGCTGCACTGGTCCAAGGTTCACTTTCAACACTCTCCTGGAGTAACTCGAGGGAGAAGAGGCCCTGACTTAGTGAAATATCATCACCTTGGACTGATGCTGCCAGGTCTGGTCAGGAGGGGAAAGCCCTGCTGTGCCAGCAGCCTCCCGCCAGCGGCAGGGCTCGTTTACCTTTACAGAGCACCAGCACCGGGCACGCACAAGGGCAGAGACTGCAGCTGCAAGCAAAGTTCCAGCGAAATCCAAATGCACCCCTCCAGCCTCAGGGGCTGGTCAGAGGGGCTGAGACCATCTGCAAGTGACAAAAGCTGCCCTGGAAGAGGGACTAAGCCCCCAGTGCCACATTCCTGGGGCAGCACACCCACCTCACAGCCGCTGCTCTCCCTGGCTAGCACAGCTCGTGTCACCCCTGTCCCCTCCAGCCCAGGCTTGTCTGCCCACATTCACTGCTGGTGTTGGAGCCATCCCCAGGGCTGGGCAGCGATGGGAACAGTCACCCAGAGCACCCAGCACACTCCCTGCCCAGGCTGACTGGCATGGAGGGAGCAGGATGGTGCCAGGCATGGAGGGAGCAGGATGATGGCAGCCATGGAGGGAGCAGGGGATGCCAGCCAGGAGGGAGCAGGGGGGTGCCAGCCATGGGGGGAGCAGGGTGGTGCCAGCCATGGAGGGAGCAGGGTGGTGCCAGTCATGGAAGGAGCAGGGTGGTGCCAGCCATGGAAGGAGCAGGGTGGTGCCAGCCAGGAGGGAGCAGGATGGTGCCCGGCAGACTCAGAACTCCAGGGAGCTCTGCTCCCCAGCCCGGTGCCTGCGGGAGGGAAACAGCAGCCCAGAAAGATCAAACGCTTCAAACGTTTCTCTCCCGAGTGCCAGTGTGAGCTGAAAGGAAAACCAGTGAAGTCTTAATGCCTGAGGGTGGAAGGATCTTCCAGCCAGGCGCTCACAGCTGGCGGTGCTGCTCCCTGGGGCGATGTCTGGAGGGTCTCCGAGGCACGAGTCCTTCAGCCTCAGAGGTACCAGGTGTCCACGCTGCCGTGGGGATGCTCGTGCAGGTCAAACACTTGCGGTGGGACCCTTCCAGCCTCTCCAAGGAGCAGCACCCACTCTCCCCCCTGCAGCTCCCAGCCCCATCCCCAGGGTCATGATGCATCACGGGCACTGAGGTGGCTGCACTCTGCAGACTTGCCCTCCCCAAAGCCCTTCTCCTTCATCCCTCACCATCCAGATGGATTGAACCAGATTTGCTGCACACGTGGCAACCAAATGAAATGGTTTCTTTGGCAACAATAATGAAAGCTTAGAAAAAATTTGCTTTCTGTCTCCCGCGACTCCAGCAGCCCAGGTAACGCAGAGCGGGAAGCAGGGAACTGCAAGCATCTGCCTTGAATTACTGCCTCTGATAGGAATCAGACACGCACTCCAGCATGTCTGCTGCACGTTTATTTATTTATTTGGGGCCTGATTGATTTAAAGACTCCCTATTGCCTGAGCAGCAGCATGGCACAATAATTCACTTGATCTCTGATTTATATTTCATGTTCAAGTGAAGCAGGATGCTTCTGCCCAGCACAAGAGCTGTGTGTGCCAACATTGTGCTCAGCAGCTTCAGAGAACCTGGGCATGTAGAGAAGCAAAAGCTGTGCCTGTAGAAGGGAGTAATCACAAGATGAAAGCCCCGTCACACATCTAAAACTGCACGGCCAGGGTCACAAACTGAAACGGGGACTCGCAAATCACTGTCCCTATTTGCCCCTGTGCACAGTGCTCAGTCCCAGGCTGTGTTTTCCAGCCAGGATCCATTCCATTTTATCATCTTCCCAAAGCACTCCCCTCACCCCACAGCTCCAACAGAGATCCAGGGGTCAGTGATGGTCAGTCCCGAGCTCTCCAGCCTTTCCCTGATGCTGGAAGACTTTGAGCCTTTCACAGCTCAACGGGAGAGAGCACAAGGTCCAAGGCATCTCCCATAACTCCTCCAGTTTGGCCCTGGTGGGCCCTGGATTTCCTCTTTGACCTTATGCCAACAGGCCTGGCTGCTCTGCGGTGGGTGAGGTAACTGCACCTAATTAAGTCA
Organism: Mohoua ochrocephala; assembly: GCA_013398855.1. Lineage (NCBI taxonomy): Eukaryota > Metazoa > Chordata > Aves > Passeriformes > Acanthizidae > Mohoua > Mohoua ochrocephala. The sequence continues at coordinate 119,061 of VZTA01014752.1, forward strand.
CTCTGCTCTTCTGCCTCCCATATGGGAAAGGATCAAAGCTCTCCCCACCACACTCCAAAGGCGAGGGGGGCCTAAGAGGGGTGAGGCAGGAGGGGTCTCTTGGGCTGGGAGGGGGATACAGTCAACCACAGACACCCCCTTTCTCCCCTGCCAGCATCACCCTTCCCCGTGGCCCTTCCAAGGCATCCCCAGGTACCTCTGGCTCTGAGCAGAGTCAGGAGCCTGTGAACCCCATGGGAGACAGGGCCAGCAGTCACCCCCTCCCCATCCCATGCCCCGTCACCCTCAGGGTGCCCCATCACCCTCCAGGTGCTTTGCTACCACGTTGGTGGTACCAAAAATAGATACGAGCTATTTCAAACATTTCACCCTCCTTTTTACAGGAATTGTTACACGGAGCGGAGTTAAGATCTGCTATTCTCTGCTCCGCTTCCCACTTGGAAATACCTTCTAGAAATTAAGGAGGATAAAAATAGTAGCATTCAATGGGAACAGGAGTGAGCTCTTCTCTTCAGAAGATGCTGCAATCACGCAGCGCCCGCGCCCGAGCCCGGAGCCGCCGTGAATAGCGCTGCCAGTTGATCTCCTTCAAAGCATTGTTGAATGAGGTCTCAGCCTCGTAATTTAAGGGGATGAAGTCCTTCCTAAGGCTGTGAAGATTTGGGCTTTCCAGATCTATTATTTTATATTAACTCCTCCTGGACAGCCTAATTAGACAAGGGGGAAAGGGCTCTTCCCTCCCCGCTCCGTTATCCAGGGCCCTTTCTCCTCCCGCAAGAGATTTTATTTGTGCTGCACGGAAGATTTATCAACTGCCTTTATAGCCCTCCCTGCACTAAATCACACTCCTAATGGATAGCCCGAGGTAAGAGCACCACTGTTTATTTTATTTTTTTTTTTTAAATCCATGGACTAGCAAGGATATGTGCACACAGAGCTGCAGGCTGAGCTCTGCCTGCCCGGACAGCAGTTTTAAGACTCCCAAGTGGAATTACTTGCACTGGCCAAAATCCCAGGAGAGAGCTTGTGAAAGCCTCAGCAGGAGCATCCCAAGGTCCAAACACACGTGACAACCCAGGGATGACTGGAGCAGAGAGGCAGCGTCCCCTGCTCACCCTCTGCTTTGTTGTGTCACCAGCTCTGTGCTCCCAAGTCCCCGTCCCTGAAGGAACTGATTACCTCCACCAGCAACGTGGAAATACTCCAGATGCAGAGATACAGTCAAAAAATCCCCACCATTTACCCTAGTCCAGATGCTGAGGGTATTGCTAGTGCTAGATAAAGGTGGGAAAAGGGAAAAGCATCTCTGAATTGCAGTGCTGCTTGAGATCCACTCCACCATCCCAGCTTTCCAGGATGCCAGACCCTTTCTGGCAAACCCAACACGAAGGAGAACCTGTTGGGCAGCAGGAGAGTCACTAATCCACTGCGAGCAAACTGCTGATCTGCTGTTGGGAAAAACATTTCCCAGTGTCCAGCAGGACAAGGCACAAACTCCCTTCCTGCACGGAGAGTCACTCCCAGCCGTGTGTGAAATCTAACACTCAGCACATCAGCAGGAATAACTCCAGTGACTCAGTGCAGGCTCCTCCCCAAGACGAGGAAGGGTGGTGGTTGGCTTCTGGTTTCAGCCAGGAGACCAGGGGTCTGAGAGCTTCACATCCTGCTCCATCCAGCTCCTGCTCCTCAGACAGTGTGTGGGTGTGGGGAGGAAAGGGACCGCTCCAATGAAATCCTTCAGATAAAACCCTTTTCTCCACTGGTTAAGCTCTCTGGCTGGCGGAGAGAGCAGAGTGAGCCCACAACGCCCAGCTCAGGGGAATCACCAGCTCTACAGGAGTGAGCACTGGCTCGTCACTGCTCTCAATGGAGTCACCTCCCACTTGTTTTAACTCATCGCCTTTGACTTAATCTTCTGATTGATGAAGACTTTGGATGTATAAATCTGTGGGATTTATAACTTGGCACAGAAGGAAAATGACGATTGGCCTCTCTAATAGGACTTGCAGAGGATAGATGGGTCCATTAGGACCCAAAAGCAGAGCTGGTCCTGCCTGGTAAGATAAACTGATGCAGGAAATGAGTGTAAGGGCTGACAAAGCTGTCGGTGAGGGGTGTTCAGCGGGGACATCTCCCCAGGTCTGCTCCAGGACTGCTGGAGCAGCGCAGCAGCACGGAGAAACGGAATG
>VZTA01014752.1:121674-167479 GCA_013398855.1 Mohoua ochrocephala
AGGGGGATGGCAGGGAGGATGGCAGGGGGATGGCAGGGAGGATGGCAGGGGGATGGCAGACCCTGCACAGGCCAGGGGGATGGCAGGGGGATGGCAGACCCTGCTCAGGCCAGGGGGATGGCAGACCCTGCACAGGCCGGGAGGATGACAGAGGGGATGGCAGACCCTCCTGGGATGGGTGGGAAGGTGGAAGCAGCCAACACAGACAGCAGCCGGGGCTGAGTCAGAGGCACCAGCCTGCACGCGATTCCCAAAACCTGGCGCCCCTGTCAGCCTCTCCCGCCCCCCGCCAGGCTTTCTCCCCCTCTGAGTGTCATCACAATTCGGGAGCTCTGCAGTCAGGGGAGGTTCCCATCACTCATTTTCCCTGTGCCATTGTACCGCAGCGACTCCCAGCTCGATCCCTGTCAGAGGCTGTCACACAGCCATCACATCCCGCGCTGCCGCGACAATCCCGCCCCCCAGGAATCACCGTATTCCTTTTCCAGGCAACGTTTCCGTAACTCCGGTCCACATTTTCCTCCCTCAACTTCACACCAACAAAACTTGGATTGAATAAGGAGAACAACAGGAGCAGCTAAATGCATTTCCATCCCCTGTCTCCTGGTAGCAAGCACAAATCCTGGGCACGCAGGGATGCTGGCAGGCTTCCGCAGGCTCTGCTAGCAAGCCTGCTAAAGCCTGGATGCAGCCCTAAGCCTCAGCCTAAGCCTCAACCTCTCACAAAGGCTGAGCAGAGAGATTTTGATGTTTCAGAGGATTCTCCTCGCTGGGAAAGAAGGAAAGGGACATGTGCATGTGAGAAAGGTTGAAAGGCACGAGTTGTTTGCTCCTGGGCAGAGGCACCCACTGGGCTTCCCCTGGCTGTGGGGCAGCTTCTCCATCCAGGCTCCGTGGAGCCTCTTCCAAAGCCATTGGGAGGCTCAAGGCTGGTGGACAGCTCTTCGAACCTTTGAAAAAAATCTGGATGTATAAATAAATTAACCCACCCAGAGAGCAGCATCAGCCTTGAGCCCCTGAGCCCAGTTCCTTCTGCTGCTCCATGATTCTGTCTTTCTTGGATCAGAAAGAAATTAATTTAAGGGAAAGCTACTTTTTTTCCTGCCCTTTCTTCATCTTATTTTTATAAACCCCATAGGGAAGTAAAGCATGTGAGCAGAGACAGCCTACTTGCTGTGGAAGCCAATTTGCAGAGTAAGACAGTCAAAACCACCCAAAAGGGGTGGGAGGGATTGTTGGCCCTACTTATTCTTGGCTTATCTCGGTGATTCTTCGAGAGAGTCAAAAAAAGAGTAAACCCCTATCAGAGACAACTTTTGACAAGTTGTGCTTTTAAACTTCACTGCACCTTTAGCCTGTCCCATGGAATACAACCTATGTGAAAATATCCCACCTGTATTTAAGATTATAGATTGTACGTATCAGATAGGTATCAATTCCTGGGTGAAGGCAGAATTAAAATTCCAGTGGTTCTGCTTCTCTACTCTACTGTGAGCTTTAATCCCTCCTAAAATACACACACAAACATGGAAAACTCCTCCTGCCAACTCCACGCCAAACCTCCTGGGCAACATGAATCAGACAGCACAGCATGAGGAGGAACAAAAATCAGCTTTATCCATTCCCATTCCGATTACCTGGGCCACTACGTGCTGTTCCTACAGCATTCCGGTTTTCTCCTGCTCACAGGGAGATTTTGTGCCCAAATTCAGCTCCCAAACTTGTTTTTTTTCAACACCCGAGAGCAACTTACAGCAGCTTAAACACTTCAGATCTCCCTCCTCAAACTCTGTCCAGCTCCAGTAGCTGCAGCCAATTAAAAAGCTTCCTAAAAGGCTTTTGATGTGCTGTTATCAAGTGCGTATTACACTGGGAATTTCACAGCGTTTAAGGGAATATCAGCTTTGGATGCCTCTGCCTCACCTGCTGGCAGGAGGAAGGGAGGATTGCCAAGGCAGGGATGTGGAACAGCAGGGATTCTCGTGCTGGGACTCTCTAGTTGCCACTGTGCAGTCTTCAATCCTTCTCAGAATGGTTTTGGAGAAGGGGGGAAGTGGAACAGCCTCTTAAGGATGTCAGAACACTTTTGACAACTCCTAATGATGAAGGAAAAGAAGTTGGAAAAAATTAAGAATGTTAGAAAGTAATGAAATCTCCGGTATCCTGGGAATAATAAATAGTCACGGTGGAGAGCAGAATCTCTTTTTTTTTTTTCTTTTTTTTTTGTATGGAGACAGAGGAGAACAAGGGAGTATTTGTTTCTTGATTTCTCATCTAGGAAGCACAACTGGCTCGTGCCTTCTGAGTTTCCTTCGCAGCCGGGGCTGCCAGATCAGCTCCTGCTGCGCGAGGAGTGATCCCTGTCTGAGGAGCAACAGGGGACTGGAGGCGAGTGCTGAGACGTGCAGCAATGGCTGCAGGAAGATGGGATTTTTATCTTTAATATCAATACTAACTGCAGACCAGAGTCAGGCACGGAGTGCTCTTCACTGTCACAGGCTTCCGTGCTCTGCCATGGGGGAGTTTTGCAGGTGGGATAACTGCAGTGGTGTGAAGTGCTTTGATTAGGAATTTCTGAAACAGCCTTTGATGTTATTGGTGATCTCTGCACGCAGGTTTTTCTCTGCTGAGAATAAACAATGAGAAAACACGGCTGAAGTTTCCAGCGTCTTCCTATTAGATGGGTTCAGCTGGAATCAGCATCAACCCCAACCCCGTCTGGAAAAAGGCTCCATACAAATATCAAGCAATCCGTCATCGTAAGGGGAAAACAGCAAACAAGCCTCGCCGTGTCTGCTGACAGCAGGAGCACAGACAAGCAGGACTTGGGCACGTAAACATTCAAGGAACAGCCGAGAGAGAAAGGCAGGCAGAAAGACCTGACATTTCCCTCTCCTTGTTACAACTACAAAAGCCACGAGGGCATCCAAGTGTTACAAAATGCAGCCAGTCTCCCTCTTCCTTAGGGATCCTGCTGGCTCTCCAGATCCACTTGTTTTGGATTTTTTAAAATCTAGTCAGTTTGTGAATCACATGTGAAGTTTCACAGCTCTGCTGTCTTTATAGCAAGTGGACTCGGGTTTACCTTTAAGCAACCAAGTGGGGCTATAGGAATGCATCCAGCCTGCTGCCAGGCAAGATAGCAACCTGAACTTGAACATGTGCATCTTTGGAGGGATCCACAAACCCAGGAGTGCAGCACTGCATCGTCTTCATACAGTGACAGCCAGCAGTGGGGACAACTGCAGCTCCAGCACTGGAGGTGGCCCTCGGCTCACGTGGCTCCAAGGCAAGGAATTTCCAGAGCAGCCATCCGAAATGCCAGCAAAAGGGTGACTGGGCAGGCTCTGAGGGACACAGCACTGCCATGGAACTCTCTTGCTGGCTCCATTCAAGTCTTTGCCTTCACATTCAAGCATCAAAGTGATGAAGATGAGGCTGTCTCCTCTTCTCCCTGCAGCTCTTACGCTTTGCCCCCGCGGCAGCTCTGGTGCCTTTGGCTGGTCACAGATGAGGACAGGGACTGCCACACTCTTCAAGGCAAGGACTGTTCCTCTGCTCAGTCCTCAGCATGCCAAGCCAGTGCTTTTCGGGTCTGTAGAACAACCACTACCTTTCCTGTTTCTTCTTATTCTTGGCACAAAGGCACCTGAATCGCTTCCAGCTGAGGTTAAAAGCATTCGAGCGTCTGTTTGCACATGGGGTTTTCTAAAGCGACCTCTATTTGTAACACACACTTCCCCCCAGCAGACATAAAAGTATCCAAATGCCTTTGCGTTTAGGAACTGCCCTCCTATTCCCGGGAAAAAGATTTTGTCCCCTTGGCATTTTATCCGTTGCTTTGTTTTCAAATTTCAACTTCATATTTGAAGCGTTACATCACACATCTCCCATCTCGGGCGGCGGAGGGGAAACACGAACTAGAAAGAGCACAGCAATTCACATCACCTCGTTTCCTAGGCAGAGGACCAAAACACTGCTTGCAAAATACCAGTATTTTTATGCTACAAAAATACAATTAGACTCTCAATTGCATTTTATTAAATTTACTCCTGGGACTTCGTTAGCACGAGACAGGCGAAGGAACTCCCGAGGGCTCTCACTAAACCCTCTGCACTAAGCCTCGCCATTCCTGCAGCTACAGAAAGGGGAAAAACTATTATTTCCGGGGACCAGAAACCCAAATTCTGCAGACACAGCTGCCACAAAGTCTCCTCATGTCGTGAGTCCCAGGGAATGAACTGGATTTACTCACTTGACTGAGAAGGTTTCCCATGGGCACAACCTGTGTTTGCAGAAGCGGGTGCTCGGGAACGAGCCATACACACTGAGGAGCTGCTCCAAAAACAGGACTCTCCAACCTTTTCTGAATACTGGCATCTCCCAAAAAAGAGAGTTTTCAGATTTAATTAAATTTTACTATTTTATTTGTGAAAAAACTACAAGCAGAATTCATAAATAGACATTTCTATTTAAAGCAGGAAAATGATAAAGTGGCTTCTAATAACAGTCGTGCACATGCCAGTAACAGGAATATATTAACATCTTTTATTTGCTAGACAAAGAGCAGTGTCCAATATAAATTTCCCAAAAACATTTAAGACCTGTGAATTTCTGACCAGTTCACAAAACCACCATTGACACTTTAGCATGAAGATTAAAACAAACCTAACAGGACTGTCAGCTCTAAAGACTTTACAGAGCGGAAAAACTTTCAGAAGCGTTATACAAGCTGTCTTTCTGGGCAAATGAAAAATAGAGCTCGTATAATACATTAACATAAAAATCCACAAGATAAGATTATGTTTTGACATACTTAAACAAGCATTCTATATTTGTCTCCAACAAACAAAGCTAAGGAAATAATGTAACCATCTTTACACAGTAAATTAAGGTTACAAGTCATACACAAGAACAGAACTGCTTGCGCATTAAAAACTGTTCAGCTCCATTGTCATACTCTAAATGTTGGCTCTTAAAACCATTCGGTTACATACAAGCAAAGGTTATTATATAGTCAGCAATTAATAAATTTTCAATAATTTAAGTTTATGGTAGAGCTTAAAAAAGTAGACTGAGAATGATCTTGGTAAGGCAGGTGAAAACATCTCAGTGGAAATAAACTCACAGAAGCTGCTGCCAAATTTTCGATCTGTCCAATTTGAAGCAAAGTTCCAATTCAAATAAATAGCCTGGTGGTGTAAAACGCTGTCACCTTTCCTTTGCAGAACTACGTCAACTGAGCGAGTCAGGCAAGCTGTGTCGGTGTCTGTGTGTGTGTGTGTCTGTGTAAGAGTCGAAACTTCGCCATCGTAACACTGTGCTTCACTTACCTGCGTTCTGTGCCACTGAACACCGTGAATCTGGTCCTTCCCTACGCTAGTGTTTGCTCGGTGTGGTTCTGGAACACCTTCCCCACCAAGGGCGGGCTGGCCCACGGCCACGGCGCGGAGGGAACCCCGCCCGCGGCGCCGCAGGGACGCCCATTTGGGAAATTTAAGCGTGAAAGCAAACGCTGTCCTTCAAACCCACAACACAACAGCTACGGATGAGGCTGGGGGGGTTCGATGCTTCGCTAGCACTTCCTAACTGAATGCAGAATTACAGGTCACTTGTTCCAAAGAAATTTTCCCATTTGTTTATAGCAAGCTACTTCATCGAGGAGGCACGCCAGAGGGACAGATGTTACCGACTTTACCACGAGTAGCTGGGTACGGCGTTAAAGCTTTTTAACTGAGCTACAGGTCTAGTTTTCACTTGAAAAAGAAGCGATTTCCTGGTACAGACAATGCTTTTTTTTTTTCTCTTTCTTTTTTTTGCACAAATTCCCAGATCCAACGAAGAAGGTGAGCACGTGGTTTGACTTGAAGCACCAGAACGAGCCCCGCTGAGGCCAGCGGGACCTGCCACTCGCTCACGCCCTTGGCTGGATCACGGCCGAGATGCACGCAAGCCTAATTGATAATGGATCATTTATAAAGCAGTGCAAAATATACAAGTTCAGGGGCATCTTCAAAAAATCTCTCTTAAAAAATTATTCCAATACATTTCAGTAAAATAAATAAATATGGCTGACCAGTTTACCCTCCCTGAGACCCTTAAAGGAATAGTAAAAACTGGAAGAGGAATGTCTTTGCAATATCCCACTAATGTTAAAATGTGGATTGAGATATTCATAGTATTTAAAACTATGTATAATAAATTGTCTTGATGCTCATAGGAAGCATCTGTTTTCCTTTGGTTCTTTAATACTTTTAAAAATGCTTACAAAAGACAGCCTATACTGTGAATATAAGCAGAATTAAGTTGGGGTGCCCATGTTAACGCATTCAGAATAAAACCACTGCAGCCAAGGCACTGCGACTGCACGTGCCTTCAAGCAGGGGCTCTACCAGATCCCTTACTCACACATTTCTGACACCAGTGTGAAAGGAACCTATGTCTGCTACTCAAAACCACAGAGATTTTAAAAGAAATCTTAAATCAGTTGCCTCCACAAAGAGAAATTTCTCTTGCCAAGCAAATAATTCACAATATAACAAGCAGGCACAAAGTTGTCAAAATGTGGCCCTCTTTCATCATGCCCAAAAGTTATGCATTTGATGTCAGATGAAGCCACGGCCTCTGCGCCTGAAAATACTGCAAAGCACCCTGGGGCCACTAAATAAAGATGAAAAGCCAAAGAGGTTTGGGGTTTGTTTTGCTTTTTAAAAAAAGTTTGTTTCACCTCTTCAGCCGAGTGTTTTAGCAGGATAATGCATGGAAGGTAAACTGTAAAGCAACACTAACAGGCCAGGAAAAGAAATTACAGTCTGGAGAGCTTTAGAGTAAGAATGAAGGAGATGCTGGTCATGAGCATGAGCCACATGTCGCTCACTTGCCAGCATGAAAACTTTTCCCTACTTTTGCTCCCACGGCAGGAGACTCAGAAGTGTCCAAATGCTGACAAGCCCATCACTGGACAAGCTGCTGTTCAGAAACCACTCTTGGGCTACAGATGGACTTCAAGGACAAGAGCCACCCCAACAGCACGGATGGGACAGATGGAACAGGGCTGACAAGCACCGACCCACACGCGGCTGGAGCGAGCGCCAGCTCGGTTCCTGAACTCGGGATCGCTCCCAGGCTCCCTGCAACCCACAGCAAGCACTCCAGTTCTAGTCACCTCGGGCACTGAGGCTGCTGGCTGGAACTCATTAACAACACCAACACGTGTGGGACTGGCTGTGCATGACACGGCCGTGCCCGCGTTACCAAACGCAGCGATCCGTGGTGTAACACCAGCAGTCTGGTTGGGAACGCTTCTGCTCCAGCTGGGCATGGACCTGCACATCACCAACCCGAGGGACCCTAGGGGGAACACCAGCTACCTGGAGCAATCCTCTCTCATCTCAGAGCCCGAGCTGTAACAATCGAAACCGTGTCCAGTACACTTTAGCCATTGCTTAGGGAAGAAACGGGGAAGGAACAATAGAGAGAACAGGTCCCATCCAGGTTCAAACCTTCAGGAACACTTTTCACCTAAGACCAGTTCCATTTCAGTTTCAGTACTTTCACAGAAGGGGACTGTCCCAGATCTTGAACTGTTCAATTAATTTGTTTTATCACTTCACAGTGTTTCAAGCACCAGCGTTTCCATGTATTGGTTTCAAATAACCCTTTATATATATTTATTTATATATATATTTATATATAATTTATATCAAAACTGATAGTACACAGTATAACTGGAAGAAGAACTGAACTTAAAAAGGATATGTTGAAAGAGGATGGAGTTTGTGAATGCAATAAATAAAGCCCCCTTCCCACCCCACCCGCTCCCTACCCCAAAACAAAAAGTTGTCATGTTCATGGAAAATTGTGCACAGCAGATATTATAAAAAAGTAGATTCAGGAGCACATCCAATTATAAATGATTGTTAGGAAAATCATATAAAACAATGGAATACATAAAAGTGTCAAGAGTAATCGCTAGGGTGAGAAATTCCTTGGTGGCCAGATGCCCACGGCAAGCAGAAATTATCCTGGTTGCATCAGTAAGAGGTCGATGTCCGAGAAAGTGTGTTCAAGCACAGAAGAGGCTCTCCAGGATTTGAACAGCGTGGGCAGGTGGAGTGTTTGAATTTCATACCCTGATTCATAGTTTCCACAACTCCATGTGCAATTTTTCAGAAAGATTCGTCGTTGACTGCCGACATGTCCCCCTTGGGCGTGGAGGAACGGGACGAGCCCTTGTCTGTGCTCTCAGAGCCCGAGCTGCTCTGATTCTGTTGTTCTGATCCTGCACTGGAGGTCACTGTAGAAGACGACGTGGATGAAGAGCGAGTCTTTTCTTTAAAGTCTGTGATAATTACTGTGACATTTCCCACTGTGACTGCCAGCTGCTGTGCGGTACTTCTGTCCACATTTTTCAGTCTGGGTCTAAAATGAACGAGAAGACATTTATTAAAAGGATAAAAATAAATGAGAAAGGGAAAGTTTATTAGGAAAAGCATTCGAAAACAAACTCGGCGTGACTTGCGCTCCCTCCCTTGCACAGATGGCAGCGGCTGGGAGGAGAACCCGGGCAGGCAGTGAGTGCTGCGGAGCAGAGGATGGAGGTGTGACCTGCTCCCTGTGCCAGGCAGGCTCCCTGTGCCTCGGAGGGCTGTGGAGCACACTCAGCCCCAGAGAACAACCTGTCTCACAGAGCTCTGCACTGGCAGTCTGTTGCAGGCTTCTCCCTAATCCAACGCTGCCAGAAAGGAGGACACGGCAGCGGAGCCAAGCGGACAGGAGCCAGACAGAGCGAAGGATCTCCTCCCCAAGGGGCAGATGAAAGAGTTCTCTTATCTAAATTCACCATCTCATCATGTGCCCTGATGTTATGAGACAAGGCTGTGACTCTGCAATACAAAACCACATGAAAGCATTCGGCCACGGCTCTTTCATTCCCATGTTGGAACTCTGCAGCTGCAAACAACACAGGCACTGGGACAACTTGGCTTCTCTTTCAGCTGCTTTGAGCTTATACAAATCAGATGCCCAATCAGCCTATGGATAAAATAGCTCAAAATGTTCCCTCTGGAATCGAGGCTATTGTAAATAAAATTCAGAATGTACAACGGCATTTTTTGCAGCCAGAGCTTTTGGTTAGGGGAGAAAGAAAAGGAGAAAAGAAAAAATACAAACCACCCAAAAAGAACCCACTGGTATTTATTGCTCAGGATTATCTTGGTAATTTGCATGCTGTGCTATCATTCAATTAGTAATGTAGCTAATAAGGGTCGAAGCTCTAGGAAGCTGACATTCAAGCACATTTCACGGGCTGGTCCAAAGCTCTGCTTCAACAAGCCTTGGACACTCCTCCAGCTACCAGCAAATTCCAAGTCAGCTGCAGCGACTGCTGTAATTTACAGCTTTTGCTCCTAATTAAGGGTCAGGCTTAAGCAGCGGAATATTCCCAATAGGGAAATTAAAAAGGAGAGTCTTTATACATCAGTGAAAAGTAGCTTGCTGAGAGCTGCCTTATTGAGAGGGATGGAGGGAAGGTTAGTTTACTTTGGGATCAAGCTCCAGCTTTTAAACCACTCTGCCTTTTCTCCTCCTCACTTGCAGCACACAAGGCTAGTGCAGTAAAACAGAAAAGGAGGGAATTAAGCTCATTTTCTATCTGCCATGAATACTCAATGGCTTGCAGCGGTAAGTTAACAAGGAGAAAGTCCTTCAGCAGCAGTTATCCAAGCGGTATTCCAGAACCAGACAGAACAGAAAAATGCATTGAGGACGGACGTACAGCTTCCAAAACAGAACAATTATATTTCTGCACGCTTCCTCACCAAAAATGAAGTTACCGCACCAAAAATAGTATTTTCTTATCTAACCTAGGAGGCTGCTGCAATTTCAACAAGTAGGAAAAGCATTTTTAATAGACAGAAAATACAAACAAAAACCCAAACCACTGCTGCACTGGGCTAACACTCAGTAAAAACTCCCACTCGCAGCAGCCCCTTTGCTCCGGGATCAGCCTTTCCAAGCCCGGAGCCCTGGATTGCCGGGGCAGGGAGCCGTGCCCACGCCGCACAGGCACACTCGCAGGAGCTGCCGAGCTGCACACGTAACCACGGGCGAGATGAAATGATGCCACCCCGACTGTGGCTTACAAGAAAGGCCAGCTGGCTCAGCCGGGGTTTCCGCCGGCGCTCCGGTACCGTCTCGGCAGATCCCCCGCACGGCCGCCGGCGTTCCCGGAAGCGTAGTACGAGGACGTATTTTCCTCCCCGAGCCCCGAGTTCCTCTAGGAAACCCAGTTCTTCCTGTAATTTGCCTCGGTCATTTGTTTCCTTTTGTACTCAGAAAGAGCCAAAATGCTGGCCCAGATACCGGAACAGAGCCTGCTGCCTCCACCTTCCTACGGGGTTGGACGTGAGCTCCGGCTATTGCTCGTCAAAAGGCAGCTCTGAGAGTTGTAATTAGTTTAAAAACAAGAAAGAAAAATGGAACTGCCCATGCATCTTTAAATGCCATGACAAAGTAACATGGAAGGGCTGTGGGAAGCAGGGCTGAGGTGCAGGATTTCCTCAGGGTCCCACTCACAAGCATTCACATTGTCGGCTTCAGAACTGAGCCTTCCGACCATTTCTCCGGGAGGTTTTCAGGGTTTCCCCTGTACAAAGAGCTGATTAAGCACAGATGGAAACCACCAAGCTCTTCAACACATGCATACAATTTCTGCTTCTTATAGAAGGCAAAGAGATTGGCCCACTCATGTTATTTTGCAAAATTAAACACCCTGATGCTTCATGTTTATAGTGAAAAAGGTTTATGGCCAAATAAGTGAAGTGTTTCAAAACATTCAATCTGAAAGTACACAGGAAGGCATGGAATAAACCAAGATATTTTGTCAGAAACAGGCATGGTATCCAAGAAGTTTAAACAGGATTTCTTAAAAATCCAGAGAGCCCTAGAAGACAATTTACGAAAAAACCCAAAACAACTGTTAAGCAATCTGGGCATGAAAAAAACTTGTAATTCTGTAAAAATCAGAAAAAGACTCTTGACAGCACTCCTGAGAACAGTGAATTGCCAGAAAAGTTCCATGCAACAAAACACTTAAAAAGACAGTTTAAGCAGTAAAGGAGATGAGGTATCCTTTAAAAATACCCAGCTAGACCTGATACTATTAAGGCTTAATTAGGCCTGACAAAAGCTTGCCACAAAACACGGACTAAAAGACTTTGCAGTAGACAGAGTGACTCCTTTAATGAGTAAAAACAATTATTTGATGTAATCTCTCGATTTAATATTATGTCATTAGTCAAGTGCATCAAGTCTCCTGCATCCTAAGTCTCAAAATAAGCACAATTTAAAGAAGAACAGGACAAGAAAAGAGTCACTGCAGTAAAGCTGCCTCTCCGTAATCAAATCAGGAATGGACACTTCACTCTGGGGGCTGAGGAAGAGTTAACAGCAGTCCCTGCAAACAGCTCAGTCTTGTAGCACAGCAGATTTCACGCTGCCCTCACTACATTCCAGTGGGGTCCTGTGCAAAGGATATTCCCTCTTATTAAAGATTTTCAGGCTATTATTTGAAAACTTCCAAGAAAAGAGTGTTCTGCAGCCACACCTTGCCAACTCGAATGCCAGCTGCAGTGCCAACCATACTTCCCGTGTGCTTGACAAGCGTTTGCAGCTAATACTGCCTCAGTTCACGTGACCTCACTATAAAACACTTATTACAGCACATTTTAAAGAGAGACGCAGTTCTTATACAGCCCACACAGGCAAAGCACCCAGTTCAGTTCTGCCTCTTGTAGCTCTCAAGTTCAATAATCCAAAAACTGTTCTGTGATGCTGAATTTTTGATTTGAGAAATGGAAGAACGGTATAGGAAGCCTAGGAACAAACCTCTCTCCATACGCTCATTTCAAACTTAGACAAATATCAAACCAGCCATTTGTGCTTTTTGTTGATAGCAAGATCCCAGCAAATCTGTTCATGTATACTTAGTTCCTGTATACTTGGAAAATTATCTTGACAAGTGCAGTGACTGAATTACGGATAAGGAAGTAAAAAAGTAACCTTTGTTACGGCTATCGAGCGATGATAAGAATTTGATACGATTGCTGGTTAATGTTTTTCCCCCACTGTGTTTACAGCCAAAAGCATTACTACCCAACTGACAATACAATTATTTTAGCAGACAAATGAAAACTGAATGGACAACAGAATTAATATTTCCAAAGCCTGAATCTGTCCTCACCAGCAGAGTGAGTGCTCGTATGTCCAAAAAAAGAAGTGTTTGCTTTTTAACACAGTTCTCAGATAGCACAGGCTCAACTTTAGTCTAGAGTTACCTTGAAGTGTGATTTGAGTCGCTGGTCTTTGTTGTAGTATTCCCAGACTGTATGCTGTTCGCTTCACTAGGAGGATCTTTCACAATATCCGACTTTGGTCTGCGAGAATTGGAGAGAAGAGGGAGATTACGGTGTTGGTTTAACTGCACAATTAACCAATGCACAGTGCTACTGAAATCACATCACATTTAATACTGCATCCTTCAAACTTACTTAGTCTTCTTGTTAGTGTTCTTCTTTGTAACACTTGGACTAATTTCCTTCTCTTTGTCAGGCTTTTCTTTGTCTTGTTTTTCCACTTTCTCCTTCTTCTCCTTCTTAGGTGGTGGTGGGGTTGCATATTGCTGGGCAACTTGTTGTGCCACCAACTGAGAGTTTATTCTAGGTTTTCTACAATGACAAGGAAAAGAGAGATCTATAGTCAGTTTTACACCGTAAAAATAACTACACCGAGAGCAGGATGAAGATTTATTTCAGCAACCAGGGAAGAACGCTCCACTTAAAGAACCAAATGGATGTCCTTACTTGATGTGAAGTACTACTGCTGTAACCAAACGAGACAGAACGTTAAAAGAAAGAAATACTCTGAACTGCTGCTTCATCAGGTTTTAGCATCTAACATTCTTAAGTATAATGCTCCCTTTCTTCATCTATGTCATGAAATCACAGCCAATTTTGGGAGGACAATAGTGAAAAAGCAGCTTTCAAGAAGCTGCCAGCCATGCACTGTGGCTACGCTTCAAGAAAAGGAACAGAATGTGACAAAAAAGTTTCCTGATAAACATCAGCCTCCTTCGTATCTTTCAATTTAATTTCTCAAATGAGCTTCTGGTTCAGCAGCAGCAAAACCTTGCACAAATAACAAAGAACAAGAGAAGGTAACTGAGCTGACGCCGTCCCGCGGGCCGGGCTGGCAGGAGCACAGGAGACAAGTGGGCATTCACACTTGCGCTGGGAGCGGCGGTGCCAGCCTCCGACACACCGTCCTCACACCATTGTCTGCAGTCCCCGGCCTGCTCAGACAAAAACCACAAGCAAACTGCCCTTCAAAGGCTGCTTCCACTGCAAATTATGGCTTACACAGAGAGGAGCTTCACGTGTCACCAATAGCTTGGCTATCGATCCTCACATATCCCACAGGAATTGGTACCTTTGTCTCTCCTGCATTCCTCATCCAAATTCTAATGCCCTCTCTTGACAACTAAAAAACTTCCCCTCCGGCATATCACAAAGCAATTAATACTCTGAATATTCATGATCGATTTGATCCCTTCAACTTGCCAGAAAGATCCATGCTCCCTGTGTCCACCCAGCTTGTGGGAAAGGAACAAAAAACAGGTAATCGACTCCATTAGTCATCCATAATAAACCAAACACTAATTGCAACAGTTGTTCAGGCTTGTCCAGAGCTGTTAAATTGTTCATAAATACAACTCAAATTTTGTACATAGATCAGACTACAACAGATTGTCAGTGAAAGCTGCACCCAAGTACCATCGGCTCTACAGCTGGCACACAGAACCCCAGGGGCTTGTGCTGCAGAGCTCTGTACCTGCACCCAGCTTTTACTACAAACATCTAGAGAGATTTCAAGCACCTACTTAGTGGTTTGATGCATTGAAAAAAAGTATAAAACATTAATTGCTCACACATAACATTTGCACTGAGAGATGATACACACAATGGAACACCCAGAGAATTTCTACTCCCTGTCATGGGAAAATCCAAATGTCTGCTAAGTCTCTCTCTTGGTACTGGTTTCCTGTATGATGGTACCAAGATGTTCTTACTGAAGCCAGATATGCCCAAGCATCTCATTTCTCTACCACAGATCATTATAAAGTCTATGCAACAGGTTGTAATCAGGCCTCTGACCCATCTCAACACCCAGCATTTGGACTTCTCACCCAACAAAGAAACTGTAACTCAGTTGATGCTACAATCTGCACACACATCTGAGTGAACAGTGATCTGGTCTTCAGCCTTAAATAACTGCGATGCTGAAACGTTTTGTGGATCAGATCAAGCAGTTACCTGTTCCACAGAACAGTGAAGATATTTAGCATCCTTGAAATCCAGCACACAGCAATTTCTGTCTGTATGACCGAGAACAAAAATGTAAAAAGAAGCGGTTTGGTTACATGGAAAAGATTTTCAGATTGATGCAACCACACTAAAAGCTGACAACAGTAACTTGTGTCAAGCAACCTGCTCACCGCCTACTGAAAAAAAGATAAAATGTCAAGAAATCTTCAAAGAGAGGGCAGATACCATCTCCCTGCATGATTATACATGATTAACCCCGCTGCTTGACGCTGCCACTTCTGCCCAGACTTACAGTTATTTGCTGCTTACACAACCAGCTAAGTCAGAAACTCGAGCCATTCGTGGGAAATCCCAATTCATGAATCTGAGAGTTTTTCCCGCTTTGCCCAACTCTGACGTGCTGCTTGTGATGCAATTTCCAAGCCTTGTGCCCAACCTGTGCAGCTGCCGAGCTGCCCTTCCTGTTGCAGGAGTGTTGCACTGCTTGAACAGAGATAAACATTTTAAAATAGAAACTAAAATAAAAACCAAACCCACACAGATACGTCCCACCGTATTTCCCTAGAGAAGGCTGGAATGGCAAAAGGACCAGCCTTAAAGCACTCCTGTGGAGACACTGCCCCGTGCTCTCCTGCTCCTTATCTGTGCCTGTGACAGCACACTGCATTTATTAAGTTTTATCATTTTCTGGCCAGTCACTGACCTAACCAGCACAACTTCTCCAAAATCCATATTTACATATTCCCTCTTACCCACCAGGATGGCTTGCTGGTGAGGGCAAAGCCAAAACTGGAAAGGAAGAGAGCGGGGAGCAGCCAGGGACCCGTGGGAAGGAGAGCCAGCCCTGCTCATGGGGTCCCTCCTGCCATGAGGAAGGAGCACAAAGCCACTGAGACTTTGGTCAACACCGAGCATGTTTCAAGATCTGCTGCACCACTAGAACAGATTTTTTTTTAAATAATGCAAATAACCCAACAACTTTCCAGTTCCTAATCTGACTGTTTCGCCCATGCCGGCAGCAAGCTTAGGAAAAAGGTAAAAACCAGGTAATTCGAGTAACTGGCATAGTAATAGTAATAATAATAGGAGTAATAAAATCCTTCAAGTAAGGCCCACGCTGCCCCAACAGCCAGGACACACTGGTTACAAGCCCTTTACTAAAAAGCCAAGCAAAGCAAGTCGAGCAGCATGTTTTTAACCACAGCAAACTATAACCATAGGAACCACAATTGAGTAAAGCAGCTGCAACATCCAAAACCTACTCCAAGTTTCCCTGCCTACCAAAAATGATTTATTTGGCCACCTCCAAAGAGAATGCTTCAACCCAAATACACCACTATTATATTAGAGTAGTTATCACTTAAGCAGAACAATCTGAACAGAAAGTTGCAACTACTTCTGAGCTTTATTTGTAAGAATAAACAGCTACAGAAACAAGCACTAAGCATTTTTTATCCCAAAATCTTCTCATCAGTTTACTTTCTGCAACATTAAAATGTTCATGTGCACAGAGAATACATCTAAGTGACAAAAATCAAACCCTAACTCAGCCTCTCCGAGCTTTCTAACCAGCACTCCTGCTTAAGGGACAACTATGTTGTAACCTACTATAAGGTTGGAAGTATCAACACTACTCACAACTCACAGCTAAAAAGATCAACTTCCCAAAAATTATCTGAAGAGAAGCAGTACTTAGTGTTAGACTCAGTTCTTGAATTTTCAGTGCAAGTATCTGAAATAGGCGTGTTTTCTCGTACCTGAACTTCTTCATGACAGTAAACTTATGCTTTGCGTGGGCAATGTTCCCCTAATTTAGGTGACAGCCTGAGTAAAGACTGAGTACAGATCCAACACTGACGTGACAAACAAATGCACATCATTTTTCTTTTTACAACATGAAGAGGATTGCCTTCTCCCCCTCTAAAACTAAGAGCAATTAAAGAAAATTAAACTGTGCTCTCAAAGTTATGTACAGACAAATAAATTGTTTCACATTAATTGAACTGTAGTTTACATCCCAGGAGCAGATATTTGCAGCACAACAACTCATGACCTCTGCAGCAAGGACACGCTGCTGCATGAAAAAGCTGAAATACATTTGTCTGCTCTAAGAATGGCTGTGGCACCTGGGTCTCTTCACCATCAAATCCCGTAAATGAGACACACAAATAATCTTTACTACCTTTTAGTAACAGACTTCACAGAAACGCTGTGCCTGCGAATACATACTATATGCAAATACACAAATATATATATACACTATATGCAAATATTGTGCCCTCAGGTTGCCATGTGAAGTGACACTGGGATGTTTCACTCACGGGAAGTGGAATAAATGCAGGACTTTTCTGAAGGGCTCACTGCTTACATTGCTGTGTTCTTTTAATAAATTAAAAATTTAAAAGCAAACTAACTTTAAGGTTCTGGCAAGTAGTGTTTTACTACTTGCATTTCCTTCTGTAACTCAAAGCTTCCCTTTAAAGCCTCTCTCAGAACCAAATCCAGAGCACGGACACCCAGGAATTCTGCTGCTCCACTCGTAACCCCTGCAACCAGGCTTAGGAGTGCAGAGCACAAATCACCACACATCCAACACAGGAGTTACTCAGACCTGGATTCCAAGAGGGATATAGGAGGATAAGTTGCACCTCATTTTTCAGGGGACTCTAATTTCTGTATCTATTTGGGATTTCTCTGGCCCCTCTGCCTTGAGAAAAGGGAAGGCACCCGTCTCCTGCAGATGCCACGGAACGGGGAAGTGACTGGGCTTTATCCCTACAGCAACACAGACCTTGAGGGACTCCGGCAATCCCCAGGAACGTGGATCTAATTACAACCGCTCTGACTTCCCTACAACTATGTTATCAGAAGAATGAAAGTGGCATCGAGTGGGATTTCAGAGTCAAAAGCCTCATGTAACGTGAAGTAGGGAGGATTTGGATAATTTCATGCTGTTCTGGCTTTGATGCACGTGGCGATACCAGCCGACCTCTGCGCGGCTCCGCGGCTCTTTGAGAAAATGCGTTTCATGCACTGTGCAGTGTGAAGTGCACGATTATTTTAATAACCCCAGTCACACACCACTATATCTTTGCTCAAAGAAAAACAAGAAAAAAAAGACCAGAAGTATTTACAGTGTTTATAAAACGGTTAGTGCCAAAACAATAATACAACAAGCATCCTTCTGAGCATGAAGCAGGATCAGAAACTAACCCATGAGCACAAACTAAATTAACATCCCCTCAAAAGAATTTTACATCCAGAAGAACCAAAGCTTTGGAGAAATTAAGCTACAAACATGATGGGGTGAGCCCTCATTCCTACATGCATATTTTCCAGCTCATTTGTGATGACCACACGGTCCTTTTTAGCAACAAGAAAAAGGATGAACGGACACATTGTCCTTAGAGTAGAACTGCAAAGCAGCATGGAAGCTGTATACATTTATCTCAAGTTCTCCGTGTGATCCAGGACCACAAAGCAACAACAACAACAACAGTAAAAGAAGACTAGAAGGACAAACTGCAAGAAATGTGTGACTGAGCAATATTTTGCTGAAAGAACAGGTTTTTCCCTTAACACTGATGTGCTAGCACTGTGCTTTTATTTAGAAGACAGATGTTTAAAAATACAGAAGTTCATCTAAGGAACACCCACTTGTGGGCCCCAGGTGTTGGGCACAGCAATATGTTTGAAGGACTCCGAGTATAAGTCTGAATACTTTAGAAAGAACATGAAAGAAAATAACAGCTTCACACAAAGCAAGCAACTGTTTGTCACAAAAGAAACTAAGTACATCTAAAAGTGTACAGCCACCTCCAAAAACTGTTTAACTGTTCAGTCCTCCTTGACTATCCAGCCCCTGTCTTCTACCTCCTTGGAAGAGTCAAGAACAGGCAACAGAGATAAAGAAGCCTCAGCTTTGCTGATAACTATTCCCGGCCACGACAACAAACCTTGAGCTGCTCACATTTCAGAAGAGTGTTTTGAACTTTTTGTTTGTCCACCAGAGGTTTTTAGACTTCAGGTCACTTCTCACAGATGGAACAATCCCTTCCCCCCCCCATACCCCATCCCATACTTACGTTTGTAAACTTTAAAAAGTTCAAAATTATTTGCAGTAGTTAATATTTAGTGGGCTCACACAAAGCTGCTAGACCTCTTTTTGGATGAAAACCTGCTTTTCTTCTATTTTTCCCACTTTTCTTTTGAATCAAGTAAGAATGAGAAAGTGATTAAATGAAATGCAAGCCGTCACCTGCATATACAGAAGAGGACAGGCATTCCTGGTTGCTGGGAAGTGTCTGGTCAGTGCCACCAGAGGAGAGCTGAGACTCTGAGTGATGCCTGTAAAAAGAATACTCAATTCTTGCTTGCTACAAGAGCCTCAGCATTACTTATTTTTAAATATTTGGGCATGTTTACAAATCAAAGTGCGTAAATAAAAGAGATTTATTCCTGGAGTTGTCACTGCACAGATTCTGCAGCTCACGTTTCTGATTTTTTTTTAGTGAAAACATGCAAAAACAGTTCTAAGAGAGTCCCAGAATTGCTCTATAAACTATTTCACTATGACTGCTCAACAGCACAGTGTCATAGGTTTTCCAATATTTTTGCAGTTCTTTGTTAATATACATTGTTCTATATAATCCCATCACAAAAGTCTAAAATCATGGCTGCAAGACATTTTTGGAAGCAGTTTGACCAGAACTTTGCCACCTCAAAGCAGAGTACTTACAGAATTCCTCAAAACACCCATTCTAAAACAGTACAGAACTGGAAGCTGCAAATACCATTTGCTGGCACCACCACAAATCCAAACACGAAAGTGAATCTGGACCATTCACCTCTGATCAAATTAAGAAACATCTTATATGGTGCTTCTTGCACAGCTGGACTTAGGACCTGGTAGGCTGCCAGCAAGAAAGGAGCCCTGAGCCAGAGAATGGGGCTATTTGGGATTTTGTTGGAAAATTTTCAGCAGAGAAGCATCACTGTTTGCATTTTTGCAAGCATTTGGCCTCTGTTTCGGTTTGTTTTGGGGTTTTTTTTCCACAGGGAAATTGATAAATCACAGAGCAGGTTTTTTGGTTACAAAGGGCTGAGCCTGAGCAACCACAAACCTGGGTCTGCCTCTACCAAGTCCCATGGGCTCTGCTCCTTGTCCATGCCTATCACAGAACACTATAAAATCGTTCAAAAAGAGATATCCAACACTGTATGGTGCACATGCTTTGGACCACAGGTTTATCCTGACGTGCCTCTGTGGAGGGCTCCCGATACCAAGCGGTTTCAAGACAGCAGCAAACAGCAGCTTCTGTACACGCTGGAGAACAGGGAGCCAAAAGCCAGAGTTAAACAGAAGTTATTCCTCAGGCTTCTTTGCTACCAGAGTGAGGATTGAAAATAGCAGTGACGATGAGTAACAACGCTGAGTAGCAGTTATTGGAACAGAGCCTGACGTTTACTTAAGCGCTAATACCGTGAAATTTAACTTACTGTGTCTGCAGGAGGCAAAACAAAAGTCATGCTGAAGTTCTGGAAGGAAGGCTGGTGTTCCTCCTTTCAGAGGAAAAGCCTGCCTGGAAGCACAGTCGGTGCTGGCAGCCTCACCTGCCCGCTCACCTGTAGCACCCATCTAAGCAGATCATTTCATATCTAATCTGTGCTAATGAGCGCCAGAGAAAGCCCCGAGGCCGCCCAGCAGAGGCTCATCCCACAACTGCTGCCTCTGACTAGCCCAAATCCCTGGAAAAGGCTTGCTTGGGTGCTCCAAGCCAGCCCCAGCTCCATCCCTGGAGCTCTGCCCCCACACCTGCATGGTGTCCACCTGCACAGCTCCCTGTCAGCGGGCAGTGCAGGAGCTCTGGGTGTGCACAAATAAATATAATATAAATATATTCACACAGCACACCCAGCAGGACAGTGCTGAAGAGCTGTGTACTCACTCTAAGGATTGTTCTGTGTTCATCTGCTGGAATTAACTTCCAATAGGAACATCTTTTAAGGACTACAGTGGGGAAAAGTGTGAAACCGCTTTTTCTGTTTTCATTAAAAAAATAACATTTCCTTAAATAAGGAGTCCAACACACTTCTAAATTAATGCAAAATTAGTAAAGAATTGGCAAAACACCAAATGTACCACGTTTTAAGACCATTTTTGTCTCATTTGATGGGGAAGCAGAAGTGTCCAAGTGATCACAACTTCATTATGCTTACAAATACTATAAAATTACTACTTCTGATTCATGACTACACACAAAATATCCCATCCCTGAGAGTGTTCAAGGCCAAGTTGGATGAGGCTTTAAGCAACCTGGTCTAGTGGAAGGTGTCCCTGCCCATGGCAGAGGGCTGGAACAAGATGACCTTTAAGGTACCTTCCCACCCAAACGATTCCAGGATTCTATGACTCTGTAAGACAGAAGTACACAGCCAGAAACACAATTTTTCAGATGATTTCTTGCTCCGTTATTTTACTTTAAAAAAAAAAATTCTATGAAGATTTTTTTAATGGTCCATTAAAAAAAAATCATAAATTAAGAAAATGCAGCACAATACATCTCTTCTGCTTAAAACAAAACTTACAATATGTAATAGATTAAAATGGCATCAACGCCCAGTTGCAACATCACCGTAAATTCCAGCTGAACAAAAACAACTTTACAACTCCCCTCCTTGCCCTCTACCACCAGCAGTAGTTAGGTCCATGGCTATGCTTTCCAGAAAGAGCATTGCTTCCTATTCATTTATTGAATTTACGGGCAAGAAGTTCTACAGCAGCAGAAAAACTGTGTGAAAACACACAAAAACCACAACTGAAATGAGATGTAAATGTAAAGATCATCCTGAGCCCAAACTTGAAGGGATGGCCTTGAGATTCCAAAATCATTCTGCTTAGGTATGCGAATTCCCTTGGTCTCCAATAATTTTAGTTCTACGTTGCAAGTGCTGCACAAACTTCATTTCTGGAAACTGAACTGCAACTGCCCTGCTCGTGCTATTGACCCATCACAGATCCACTTGGAGCTTCAGTTTAACCCATCACTGAAAATTCCAGTCGGTACTTCGTACACCCAAAGAGTGAAATTCATCACGCGGCTGCTTCTGGTGCTTTCATCTACGGCCGCACCTTACTGCAAAATACTCAAAGTTCCATGATTTACAGGGACTTACAAAGTTGTTATGGAAAACCACTGATCTCAGCACAAAATTTACTTGCCTACAAGCACCAGAATGATGATAAAACTAAGGCCATTTTACTTGCTTGACAAAAATGAGCTGCTCTCACTAGCAAATATTTGAGAACAGTTCATAAAGCTGGCAGCAACCAAGATGTGGATAATAAAATGCACAGATTTACAACAAAAACAATCACTTAAAATACTTCTTATTTAACTGTTTATTAAGTTACTTGTAATCCTGAGAAAAGCAAACTGGTTCAAAACTTCCTGGTGAGTAACAAAGTGCAGTTGGCAGCATGAGGGCATAAATGAGTCTGATAAAAATTTAACATGTGGATTCCCCAAAGCAACTACTCATGGTTATTGGATTGTAAATTCAAATAACGAAAAGATGAGGTAAATAATAGTTTTTAGCAGTAAAGCTAGAAACTAGGAATACCAGGTTAGAAGTACCTTATCACTGCTGCCAATATACGTATTTCTGTTTCAGACACTGAAATCCTGACCAATAATGGAAATTGTCACGTATAATCGAGCTTGACATGTCCCATCTGTGAGCATCTGCCTCCAGGTTTTGGGATACTCAAGTCTCACACTTCAAAATCACAGCAGGAGAGAGACCAAACTTGGAAAACAAGGAACAAAAAGGAGAGATGCGGAGAAAACGAGCTCCCTACAAAAAAATACATATGCCAGTTAAATTCTCAAGTTGATCCCCCATCATCAGTCCAGAATCTGGAGAATAATGCTTAAATACACGTAATATTTACTGTATGAGAAATGCAAATCACTCGAATACCCAACCGGTGGAAAGAGAGGCACAATGGCTTTTCTTAAAAACAATGAAAAAATTTCTGCTAAGCAACTCTCGCAACGTGCCCTCAAAATATGTGGGTTGGTTTATCAGAGCAAAATTCTGCCATGCTTGCGTGACACTGGAACACTCTACACTTAAAAATGAAGATTTCTCTATCATTTGCCAACCAGGATAAGTCCAGATAGAAGCAAAATGAGAAACTACCATTTCTACAACAGATTCTGAATAGGCTTAATAGGCCCTAAATCTCTAGGGATGCCATAAAAAAAGAAAAAAAAAAAAAAGGCCAATTGAACAAGGCAGTAATTTTAATTCAGCTACATCAGACACTGCAGGCTTTACCTAAATGAGCAAAAAACTGAGCTTTTCCAGCAAGCCAAACCTCCTTTTTATTAAAAGAACATCAATGATAGGATTTCCTTTCATATGAAAGCAACATTTCAAGAGCCCTTGAACAGCCAGGAATGCAGCTTTATGACAAAGCCCCAGCCTGCAGCAGCCGTGCACTTTGAGAGAGACATCGGGGCTGCTCCAAGGAGGAGCAGACACTGCCCGGGAAGCAGCACGGGGAGCTGGTCCCACTGGTACCTGTGAGTGGTACCCCACCCACTCCCTCACACCTCTGTCCCAGCAGCATCAGCAGTGAAAAGGTCACTGCCAGTGGTTTAGAGAAAACCCCACTGCTCAATTACCCAGCTTGCTTTTCTAAACACGCCAAGAAATGAAAGCGGCTCTGAAGGACGGGGCAGGCAGACATGCGTTTTCAAAAGGCCACCATGTGCTCAGAGGAGCTCTTTTTCCCCATTGTGTTCTCTGAACACAATGTGATAAGTGAACACAGATGTACCAGTGACATTTGGGGGTGTCCGGCTCCAGCAATCCTGCACACGCCGCCGCTGCCCGGGAAAGCCGCAGGGAAAGTCAGGCTGCCGTCGATAGCTGCTGTGCAAGCACCGTGGGAACACCACAGCCCCACAGCACAGAAACTTTTGCTTTCAGAATTATTACTCCTGGGCGTGAGGAACTTACCCAGATGGTTTCAAAATTTGCCAGGAAACAATATTACAATACTCAGTTTGAAAGCTCTTCCTCCCACTAGCTAGAAAGCCTTAGGAGAAGCCACTTAGTAAACTTGGGTTCCCACTTGGAGTACCAGCGTGAGTTACCTGTAGGTGCCTGGCATGATGTAGGACAAGGCGACACAACTACCTTTGTAAATAAAACTAGCAGAGAGTGCTCCCCTACGCAACAAAAAGCCAGGAATAACTAATTGCAACAACAGAAACATTTCCGAGTTCTCCGCAAGCCAACTTCTGATCTGCGGATAACAATGATAACTACTTGTCCAGACAAACTCATTTTTCAAGAAAGTTCTCAGATAAGATAATCTTGAGCATAAAATGCTGATTTTATTGTCCCACGACTGTTTTCATCCTGATGACTCCTATTTTGCAGCTTTGCATATACTCACGTGGTTTGTGTTTATTTGTATGTACATGAACACACCCAACCAAAATCCTGAATTGCCATCAGTCTGGTACGAGTCCCAAGGAGGGAAAGCAAGCGAATTCAGTGAAGAGTTCCTTTCCCCCCCGCTTCTTAATTCTTCCAAACAACTCTGGTGCTCCATCCTGGAGAAGTGGTTAGTCTCACTGAAAACCACCGGTTACACTGTGATCCTGCGCCAGCGGCAAATCACTCCAACTGCCCTGGCACCATCATTTAAAGTCATTTTCCATTTAAAGACTCTCACATCAGCGCCAGCACAGCCTTTCATTACCCATCCCACTTAATACCCACAATCTCTCCACAGCTCACTCGCTCGGTTTCCACTGACCAGGCAGCACACAGAGACTGATGTGCGGATTATTGGGATTCCTAATGCTTCTCTCCCCGCTGGCCGAGCGCGGAGCTCTTGGCAGCCTGCCTGACCCGCAACACGTGTGGGTTTGTCAGCCTAATGCACTCTGTCATCTGCACAGTCTCGGGGCAAAGCGGGCCCTGACGGCGTGCGCGCGGCCACGGCCGACGGCTCCCAACACTTCCAGCTACTTCGCTTCCCAGCACTGGTGGAAAAGGAGGTACAGAAGTGAGTGGCTGGGTGTTTGCCACCGTTTGGTTTCCGAGAGGCAAATACGTGAGGTAAGAACGGCAGCATCCAGCACGATCCTTTAACCAAAGGCTGGAGAGTCAACGCGAGGCTTTCTCGTACAAAACATCCGTCCTCGCTTGACTGTTGTCTTGCAATGACTCAAAATCTGCACATCAAGAATACAGATCTGAGTAATTTCTTTTTATATAACCTACCTTCTGTTAAACTAAATAATGACAGTGAAAATTCAAAGATACGGGCTCAAAAATTGCAACCGAGTCAGTTGTCACTCACGGATTTAAGGGGTTGTTGTTAAACTGCCCCTATGCCTGGCAATTAGTCAGGGCAGAAAGAAATGAGGCTTGGGCATTTTTCTGTATAAATGATATACTGAGGTATTTTTAGGTGTGAGATAATGCATCAGCCCTGTAAATCCCACTGTAAATTCTTACAGGATGAATATACAACAGGAAATACCACACAACGTGCAAATAGCAAATAAATGCAAATTTACCATCATGTGTAACTAAGCAGTGTCACAAAAGTGAAACCGGTTTGTAGATGAATGAAATACAGAAGCCGGCAGAGATCTTACTTGGAAATTGAAGAAAAGAATACTCAGAATACAGCTAAAGTTTCACTTCCTCTGTACAACAAAAGAGAACAGAAAGCTCAAGAACAGCTTGGCACATCCTCTACAACCTCCTCAGACAACACACACTGCCCTGACACATCAAGGTTTTCTACTTTATATCTGATGTCATGTTACATACACTTTGTGAATTATATGAGCAGAAGGATAAAAACTACCAACTATGTAACTAAATACAGGGATTTTTAGACAACATATCACAAACTTTTTTTTGTGCTAATAAACACATACCAATTATTTTAGAATAGCAAACATGGTAACAAAACAGCTAAAGGGAAGACAGTACTAATCTGTGTTGGGTTGGGTTCTGGTTTAAATGAATCATCCAGCTCCCAGCATCACAATACCCAGGCACCTCAGTCTCAGGTGTATTTATTAAGACACCCCTTGGTTAGGGTTTATTTTTATTAAGAAACGGGAAGTTTTTTTGAGCTCTGAGACTATACCCCACTGGTGATACACATCTACCAGATTAGAGAAATTACTCGCTTCTAGAGATTTACAAAAATGACTCAGTGGGATTCTACTATGTTATGCTGCTTCCTCCTCTAATTTCTTACTGGATTTGTGCAGCTGAATGCTTATCACTAGAATTTCCAAGTTAAAGCAAGCTAAAAACAGAACCTTGTTTTTACTCGAACGCATTGCGGAAAACAGAGTTGAGCAACCACTTCCTAAGGAGCTCCTACCCGCACTCTGCACCAAAACTGGGGAGTAAAAGAGCACAAGCTTTGGGGCTGGCATAACTCTGTGAGCAGTTACACACATATGAACCATCTAGAGGCAAAACAAGAAAATATTTCTCATCACCATCTCTTTTCGTAATCTCCGGGGTCACTCAGAGCAGCAGCAAGTGCCAGGATTCAAACCAAACCAACCTTCCCGATCTGTCTGCACTGCCTACATGAAACAGCCCTGCCTGTTCCTGCCATTCCTGCTTCCCAAACCCACCTACTCCCCCCTGATGAACCCACAAAGCCAGAGGGGTTGGCGCCAGTGCAGAAGCAGCTTTGTCATTCACGGCGAACAGTGAGGAAGGTTCTGAGCACTGAAGCCCCAATATCAGCATTTACAGCCTTGACCCAGAACCCGAAACATCTATTAACATCTTTAAAAG
Source organism: Mohoua ochrocephala (assembly GCA_013398855.1). NCBI lineage: Eukaryota > Metazoa > Chordata > Aves > Passeriformes > Acanthizidae > Mohoua > Mohoua ochrocephala. The sequence continues at coordinate 147,918 of VZTA01014752.1, forward strand.
CTGAGAAGCAACTTGGAAAAACATGCAGGCTTAAGCTGACTACCTGGAATTGGTCACTTCTAAAAACACTGGGGTATGTGAGGCAGGAAAGGTTGAAGCAACCCCTTCATCTGCAATAACACAAATCTTTGCTTTTCCACTAAGTTTCCTCGGAAGAAATTGAAAGCAATCAAATACCACAGAAAACCACATGGAAATTATCATTATGGCACAAAAACAAAAGCAGAAAAGCTTTTATGTGCCTCCTTTTAACAAAAGAAAGTCCGCTTGACTGACTCGAGCCCACGCCCCGAGGCAGGGGCTTGGTTTGGTTTTGTTTCTGTTTATTTCACAGTTTCCCTGTTTATTCAGCTTCTTCCCTCTCCCGGTGGCAGCCAGGGCAGCACGGGCAGGCAGCTCCATCCAAAACCAACAAGCAGCCCTTGATCCTGACAGCCACTCCACGCTGCTCTTTGAAACACAGATAGCTGTGTCCTCGTGAACCTGGAAAAAGCTTCGAGCCTTCTCTAAAGGAAAAGGTAGCAAATCACCTCAGAGCTTCCTTGAAAAGAATTCCTGTTTTTGACCCCAAGTGTCACATTAAGCTCAAAGAAGGTAGTGGAGGTGAAGAGGGAAAAGGCAACAAGTTATACAGTCAAAGCTTGATGTAGCTTAAATGCTACTTACACAGTGGTTAAAAAACTACCAGCGTGAGTTGGAAGAGAATCCTTTGGTCCTTCCCTGGAGGCTGCAGACATTTCCCAGAGATGCTGGTACAGATACCAAATGCTTGGGAAGCATCTGGCTCCTCTGCTCACAGACAAATGCACTTTGGTGGTGTTTCAGACAATACATCCTACACTGAAGTTTAACCTCAGTGACACCAATTCCACCAGCTTCAAGTGAACTTCTTTTGCCTTACCCAGGCAATGGACTGACTGAGGGATCAGGGCCGAAGTAAGAGTAACATGAACCTTTTAAATACATTTGTAGCAGAAAACCTGGATACTAAACATCTTTTGCTCATTTCCACATCCCCAGCAGTGCTCTTCTTTGCTCGACTTCCTTTGGCAACGGTGTGCTTGCATTAAGGTATATATCCAGGTCTCTCATTCTCCTAATCTCAGGTATACCCAGGCAGCAAAAAAAGCAGTGTGCTTTTCCACCGCTGTACTGCCCCAACAGTCTGCTTTTCTTTGCAGCAGCAACTAAAACACAAGTTTCACCAAAGCGGACAGACTCCCATCACAGTACTTCACCAAAAATGCCTCCAAGAGAAGGTGTTTCTTGGGAAAGTGGATTTTTAATTTAAACAGATGTTGCCTCAAAGGCTACCATCTCGATGACTGACATACAGTGACATAAAATACCTGATAAGCTTATAAAAGAACCTTGAATAATAAAGTCCAAAGAAGCTGACCTGTTAATGGGCAGTGTGTACAATGCCCACTGCAAAACCAGGACACAAAGCCTTTTTGACAAGGTATTTCTTCACTGCTTCAGAAACAAAAAACCACCACAACAGCTTCACACTCACCTGCTTTTATAACACAGGTTCCAGACAACAAAATCTTCTTCTGTATTTCTTTTTTCATATCAGCAAGAACATCAGGTCACTTATTCCCTTTCAGTCCACTCACAGGACAGTATCATTCCCATAACACAGGTTCAAAGTTTTCTGTCAGAGTTTTACAGACCATAAAGTTCTCCGTGCAGATAAACTACGCTAATCCTATGTGCACGTACACCACACACAGGTGCACAACGAACCTGCCTGGGTTACAAGTGATGAGAAACCTTTTGGATGCTGCAATACTTCCTAACAAGCATTTTACAGAAAGCAGCACCAACAGTAGCACTAAGGTTGTGACGATCTGCTGGTTTAACTTCAATGATACCTACAGGAAGATATAAGTTTAGTCTAAATCAATCCCATGAACTTGAAAAATAGGCCCTCAGACTTGCAAGCCTGCTTTCATGGGAACCACAGAAAACTGGAAAAGTTATTCTAAATATTTCATTCATTACTGCAATCACAGCATCTCTCAAATTCTTTCAACCTAGGTAAGGCATTCTTATATCAGCTGGACTGGTTTTTGTACTGATCTAAACTTCCCCCTTTCCACAACTGTTAGGAACAGCCCACGCACTACACAGGCAGGTAAGGTTCATCTGGATGCCTCAGGACAGAGAAGGAAGAAGACTGGTAGGCAAACACTCCTGGAAAAGCAGGAGACGGTGAAAGAGGCTGTGAATAACTAATACCTGCCTACCCACTGAAGCACACTAATTAGAGAGAATAATTGAACAACTGCTTTCCTTACTCAGGGAGGTGCAGATAAGAGGCATGGGCCTTCTCATACCTCGGATGGGAGTTTAAAGTGCTCTCAGCTGGCAGCAATGCATAGAAAAAAGTCACCGGCTGTGACAATTAACAGCTTCATTTTAAGTCTCTTTTGTTCAAGTGAGTAACTCTTCCACTCAGACATATTACGTGAAACAACCCTTCCTCAACTGAACAGATTTATTCAAGGCACACAGCTACAACCTGAATGCAAAACCCATAAGGCCCTTGATGTTGGGAAGCAGCCACACTGTGTTTTAATGCTGTGGAGTTAAAGGTGGAAAGTGGACGAGAGGTCCAGTGTCCTCCTACAACCCCAGCAATACTTCACCGTGTCAACTAATTCTTTTTTAAAATCAGGTTCTCAGGAAACTCAAAAACAAAGCCATGCACCAGCCTGCAGAGGAAAAGGAGAGATGTCTACAAAATGAGTTACGTCAGGACATGCAGAGACATGTGAAAAATGACCTAGAACTGAGGGTAAGCAGCAAATCCTTAAATGAGATGTAAAGTAAGGTATGGATAGATTTCACTTAAGAAGTTGTTTACTAGCAACATTCCAGGAAAAATGTATTTCAGTTAACAGACCTATGTTGATTTTATCCACAGTCTGTCCACTCAATCACCATTTCTCAGAATTGGATGCATGGTGGGAATCGAATCTCTTTGTGGGAACAGGTGTGAACATTTGCTGGAACTGTGTGCAGTTCTGCCTTACCTCTGCTCCAAACACAACACAACCTTCATTAAAACCTCTCTTCATTAAAGCATCTCAGTTGTGAGATTTTTGTGCCACTTGCTGCCTGAATTTGAAAAAAAAAAAAATAACACTTTTTTCTCTAATACATTTTACACAGAGGCTAAAAAGAGACTGCTTGCATAACAAGTCTTATGCAATTTCCCAAATAAATTTCTACCTTTGTAGGGGGGGAAGATTATGATGACTTGAAGATTTTCAAGGCTGCAGATTTGGCTTCAAGAGAGTCCACATGCCATTCAAAATCTTACTGACAATTACTGCCACCACATCAGCACCCAAAGATCCCATCAGGAACAGTGCCCCACTGTGTAATAACAAAAGACAACCTGACAAAACACACAATTTACCACCAGAGTATATTCTCTAAAGAAGAGGCTGACACCAGCTAAAGAAAAACAAACCCAAAAAAGTCACCAAAATGCAACTTTAACTTTATGAACCACCTTCAGCCTGGAGTACTTTGCCAGAGCAAATACAGTAGTAAAGTGGCTCATGCGGAAAACCTAGGCTAAGAAAAAAGCCCACCAAAATACCATGCAACTGCATGATCATCGTGAAGATGTTTAAAAAACAAAAACAGCCTTCACACTGTAAACAAGCAGGTATTTTAAGTCACAAACAATCCAAGTAACTCATAGACAGCAAACACAGAAGTAAAAAATGAAGCCCAAGCAGCACCACAGAGAAAAATAGGACAGCAAGGGACTTGTCCAGCAGACAAATTTTGACAAATATTTTCACAGGTCTGAAAAAATGTTTCTTCTCCTTAAATTTTTTTTTGTTGTTCTTGTGATTTGGCCTTTCCTCTCCACTGGTGTTTCTCTGATCTCCACTCAGCCCCCAGAGCTGGCAGTGACACCGACCCTGCAGTGGAGCAGGAACAGCCTCGTGCACCAACCCCTGCTCCAGCTGCTGCTCCAAGAGGGAATCCCAAACCCCCACCCGGGGCACAACTGCAGCCTTGTAGCTGCACTGGGAATATGCTGAAAGTGTCGGTGATTCAGAAAGGAAAAGCAGCTTTAAATTCATTTTCACTGAAAATCGAAGAGGGCCACTGCAAGTTTCAGATCTTGGAGGCCCAGGGGCTTTTCAGCAACAGCTTCAGCTGGGTATCAGGAAGCAGAAGAGGGACATCAAGCCTGGCAGAGGCAGCATCCAGCCCGCCAGAAACTACAGACATTAAATTACACTTTCACAACTGAGCTAATCAGCCTCATTCCAAACAGAAGCTGCATTTATCTTCTCAGAACAGCAGACTTTTTTCTTAATTATCCAAGGTCAGTGGCAGTGAATATTGAGCAAACTGACTCGGGGAAGCAATGTAGATAGAAAACAGGAGGGCAGGCAGCCTTACATTTGCTTAGCAGTAGTATCCCATTTTAAAATAAAGTAGCTCTTTTTAGAGATGAGAATTACTTCCTAATTAATCACCAACCAATCACCAACCAACCAATCACCAATCACATTTGATAAGGTACCTTTTTAGAAACAGAAATACTAAGCTCTGTACCAGCAAAATTCTCCCTTTTTTCACAGAATCACATAGGTTGGAATAGTCCTTTAATACAGAGTCCAACCCTGCACTGCTAGGTCCACCACTAAACTACATCTCCAAACACACCTACACATCAACTAAGAGAAAAAAAAAAACGTTTTTAGATGTTGGAGTGCAAAGGTTTAAGACAACTGAAGTGTTCAGCAGTCAGCTAAAGGAAGAAAATGACATTAATTTTTTATCAAACTCACCCAGAATTAGAGCAACACCTCAGAATTTTGATCACCATCTCTGTGTGCTTAAGATATTCACAGATGTTAATATAAAAACCTTGAAAGCATTGCACCTCCAATCCCTACAAGACAGGAGGTCTGAGGTGCACAGGCTCACCTGCTGCCTTGCTGAAATACACAGCTTTGCCTGACAGGTTTGAGCTTGTCACAAAGCAGAAACTATTCTGGAAGGCTCAATAGCCATTTCAGCTCCCCTAAAAACACAAGTGGTTAAGGGCTGACAGGTACTGCATAGCAGAAAGGTATTGCATAATTGCCCTGAAATGTCTATTCAAAAACTCCACAACAGAAATGCATATTATTCTCAGGAGCTGGAGAGTTATTTCATGTGGCATCCATAATTACACAGCAGCTGAAGATTTCTGCAAACACTGAAGAAAAGAATAGTTCCAACAAGCCTAACATGAGCAGGGCTCTTAGTTTGACCACGGCCTGATGAGGACATCAGAGAAAAAGAAGGGAAGGGGAAAGGTGCAGAACGGTGCCTCCATAAGTCTCGTGATGGAACGGACCCATCAGGAACAAACCTGCCCTGACCACAGTGGTCCTGGGACAGAAAGCATCACCCTTTAAATGCACAGTGGTCCTCAGGCAACGCAGGGATTGCACAGGGCTGTATTTCTTTCCAAGTTCCATCCTGGCTTCCTAAGCTTGTTGGGTACATTATATAACTATTAATTACACCGCTGTTCGGCGTGCTTTTAACTGCAATGATTCAAACTGCTTCCAGGAGCTCACTAATCCAAAGTACAATCCTCTTGACAGCAACTGACAGATTCGGAATATTCAGTTCTAGCTGAAAGGAAGACAAATCAAACCCCTCATCTGTCTGCTGCAAAAAGAGCCAATATTCCTGCTGACCAGACCCGCAGCTCCGGCAGGGGCTGGGACACGCCGTCCACGGGACAGCTCTGGGAAGCAGCAGGAGCCAAGCTGTGCTAACACAGCAAAGGAAGGCTTCTTCCCAAAGGCCACCCTCAAATTTATAGGGAAAAGAGAAAATTGGGTCTGGTTTGCATTCCCTCACAGGCACTGCAAGGTTTCAGCCATCAGCTCCCGGACCCAGCAGACACCCTCCTCGGACACGTGCTCTGCTTGTGCCCTTCCCAGCCGCTCTGCCAGCCGGAATCTTCCCTGCAAGCTCCAACACAATTCTACATGCATTATTTATCCCTCTCCCTAAGTCATGTGGTGGGGTAATTACTTAACTATTGTAATATTTTGCAATGGCTGTACTCTGTTATACTGATTTTCATGAGCTTGCTTTTGCTGCATGTATTGAGAAAAGAGCATATTTTCCTGGAGTATAAAAAAAACCCAAGTTTGACATTCATTTCAAGCCTAAGAGCTGGATGTCAAAAGTGGATTTTTAGAATTATCAATGTATTCTTAATTAAAACAATGTTAATGTATTATTGGATTTCTGCTGTATCTGCTAACAACCACAGAACACATGTTTTTTCATTAATCTAATGAAATATAAAAATAGTTATTAACTATTTGTACATGTTAATGACACAGTTTTTGCCTTCCAATAGAATGTTGTTTTCCTTTTAAAACTCTTCGAGACTCCAGTTAGCATAATTACCAAACATTTGAAAGCTGAGAGACTGGCAACATTTTTATTAACAAACTCAAGTCAAGACACATTTGCATGTCTTGCTTACCACCACATTAAACTTTAGTGGGATAAACGCTCATCTCAGACTCGGAGAACTGTTACAGTAAAACACTGTTTAAAATCAGTCCTTTCTATATACTCAACATGATGTAAGCTACACAGCAGAGCAATTAAACAATTATTTATGTCTCCCTACCCCCAGGATGCTCTTCAGGCTATGCATGATTCAAGGTGTACTCGCAGCAGTTTTGTGGAGTGATGAACACCATTTCAAAAAAATACTACAGTCCCAGTAGTTCAGAACTGGTTGGAAAACTTTTCCTGCCTGGAGCCAGCAATTCTTCCAGGAGGAACTTTACTTTAAAAGCTGTTAACGATAATACCCTGAACTGGCACAGGCAGGGAAAGCAGCAAGCCACGATAATCGACCTGTCTCACCTACTAATAATCTGCTGGCTATACAAGCAAAGACATGGATACAACTCCAGGGAGAAGGAATAGAACCTTTTTGATACAAGTGAGCACGTAGATGAGGCTCATTGAAAACTGTAGCTCTGCAAAATCTGGTGAATCTCTTGGGTTTTTCTGGGTATTTTTGTTTCATTCTGCTTGAAAACAAGAAAATGTTTGGTCACTGAGATGCTCTCTTTCAAAAATAAGGAACCCCAAAAAACCCAGAAAAGAACCACATGCAGAATTGTAGCAGTCTCAGGCTCTGTTCAAACTTCAGAGGCTCCAGGAAGACCAAGAGCAACGAGCAGTCTTACATGGACACAGACCACACTGTCCCCTGAAGTCTTGTTCAGGGCTCTATGCAACACAACTCATTTCTCAACGCTTTATCTATTAAAAACATCTACCTGAACAAAGAGTCTTGGAAGAAAGCGAGATGACAAAAGACAATCGTGTTAAGTTTCATGTCAACTTATTCCCTTTCTTCTCAATGCATCGATCCCAGAGGCCGGATCCAGCCCTTGCAGCTGACAGCAAAGTGCTGCACTGACTTCTGCAGCCTCTGGACACGACTCAAAAAATCAATTCAAGGGGCAAAAGGTCACATTCTCCCCAAGCATCAAGTACCTGTTGAACCAAGACAGACTGGCAAATGCCAGCACACTCGGAAATAAAGCAATCAACTGTTATTAAACTCATTTCTTAGCACAATGTCCATATCCCTGCACCCGTGACAAAGTAAACCTGCTCCTCACACTACACCTTTGTGGAAAAAAAAAATAAATAAACCACTCATGCCTGTGACAGGCTTTTATAAACAAGTGAGTGTAGTACACAGCTGTACAACTTCAGAGTTTTGAATTCAGAGTGCCAGTGGGAAAGTCAGTCTGGCTTAAAACTCAAAAAAATGGCAAGAGGGGAAAAACTAGAGAGATGGAAATAAACCCAAACTACTGCTCAGTGCTATCCTTCACTGTCCCTGCACATTAGGGAAAGCCCTGAGAACTATAACAGGTACATTATTACAGATCTTTTTCCATTACTTGCTTGACATGCTGGGCCACTGGCAGCACGAATGCCTCTTTCAGGCACAAGAAGTGAGACTGTCCTCACGTTTTACATCTTTGTCAGTGCACAGGCTGAACATGAAGTTCATGTGTGATCTGCCACGCATTCACAGAGCAGGTATGCAGCACATGGGAATGATATTCTACCCATGTTCTGTTCGACATTGATTTTTGTATCAATTTGTTAATTTGTAATCGGAAAAAAAGTCATCCCCTTCATAGGGACAGGACAGCTTTTCCTTACCAGAAAGTTTCACTGTTGCTTCTTTGAGTGCTGATTCAGTGTCTCTCAGCCCAGCAGCGTAAATTCCTGGCGTGCACTTGTACGTTCCCAGCTGATGCAACCCAGGAGCCTCAAGGAACCCTTCACAGGTCTACAATTCTGAATGCAAATGTGTGGTCCCAGCTGGCAGAGGTGCTGCCAAACTGTCACTGTCAATAAGTCATCTAATGAAGCTCAAAATTTCACAGTTTGAGCTCTGCTATTCCAGCCCGTCCCTGTGGACAGCCCCACAGTCCCACAGGCACTAACAACGCGTGTCTCAGATGCATCGGATCTTTTTGACCTCAGAAGTTAAGCAACTTACAACCAACTTGACTCACATCCGGCAATAAGTACTCCTAATTAATGACTCTTAATTGCTGCCAGAGCCCTGTATTCCCACACCCATGACAAAGCATGTTCCTCGCTCTGCTAACCCCTATGTAAAATTGCACAACTCTGACAACGCCGTGCCTTTAGTACCACACAGCTGAGCCATTCCTCCCACACTTCGGGAGCAAAGACATCGCTGTACACGAGAGACACTAAGTGTACAAAAAGTACCCACTACACAATTCCAGCAGCCCAACATCACTTGCTTTCTGGCTGCCCTTGCTCTTTTTTTTTACCCATTATCTATACAGTTCAGAGAAAGGAAGATAAACATAGTTTGTTAAGTTCGACTTCACGTGCAGTTTCTGAGAAGACATTTCAGAACCTAAAGCGCTTCCCAAAAATGAACTTTACCTCCTACAAGCTGTATGTGGACTTCATAGGGCATTTACTTTACAGACAGGTAAACCTGTGCAGGTGAGTTACCTAACTATCCAGACTCATAGCAAGTTACAACTCTTTTCTTCCCCCACACAAGAAGCAGTGCCCGAGCTGCCAGCCCCCTGCTCACAATGCTGGAGGGTACAGAAACACCCACCAACCACTCGGAATAACCCTTTCCTCCCAACATTTACGGCTTCCATGTGTGCCCTGTTGGAACTGACCATCTCTGCACACAGATTCTGCTTACACAAGGTTTGCAGCCCTGTATTCTGCAACAGGAGCACTCCTGCCTACCTTGAGGGAAGCCCATGCTTCCTCCTGATGGGATCACTGCTCTGCCTCCCAAGAGCCCAGAAAGGAGCAAAGCAGCCATCGAGGCACGGCAGCTTGCAGGTTAACTCACCCTCCCTGGGCAAAGCTGGGTGATGCCCAGCACACCAAGCCACCTTGAAGCCGACTCAGTGCTGCTGCCACACACCAGCACAGCCTGAGCTGTCCTTGGCCATGCCACCCGCCCTCACTGCCTCGTGCTTTGCCTTTTGCTCTGACAGAAACCCAGCGCCATCACGCACTGCTGCAGTAACTTCTGCAACCCACGGGCTTCTCTTTCAACTCTTCTCCTCCAACTAAGACCCACCGTCCTTCAAATCAGGCAGCTGCCAATCTTTTCTCCACAAGTCAAGCCACTTCTGTGTAAAACCACTAAGACATACACAATTCCCCCAGAATAATCCACCGTTTTTATGGGCAGCATTTTTACGTGACGCAGGTTTACGAATTGCTAATACTACGCTGAATCACAAACATTTCCTAAAGCTTATTAAGTATTTCTGTTAGATTGATCCACACCCACAGATAACAAATGAAAACGGTTTTATTTCTCCGCAAGGCACCTGTAATAACAGAGCAATGGCAGCAAACAGGCACCAACCAGCTCCGTGGCCCTATTAGCATTACAGAGGAAAGCCTCCCCTTCTGCTGCTAATGATGTGCTCTACCCTGTATCCCCAGGAGACAAATGACTGCACGGGCTGATTGACTCCATCACAGGGCCATCATCCATCAATGTATTGCCTCTCTTATTGAAATCTCATCTCAGGAAGAGAAAGTGCTCAGTGCCACTTCCGAAAAAAACAGTGAAAGCGCTTTCAGAATAAGAGCTCCAAGACATATAACGAGAGCCAAATATTTCAGCAGAGACACACATTTCCAGCAACCTGAACAGATCAGCATGCTCTGTCCACCCAGGACAAGTAAGATTTACATCCTTCTGCTAAACTGTATCTTTTTTCTTTTTAATTAAAACAAAGGAAGGAAACATGTACCATAGACATAAATTTCTTGAGCAAATTATAACACAGACAGTGAATATAATCATACAGATTAAAAATGGCATCCCAAGGATATTTAGCTAGCTGACTTGCTAAAGGGTGAATTCCAGCATCTCTTACACAGGCTGAAATCACATTAACATCATACAAGCCCCACTGTCATCTGCAAATAGACGTGAAAGAAAATATAAATCCTTCCACGTATTTATTTACCACATAGATTTAAAAAAAAGGGAGCAATCCTATTCCATTAATAAATACCCCTATAATTTATAAAATGCTGCACATTTGGGACCAGGGTGCAGGGAGTAACCCACACTCACCACTCATAGGGCAGTCTTCTGATCAACTTTACATCACTGAAGCCACCAAATCCCAGCAGTTCTGCATCCTCTGCCCACCTCCCCAAACTGACCACGTGAAGCTGCACGTAAATTACCCAGACACGGTTCCACGTGCACAAAAATAATTTAGTTCAGATAAAATATTTTAGACTATGATCAGTCTCACTTCTGTCTACTCAAAAATATAAATCTGAAGAAGGCAGCTTTATCTCAGGCAAGATATTTTGTCTCACTTAGCACCTCTGCATGTTACAAACAATTCATTATAACTCTGAAATCCCTATGAACAATCTGCTCGAGAAAACATGTCTAAACATTTGTTCCTTGTTTAGCCCTAAACAAAATCCAAAACTGACTTGTTTTGCTTCCATTTTATTTAAAGACAACCAATCTGGTAAGATCCTAAAACTAAAGTTTTTGGAACTTCTGACCAGAGAATCATAAAATGGCCTGGGTTGGAAGGGATTCCAAAGATCACCTTGTTCCAACCACTCTGCCATGGCCAGGGACACCTTCCACTATCACAGGTTGCTCCAAGCCCCTTCCAACCTGGTCTGGAACACTTCCAGGGATGGGGCAGCCACAATTTCTCTGGGCAACCTGTGCCAGGGCCTCACCATCCTCACTATGAAGAATTTCTTCCTAATACCTAATCTAACCCTGCCCTCTGCTCAGTTTGAAACCATTCCCCTTGTCCTTCATGCCCTTGTAAAAAGTCCCTCTCCAAATTTTTAGTATCTTGATCCTCGTGGCATAAGGGCGTACTCCACAATCCCAGGCCAGTGTCTCGGGGACGACCACATAAAGTTCAAAATCAGGTCTCCTGGTTTCATGATCTATATTTTAGATCCCTACAGGCCCTTTTCCTCATGCATTTCCAGTATTACTTAACAGAAGACTGGCTGTGGGTGTACTTTGAACTTTCAGAAACACAGAGAGAACTTCAGGAATAAAATACTACCAAAGCAACACCCAGTTTTAACCAATTAATTTCGGGTTTTGTAGGGAGGACTTGAGATTCACATGATTTGGAATCCACTGAGTTACTGAACAGTCAAACAAAACCCACTGGGCCAGCAAAGAGAAGTGATGCTTCTCCCTCTCACTTGTATTTCAGCCAGTCAGAATTACTATCTTTCCCATGTTTAACAGGCAGTGATTTTGCTGATGTACCAATTAGCACTCTGCTACAAAGAACACGCTCCTAATTAATAGCTGGTTTATGGGAAGAGCAATGTTAAGGATCTGGCTGTACCTCCAGATGTACCAAAAAAGTGCGAAAGGAGCTCTGGTTGATGTAAAGGAAATCTGTCTGCACAAAGAGACAATCAATGTATTTAGCATATGTCAGCCGTAAAAGGAACTTACATAAACGTAATGGAGGCATTTCCACATTATTTCTGTATCCTGTAATCCTGGACATCTGCTTAGGGTAGCATGGATGGGCTCCTCAGTGTTCCTGGTCTGCTTTTTTTGCCGTGCCCTTAACATGAAGCGCAATAAGGGTAATTTGCCCTTACCTGTCCACAACACGCACACTTTAAATAAATACTCAAACCCTCCTGGAAGACCCCTTCCCTCTGGAAATGCCCAAATTTCTCCTTTTACCTTGTGAAGAAGGAGCCCAGTGCAAAGAGACAAAGTACAGCTGCAACACACAGCCACAGAGAGAGTTTGTATGAATCTTATTTCAGGTCAGAGCTACGCGTTACGAAACTCCAGCGCACCTTGCGAGTGACCTACATTGTAGGACTGGAACCCACTAACCTACAGAACCACCTGAAATCCCACAAAATAGGTCAGTGGGTTTCTTCTCCTAAGAAGAATTCCCCAGACAAGGAGAGATGCACATGAAATAAAGGACGAGCAGAGCACGTGCTTCGCCTGACGCAGGAGCCGCCTGTCTCGCCCTGCTGCCATATTCCTGCACGCCAGCAGGACTCCCCAGAAGTGCCACGAACTCCTGTGTTCCTCACCGAGGGACCCTGGAAGGACCTGTCTGATTGTTCAAGCCCAATGGAGCAGGAAGAAAAGGAGCAGTGCCACAGCAAGGAACAGTAAGCCTACTAATAATGCAAAGCAGCTGGAGTACAAGCAACGCTTGATTCAAAATCAGCAGTGAACTCGCCTGGAGTTATGGCAGGGGTGTCCAAGTTACAGCACAAAAGCCGGGTGCAGCCAGCCAAAACAATCCATCCAGTCCCCAGCACACTTCTTGACTCCTTTCACCCCTCATCAGGGTCTCGGGTCTCATCCATTTTTTTTCAGGGACCTAAAAATTCAGCCAAAACAGAGTCCCAGAGTGCTGCACACTGCTGGGGAACAACAGGACGCCACAGGAGCAGAGGGTGGCCACAGGGAACCACACTTTGTATCCACCACTTCCCTCCTCTCACCTATCACTCCAGGCAACACTGCACACTGTCTTATTTCCAGTTCATCCCATTACTCTCACCAGACAAACCCCACATCAGGGTGCAAACACACCCACCAGCCGTGCAAAGGCAGCAGCCCCTCCGCAGCAGCAGCAGCTGATGGGAACATGAAACAATCGGGGCAATTAAGAAAGGCATGCAGAGAAAGTTGCTCCGCATTCCTCTGCCTACCAGTTCCCCACGAGGACCTGTTGGGAGCCAGGGGTCAGCACCGCAGTGGACGCAACGTCTGTTCACAGCAGTAAAAGGGAGTTGCATGCCCTCGCCTCCTACACGCACATACATACTCTGATTTAGATCCCCGTCTCCCAGAAAAGCAGCCTATGGAGGAAGGGAGAAGTGAATAATATCCACGCTGCATATTATCAGCGACGTACCAACACGCTCAGTGTGGCAGTTTATCCATTAGATCTTTAGAGAGCCTCCAAGAGAAATCAGACATTGACACTAAACCCTACCACCCACAATTACTTAACCCAAACGGGTAATCTACATGAATATTATCAACACCCCTTATCCACGCTGAAGATTTTACTATTTATTTGAACAAAAAGATCTTTTTACCCTAATAAAAAAAGGAAAACAACAGGTATAGCTGTTATTCCTTAGTAGGACATTGACAAAAAACCACAGTGGTGGAAGCAAAGTGAGTCACAGGAACCACCACACTCCCTGCTGCATTTGCCACCCACAGCTTCTCAGGTACCCAAATCTGATAACCATAGCAAAGGGGTATTGCCTTGGTGCTGCACGTCAACACTGAGGATTCTCCCCGCTGAGAATGATTTCCCAGAGGTGCTGAGATCTAAGAGAAATCCTGGGGTGATGGTAATGAGATCATTAATGCCAGAGCCAAACACCGCAAAGAGCAAATCAGGACACAACTCTCACTTCTTTCAAACAGCCGAAGTACAAGACACAGATCTTATGCCAGGGCTATGCTTGCACCAGGCTGACAGATAATAGCTGATCTGAAGCTGAACAGCTTCATGTGCTCAGCTGAAGCCTCACAGACTAACTCCACGCTAGTTTAAAAACTGAGTGTAGCACGAATCCGTACCAGAAGTCAGTTTATAATGGATCAATACCCCAAGCCATGTGGCTGAGACACATGTGGTCCTGCAATACAAGTCACAGATTCAAACTTGGTGTGTTGTCAAACCACAGCCCCAGAATTCAGAGTATGCTGTGAACCATAAGCATTGTCTGCTCGTCAGATGGTGTTTGCTCCTGCCCTCAGCTCCTCTGCCCTGGTGGGTTTGCCAGACCTACAGAAGTACTCCCCAAATCCACAAAGTAACAGCCACTTACTTTTAGGCAGTGCTGGTGAACAAGGTATGAGACAACAGAGATCTCGAGAACTCCTGGCACGTGGGCAAACATTTTGCAAATAGGTATTGTGCATTCCATCATTCAGCAGTACCCAGGCTCAGTTACACTGCACCCTCCACTACCAGAACAGCAGTCCCTGAGGGAACACATCCTCAGGATGGGAATGGTCCAGTGGAACGCTGGCACAACTCCAGGCTGGTACGGCCCATGCTTCACTCCTCCTGACCCAACAGCCATTTAAATTCAGCAATCAACAGGAAAAACAGGGATGATTTAACAATAGATTTAAACAGCCAAACAGTAAAACAAATATTCCAGAGTAAAAGCGCCAACATCGCTTCCACAACAGCTTTTTTCTAGACAAGGTCCGTATTCCATTTTTACGGAAATTAAGCCACTTAAAGGCCAGCTATGATGCTAAATAAAAGCCACCTTAATGCAGGTGAAAGCTAACTAACTTGAGAGAACCAAACTAAACTACTTGGCTTCCAACCTACACCACAGCCACACATCACTGCAAGAGTTTTCAGAACAGTCCTGCAAACACATGGCAAATAAGCAGGGCACATATTAGTTGTGTGAAGGTCAGGATCATAAGCCTGATTCCTCATTCCAGGAATAGCAGGACTATCTGGTGCCTATTCTGGTCAGCCCAGCTTGGATGCAGAAGAAAATACTTTTCCATGGTGACGTGGACAGTAGTTTGCATCCTTCAAGGTGGTAGTTCAGATCCTGCAAATATGAGAATTTTCTGCAGAACTAAAGGGAAACCAAAGGCCAAGTGAGACATATACAAACCAAAGTATGTGAGACATCTGTTCCATACAAGAGAAGTCAGTTTATAGATATAAACAGTTTTAGCTCGGCCTCCCCTCAAAAATAAGGATGGCAAAAGGGTGAAGCACTACTGACATCACTCCTCGGGCACTCCACAATGAAATGTACATTCACATCATCTGATGCAAACTACAAACCCTGCACTTCGGGCACACAGGTGTTAGCAACAAATAAAACAGAGATGCTTGTTCAACTTATACCTTGCAGAGGACACACACATTTCTACTCAATTTTGTACTAAAAGCTCCCATTGTTTTGTTAATTTGCATGTCAGACAGCCAATTGTTGCTTTCACATTTTCCACTGACTTTAAGTGCATTTCTCTCCACTCAAGGCACATTCATGATAAGAAAATGTGGAGTTTGGAAAAGGAAAGTATTCATCCCAAATTAAGAGAAAAAATGAACATCAGAGAAGGTCCACCACATCGCATCGCTTGCCTATTCATCCAAAAAGAAAGTTTCAAAAACCAGTTTCTCTGAAATCCTAAGGAGGGAAGCAAATATTCTCCTTCACAATGAAGTTTGAAAACATTCCCATGGAGAAACACCTCACAGCCCTGCCTGGGAGGAGAGAGGAAGTTACAAGAGGTGTACAGGAACACAATAGATGTAAACTATCAGAGAACCAAAGGAGAAGAGGAGCAAGAATGCCATTAAGAAAAACAAACAGAAACACAGAGCCATCACCTACCCCCAAAGAGGAACTCACAGGAAATACGAGGCCAAATCCTGCCCTCGCATTCTTAGGAAATCCAAAGTAAACTTTCCTTCCGTGTTTGAAGAAGTAATGGATATTGGAAAGGAACATGAGTCTGTGGAGCAAACTTCCCGGCAGGAGCTTCAATTCCAACCTTCTCCTGAGTGCAGGAGCTGGTGTTGCTACACCAGAGCAAACGACCAGAAGAGCCACAGGACACCAGTGAAAGTTCCTTGTGCTGTGACACCAATAAAAACCGCCAGGAAAGGAATAAGGCACTGTAAACCCCAGCTAACAGCTCCCCACGGCTCACTCCCCAGCCAGCTACATCATCATCTCACCCAGCTGAGAGCTGTGCTGAACAGAGCTGGTGTCTCTGCCATCATCCTCACAGAAGTAAAAAAAAACCTCAACATGCTTGCCTAAATAGAAAGCAATAAAAGTTTAACCATAAAATAGCAAGAATCCAGGTGAGGAAAGGAAGTCAGTGACATACTGTAACAAATCCAGTATTCGAGTGCTACAGGTTTAATGTAATCTTTGCAAAACAATTCTTCAGAGATGGATTTGACCTAATTTTTATTTAAAAGTGCACCTGAAATATTTATAAACAGCTCCTTGAAAAAAACAGTCGAGTGCAATTTAACTGTTTAGCCTCTACAATGATTTTGACTTGGCAGGTCAACTCTGAAACTCACTGTTGTTGGAAGCTCCTTTTACAAGATCCCAGGGAAAGGGGATAGTTGGATCTGAGAAGATAAAACTTCTAACTGCTGCCAGCCACCCCTCCCACACGCCAACAGATTATATTGAGTCTGAAAAAATATACACACGGTGAGAATTAGCTAAGGGCCTCACCAGTTCTTAAATCAGAGAATATTTATCAGCCAAAGTAAATTCCACAACAAATAACTGGTTTCACAGTGGAGGGAGGGGGGAAGTAGGTCACACCAGATCTTAAAAAAAACCCCTGGGCATGCTGTGATTGCACACAATAATTTGATGAAAAACAGTTGCCTCACCATGTCTTTCACTACTTGGTTGAGTTTTTTTTAAAAGTGAGTTTGATAAATTTCCGTAAGTGTTACTGAAGTAAGTCACAATGAAGCAAGGCAGTTTTAACTGTGGAAAAGTGCCATCAACTTGTCAAATTGCAACTTAAAAGTCAAGCTCATCAGACACCTTATATTTCAAGTAATAAATTATCAATCATAACTCATTAGGTATCTTTACATCGGTAATTTATTTAAAAAATTCTGAATAATTTCCCAGCACTGACTCGTACATCACATACTATAACATTCAAAGTAACACCGCAAATAGCTCTGACCTCCCAGAACTTCCCAACACACAATGCTCCCTCACAACACTCAATCACTCCTGCTTTCTGTTATATTTATTCATAAATTATACAAATATGCAAGAAGACATGATGGGCCATTGAATATTTTATACTTTCTCAAATTCTACAAACAAAAGCAATTTTAAAAGCAGCAAAAATGAATAGAAAGCTGATGAATTAAATGAATTAAAATTAGAAGCCATTCATAAGGGTCCATTAAAAGCTAAACAGAATTACAATGTTCTAGACCCGAGGATCACATCTGCAAGTAAGGCTACAGCTCTTAACCTGAAATCATCGACTGCTATTGCTCTTAATGGCCCTTTAAAAGACAAACCATCCTACTACCGCAACAAACAGTTTGAAAATTATCTTTAAAAAAAAATAAAAACGCAAGGGCATGTGAGAGCAGGCTGCTGCTCTCCAAATGAACAGCAGCATGGTGGCCAATGAAAATAATAGTGTCTGATACAGCATACATCCCATCTGGGCTCTACATCTCGTTAGGGCTCTCCTCCCACTGACATCCAGGCACCGGTGTGACACCGCAGGAGCGTGAGGGGACCGCACGGCCACGCTCCGGAGGAGCGGCTCAGGACCAGGCAACTGCAGGAGCAACACGTTCCACCTGAGCCAAAGGAGAAGCCAAGGAAACAGAAACCCCCAGGAATCAAACGTGCCGGGAAGGTTCGGCTGCACGACAAAATGAGACCGAACGAGTCGAGAATCAGCTCCAGGTGCACACAGAACGCTGCTGTCCCAAAGCTCGACCTTACTCAATGCCCTAACCGCGCTATTTACAACTGGTTTAAGTTCAACACCTCTGCGCATTTTGCAATAAGCACAGATACTTGTAGCTGATGTGCATCACAAAACACACAGCGAAGCACTTCAGCGCTCTGTTACTGTAACTCAGAGAGTTTCAATGGCCCGAAAACATGCTCCCCATTAAAAATGTAGGCACTTCACATTGTCTAAAGCACAGTGCGAACAATAACAACCCAACACGCTTTCACCTCCTTTGTCAATCAAGCCAAGACAGCCAAGTCATGCAAACAGCCTGCTGATGAGAGCACCTCAATACACAGCTGCACTCAAGGAAAACGACGCCTTTCACAAGGGAAACCTCACAGACTGTTTCTTTGGCAGAGCACCGCAATGGGAACTCAGATTTGGAAGGTACAATATGAACAAAATCAGAAATCAACATGGTAGAACGAATCACAAAAAGAAAGGAAAAGCAGAGCACCACATGCCTGCTTTAGCGTTAAGCGATACCTCCAGGACAAACTTTCTGAACCCTCTGAGAGCTGGCAAGTTTAGGGGCTTTTTTTTTTTGAGATTAAATTAACTATTCCATGTCAGATTCACCACCTCATAAAGACCTTCACAGCTTCTCAGAGCAAGGCAATCAGAGAGACCTGACAGCTAAAGCTTTCAGAAACCCGCACCATTCCCACACTGAGCACAAAGCCGATTCCTTTCTGATGACAACAGTCACGGAGAGATCAACATCTCAGGGAGGGAGTTGTTCTCACGGCATCTTTCGTTTCAGCCGTTTCCTTTCTCGCTCCCTAATCCTCAATCATTTCTACTCCTGTAGAAAACACAGGTAAACCTCCACCCAAACCACAGAAAACCACCTGCCCCAAACCACAGTCGGAGCGTTTCTGGCTGGCTGTGCATCTCCAAAAGGTTCTCTGTGCACCAGCAACAACAACAACAAAAAAAGCACAGAACAACAAAAAGATTCAGGTTGCTGCCACATCCACGAAACATGTCTTCCAGCTCCAATTAAACGCTTGAAAGAGAATTTTTAAAATCCACAAGCTTTTGAACGGGGACAGAAGGGACTGCATCGGGGGAGAGAGGGGCTGCAACCAGCCGATATCCAGGCAACAGCGAAAAAAATCAACAAGTCGGCGCAGCCCAGCGCGGAGCACAAGCCGCGTCGAAAGGTGCGGACGTACCTTGTGGAGGTGCCTTTCCTGACATCGCAGATGCTGCATTTGAAGGCTTCGGCGCTGTTCCTGAAGGTGCACACGCTACAATCCCAAAAGCCTTCGTCGGCTGCAGGTTTGGCTTGCCTTTTCGGCCTTGAGGAGGGGGAGGGAGAGGGGAAGCGTGTGTGTGTACGTGTGTGTTTGGGGAGGAGGAGAGAGGCGGCGGGAGGAGGAGGGAGAGGAGGAGG
>VZTA01014753.1:0-27193 GCA_013398855.1 Mohoua ochrocephala
GAGGGAAGGGGGCTACATCCTTCCATTCTGAGGGAGGCTTCTGCCTTTTTGGCAGACACCTGTCTTTCAAACCAAGACACTGTGTCATTCAGTTCCAGCAATGAAAGGGTTTGGAAATTCAGTGACTGAAGTCTGAATTTGACCAGGAAACTTGAAGTAACTTTGAATTTCAAGACATCATGATGAAGACATCTGTAATCATTGCTTATTCTTAGTAGGAACAAAATAGCGAGGGAAAGACTAATTCTTTTTAGGTTAAAGCAATGTTTCATCATAGAATCCTAGAATGGTTTGGGTTGGAAGAGACCTTAAAAAGATGTCCCAAGCCTTCCATTAGACCAGGTTTCTCAAAGCCTCATCCCTCCTGGCCTTGAACAATTCCAGGCACAACTTCTCTGGGCAACCTCTTCCAGTGCCTCGCCACCCTCACAGTAAAGAATTTCTTCCTTATATGTAATCTAAAGCTATTCTGTTTGAAGCTATTCCCTCATGTCCAATCACTACATTCCGTTGTAAAAAGTCCCTCTCCAGCTGTCTTGTAGGCCCCCTTTAAGTACTGGGTTGTTGATAGAAGGCTTCTCTGAAGCCGTCTCTTCTCTTCTCCAGGCTGAACAGCCCCAACTCCCTCAGCCTGTTTTCATAGCAGGGGTGCTCCAGCCTTCTGAGCATCGTGTGGCCTCCTCTGGACTTCCTACAGCAGGTCCATGTCCTTCTTATGTTGGGGTCCCTGAAGATGCAGGCTGCTCTTTTGATGCAGCCCAGGACCCATCTTACTCATCTAAAATAATTTCAGAAGAGTTGAATTTTTACTCAAAGCCCTTCTAAATTAATTCTAGTATTTCTCTAGTTCTTAAAATGACCTTTTTGTTCAAGTAGTAAATCAGAATTCAAACTCCCTTTCCCACTTGAGCTTTAGCACAGTACACAAGCCTTGGTCCTAAACACTAGTCTGTCTTACTTAATATATCCTTCACATTAAGTGTGTCCTCCCCAGAAGGTGTATTTAGCAATCTTTTCTGCAAATTATGGGTATGAAGTTAAAAACCAGGCAATAAAGTAGTTTCTTATTTTTCTCCAAAGTGAATTTTGCTAGCCATAGTCACTGAATAATTTTTTTCATGTAGCATCATTAACCCTTTTATAAAGTGTCAAAAATCAATGAAAATTTAAAGAATCTTTTTTCAGCAACATGAAAGCATTGATACACTCGAGCCTAATTTTCAACTGCAGAAGATTCATCTTTCAGTTTTGTTTTGTCGTCCCCTTGAAAACAGATAGATAAAAGTTTTCTGATTCAAGAAACTTCCTAGATTGGGTCCTTTGTATTAAATTTTTAATTTAAAAAATATGCTTACAGAAACTTGAGGTAATTTTTTTGTCTGCGCTGTGCATACAGAGTAGGTCCTTTTGTTAAGGATTATTGATTTAAACTAACCTGCAGGGCTTAGGTTTATTCTGGATGATTTCCTACTAGAAGTTCTTTTGTTTTTTTGGTTTAAGGTGGAAATATCACAATCAGAGTAAATAACTTTATGAATATTTTATCTCCATAACCAAATTTTTGCTTTTACGTGACGTCCTGAACTTCATAGCTATTAAAACAACTTTGAGTGCTGGGATCAAAGGAGTGACTTGCATGCTGAACTTGCATTCTCTGGTGTTGCAGTGAGCTGGGAGGGGGGAGGTCAAAAAAGATAAAAGACCATGGTTTGGTCCAAGAAAGCCCCTTCTTGGTTTGCAGGAGGAAGCCTCGCCCATCCACTCTTATGTATATTCATGTACCCCTGCAACATGTAACCAAAGCCCCCATGCCTGCCCCTCTGTCCCCATTGGTTGGTTTGTAACACCCGCCCTTTTCTCCCTCTCTCCCTATTGGCTGTTCTGTATCACCCCGCCCCCCTCGGGTCCCCCTTATAACCCCCAGCCAAACGGAAGTTCCTTCTCTCGGTTCCTGGGACAGCATGTGGGCCCTTTCTCTTCCTTGGGGGCCTACATAATAAAATCTACGGCTGTCCAGTCCAGGAGCCACCTCTCCACCTCTGGGGTGCCTGAGCCATCATGCGCAGGGAGGTGCAAGGCCATAGCAGCCATGGGTGTAGAACAGCTGGCTTAGCAGAGGTCTGGCCTCGCCCAAGACTCCTCAGAGAAGGGGTCCTGTGGAAAACGCAGCAGCCGTCTCACCCAGCACCAGAACCTGCGCGAGGCACGTTTTAAACACTCTGGCGTCAAGTCAGCTGAACTTGGTTGTGTTTCAGGTTGAGAAACTTCATATGCATGAAACAATTTACCAGGGCAAGCTTTGACCTTGAGCACAGAACTGTTTTTAATTCTTATGAATTTTCTTTTTACATTATAGCACATCTCCCTGCCTCTGTATTGAGCCTTTATGTATATTTTTATCCGCAAATGGATAGAAATGTATAGATGCTGGGTTCAACCAATGATTTGGATTCAACTCTAAAAAAATACCCTTAATGTAACGTTGCTCAGAAAACGCGTCTGTGTAATCTGTTGCATTATCCAAGGTGTCACAGACAGGAGGGCGTGTGGTGATGGGAGCAGATATATATTCTGGCCTTAAACTGTTCTGGCTGTCATATTTTCTAGGAACATAGGGTATGGGTTCACTAAAGAAAGACAGGAAGGTCTGCATTTATCTAATCACTGGGTTAAAAAAAAACCAAACAAACACTGTACACTGTAATTTCCTGTTCAAATATTGCATTCCCAGTTTAATTTACCATCCTTACTTTAGTAAATTCTATTTTACTAGCTCAAGTTAAACCCCAAGACATTTAACTATTATTAAAGCATATAGTTGGTATTTTGGAAAACATCAGTTCAGGTTAGGTTGATACATTGGGGAGAGAGGGAAATGTCACTGATTGGTAAAAGCACTATTTTCTCTTTAGATGCCATTTCACACTTCTAATGCCAGGGAAATACTCTCTTGATTCACAGAAAATAGAAATATCAGAAGTCAAGTTTCATAGTATGTCAGTGAATGTTACAAAGCAATATTTTTCAGCAGCACTTCTGCTCCTTTAGAGGGAAGTCCGTATTTTTTTTCCAAATCAGATTAAAGATGATGTGTTCTTTATCAAGACTCGTCCATTTCCATCAAAAAGAGACATTCAGGACAGTGAGTGGCTTTCTGAGCTTCAGCGCCAGCTTGCTGGAATATATTGGAGGGCTAGAGGGAAATATTTTAGTGCTGTGAAGCCACTAATCCCTTTCTTATGGAGACTGTACTACATTTTTGATTTTTGCGAAGGTTTTCACAGGGCAATTTCTCCACCTTCCATTCTTTCTGGGCTATTTCTGCCTGCTCTGTGCCTGGCATTACTGCATCACGCAGAAGAGACATTCACCTGCTGGAAATACCACTCCCCAGCTTATACTGTGATTATATTTGTGACAGAGGCTATTTGGTAGAGGCATTATTCTTTTCTAGGTTCAAATTGCTGAGTAATTACTGCTGTGAGGGTTGCTCTGCAATATTGTAGCTCAAGATTCATATAGGATTGCTCTAAGGGTGAAGTTGTCCCTGTTGATGCCCATATGAAAGTCTCATTGCAAATAAAATTTTGTACATGAGATAGATGCAATGTCTTTGAACAAGACGCTTTTGGAATTTTTCTCTTAAAAAAAAAAGTAAGTATTATTAGAAGAAAAAGCTAGAAAAAAACTGTTAGAGAAGCATCTTCCCCTTTAATCCTCACAAGAAAATGTTTGAAGACAGTACTCTTTGTTCAGAGAACAGGTTTATGGAGTGTTTCCTTCAGCAAAGTAAAAATTGCAAAGCTGGATGTCTGCGTTTAAGTGGTTCACGTTGTGGTCATGTTTCTTGATTCAGTATCATTCAAAGGGCTCAGTGGCTGCCTCTGATATTTCTTTAAGTCTTCATGTCATTGAAAAGGTGAACACTAAAGCAAGAAAACTGAATTTAACTCAGTGGGAGGTTTTAACCATAAGTATGTTTAAACTAAACATTCTGAAAATTCCTCTTCCCCCTTCCTCCGCTCTTCATTATAATTCTCTTTTATTTAAATGATCTCAAAGTGCAGCCTCGTGTGTGTGTTTCCTTGCCAGGATATCCTGGGACTGTGAACCAGGAGCAGAGGAAGATTTTTACATAACAGGCAATAAATACAGACAGAAACTTTTGTGTTCCGAGACATTCTCAACAATAGAGGGAAGTTGACCTTGAGATGATGCCTGGTCATGTCCCTTTATTTATGGGGAGCTGAGAGTGGGTTGAAAACCCCTGGAATTACAAGCTTTGCTGCTGGGCTCCCGGTGGAGTGTGCACATGGAAAAAGGGCATTGCCCATCTTCCTTCCCTTGACCTGAAGATTTCATTTGTTTGGATCTTAGTTCTCTGGTAGTGCGGTGAAGGAGGGAATCTTCTGAACGATAAAACTGGACAATGACAACCTCCAGTATCATGTCTGAGAGAAAAATGTAACTCAAATATATTTGCAGTCCCCAAATGGCCATTCATTTTATTGTTGCTCATCCTTAGACTGAGGCACACATGCAAATTTAGTTAAAATCTTGTTCAGTTTTGCTGTCCCTGTTCCTGAGACAGTGAAGCTGGAGGTTAATTAATGTCCATGTGGTGGTGCTTCCTCCTTCTCACCATGATCACACATTCCTGTGAATGGCTGTGACTGTATCTTCAGGATACCTGCTGGAAACCCCTAAATTTGCAGCTCCCCATATTCTCTTTTCGTTTGCTTAAACAAACCTAATCTTCTTCCCTGGATCCCTTCAACGATCCCTTCTCTGTCATGCAAGCCGAAGATCCAGTCTGGGCTTTTGCCATTCTGTACCCCAGCCCTGACCCTCTGATATTTCCTTAAGTCTTTACCATTGAAAAGGTGAACACTTAAAGGAATAAAACTGAATTTAATTCAGTGGGGAGAATTTTTTGCCATTCCATACCCCAACCCCAATCCAGTCTGGGTTTTCCCCCATTCTGTATCCAGGCCTTGATCCAGTCTGGGTTTTCCCCCATTCCCAGTCCCAGCCCCAATCCATTCTAGATCCTTATCTATTTCAGTATCGAGCCTGCCAAACCTTTACTGTTCACCTTCAGCTTTAAAAACATTAATTTTTTAAAATACAGCTACAGATTTATGAAGTGTTTTGAGTCAGCTTTATGATCTATTAGAAAATAGATCTGTTTTAACTTAGAGTGGGGTGGTCTTTGTCTTACTCTATAAGGCAGCACAACATGAATAAAAGCTGGGTCGCTGCAGAGTTTTGTGTGCTTCTTCCCAGTTAACTGATATGTTATTTGATACGTTGATTCCTGTTAAGGAAACTTGGTGGTGAGATACATTTTCACCACAGGCAGGAAGGAGCTACAGATATGCATTTCTCTGGTAATGCTGCTTCAGATTGTGATGTTCAGGCTCTTACCCATACCTTGACTCAGGACCTATAAAAAAATTATGGTTTTTACAATTATGGTGGTATGGGATATATGCTGAAAAGAAAAGAGCGACTTCATTTACAAAACTCAGTTAATTAATGTCAGTTAATCTTCTTAATGTAGCTCTGCAACTTGTGCTGCCTGCTTTAGCTTGGACAGCACTTCATTCAAGTGTGTAATCTGAGAAATGATTGTTGAAAAAAATATGCGCTGTATTCTTTTTAAGGATTCTGAAGTTACTGATTGTGTTTTGTATTGTTTTATCTTTGGAGTGGAGAGATTGCTGATCTTGTATATCCCTAAACCATTTTTGTCTTTGAAGTCTGAGGGTTGTTTACAATCCCTAGTACTCAAATGCTTTTCTGTTGCTTCTGATGAGGAGGGGGGAGGGTGTTGGGGTGTACTTTTTCCCCCCTAGATGTGTTAATACAAACTGACTTTCTGTAGCTTTTAGGGAAAGTGCAGTGGGTTTGCTTCATTTATTCAGCTCAATTCAGAAAGAACTTGTGCAGAACAGAGGTTACTCCAGAACTCTGTGTGGCTGCGTCTTTCCCTGTGAGCCTTGGGGAGTGCCTGTGCTTGAGGCAAGTGCAGAATCAGGCCCCACTTGTGTTCAGCATCATGTACTTGTGGACTTTGAGTGTGCCCAGTGTGTGTCCTCCAAAAACAGGATGCTGTTGTGGGCCAGTGGAAGCTCAGAAGCTGCATTCCCCCCTGGATCTCGTCTAGTAATGCTTTTTCCTTACGTAACGCTTTGTTTTGCTGTTGTCTTTTGCTTTTCTCTCCTTTCCTCCCCCACATCCAGGCTGGTACTGAATCTTGCCAGCAGTACTTAATACGAGCATGTTAGTGCTCTGTTGGCATCTTAGGATCGGTTCAGACCCACAGCTTTGTCAGTGCTGTCATGCTGCTAAAAACAGCCACCTTCTACTTCTTCAGCTTCCTTGCTTTTTCCCTCATGATTGGACATCATATGTCTTGTGGCTGTTGCTAATGCCAGTACTTTATATAGCAATTGCTGGGTGAAGTCAGGTGATTTCTTCTCAGTTAATTTTTTGTTTATAAAGTGCAAGTTGGATATTACCAGAAATCTTCTAGTGAAGTTGCAAAAAGGCAGATATTAAGGGACTCATCTGGTATTTTTGCAAAGAGCTCACTGGGCTGGCGGGGGGGGAGTTGGGGGGGCGGGGGATAGATCTTGCAGCTTTCAGAACCAAAAATGGCAGCTGCTTTTGATAGTCTGATTATGGAATTCCAGTAGACGCAGACACAGATGCTCTGATTTGATAGTGATTTTCACTGAAACAAAAAAAACCTCAACTTGGTTCTGAGTTATTTGGGGTTAGAGACAATTATAGCATGCTCCAGTGGGGTAAAGTGTTCATGTTGCTTTAATGGGATATGAAGTCATTTGGGATAGGCCAGTCCTTGGTGAGAGAAGTCTGTGCTTCCAGTGACACTTTAGCAGTGAGAATCCAGGCATTACCTGAGAAGCTGCTGTTCTCTTAACTAAAATCCTAGCTTTCTTCCATGGTAAACAGATGGTGGTGGTGACTTTGGTTTAAGATAAATAAATACATAGCTGTAACCTTTGACAGAAATGGTTTGAGTGACATTTCAGTGTCCTCTTTGGCTGCCATACCTTGAGAGTGTAGTGTTTGGGATAAGAGCGTTTGAAGCATAGTGAAGTGAATCTCATCTCAGGAGAGCAGAAATAATATTGCTGTGTGTAAGGTGCTTTGCGCAGTCACAAGTGTAGTTGATACCTACTTTTAAATTAAAGGTAAATATTGAGGATAAAAGTTTCATGCTAAAATCTTGATAGCTTTTTTTATTTAAGTGTAGATTTTAAATCAAATAACAAAATTACTTCCCTGCCTTGAATAACTGTAGAGACTTCTCAGGTGGTTCCTGGCTTGTCAGAGGCTTCCGGTCCTGGCTCACCTTCTACAGGGTGTCTTGTGTTGACTTAAGATTGTTACAGAGTGAAAGCTCTGTCCTTAAACCAGACATCTTGCTAATTAATTATCTTGACGTCCTAAAGTAAATACCTTCGTGTAATATGAAATAGTTGCCTGTAGTTTCTAGAATTTGGAAGGTAGATTTAAAGCCCTTTATTACCAGAGTTCTTTCCTTCAGGTAGACAGTCAATGCAATGCAATCTGTCTTCATCCATCTTTACCTTAAACTATATAGGTTGAGCTTTAATTTGTACCTGTTGTTGTCTTGCTGATTCAGTATTTGGTGAAATGACACATCTTTCTATTTGAATCACAAGGCATAAGCATCAGATTTCAGTTTTTTGCTTAGTTATAGGGGACTTGTCCATGCTGTTCTGCGTTTTCTGGTGCACATTTCAAGGAAGGTACGAAACCAGGGTGAAATGCTGCAAGTGCTGCGAGAATTAAAAAATAATGTAATCCAAATTCCCTTATTCTTTCTTTTTCTTTTCTTTCTCTTCTATGGTATTAAGATGTACCTTGAGGCTGAAAGAAATAAATGTTAGTGTCGTCTAAGCTGACAGGTGTGAGGTATGATGGAGGTGTCAGGTAGAAGACGCTGATCCCATTAGTTACGTACGAAGTCAGATAAGTCTGGTATTTGGGGAGTACGGCTTGTGCAAAAACTTTCCTAAGTATAATGAGATAAGTCAAAATAGCCTTAGACCTTCAGCAGTCCCCTTTCCACAAACTTGGAAAAACCAAAAGAAGACAGACTGCTTGATTAGGGGAAGAGGTGGGTGGAAAAGCATTTGACTAGAAGGCAGGAGATGAGGATTTTCTGAGCTGAACAACGTGATGTCCCTGTGCTCATGGGGTGGAAGGCAGCCTTGCAGCAAGCAAATGCCTGTCTTACTGACCTCAATTAACATTCCTTCTGTTTGTGCCAGGACTGGGTTATGCTGTTCAAGCCTCCTAGGTGCATATTAGGTGAACAGCAGACAAATGTAAATGACCTCATTTTATCACTTGGCGTGAATGCCTCAGAGTCCACCTTTAACTAAATGAGAAGGCTGGAATGAAGAGCTGTAGCTCTCTTTGTGGTCCATGGAGAGAACTATACTCCTGGGGTGTCCCAAATTGCCCTCTGTGTGCTTCGCAGATCACGTAGGAACACAGAGTTATAGCTCAGCCCAATGCTAGTGTAAACTTGCTCTTCATATGCAATGCATCTCCAGCCCAGCCCTGAATTTGTGCCTTTTGAAATTTTTTTAAAAAATTGATTCTGGTGCTCTTATAGGAGAGATGTGTTTTATGGCAAGATAACAACAACAAAAAAATTACAGAAATCACGAACCGGGTGTCACTTTGCCTCTGTAACTCATGAGGAGAGACTGTACCTATAAATCACAAAAACGTAATAGCTGCAACTGCAACCAGATAGAGCACTTGCATAAGCCTGTAACCTAAAACTATAATCTGTGGCGGTCTAAAATTCAGGTTAAATACTGTGCCTATCGCCATTATATGAATGGACTGGCTCTGACAATAAGAAAAATGAATTCAAGCGCAGAGAAGGTCTTGAATCAATTTTCAATCTGCTTTTGTCTCGGTAATGCTTTTAACTGAAATTACACTGAAAAGTGTATAAATGTATTGCTGAAATATAGGTCATCTCTGCAAACTGTCAGGTGGTAACTTAGCTTTCTCTCATCCAGCTTCCATATATTTGGAAGAGATACTTTTTTCTTTACATGCAAACAGTTAGTTTTGGTTGCAAAATATTGAAATGTGACAAGGAAATAATAGACAAATCTATTGTTCCACTATGGGAGTGCTGTGGCTGCACAAATAACTTTGATTCACTCTCACACTTTATTTCTGAACGATTTTCAACCCTCAGCCATAGTTACATAGACTTTATTCTGTTATTTATTTAATATGCCTTTGAATAGATAAAGGAATTACAACAGGTTTCCTTCAACGTCAGCCTCAGCAAGCATCAGAATTCTTAGCTAGAGGCCCATGCCAGTATATGAAATCCCTGCTAACCATAGTTGCACGAGTCCATGAACTTTCATTATTTTACTATTTTACAGATAATGAACATGCAGACAGAAGTTAATAATGAGCATCTTGCTCACGGATCTTGATTTGTCTTCCAAATACTTCCTTGCTTCCCCTGCCATTTAAGCTCACGGTAGACCCCAGCTTCAATTAAACCTCTCTGATACCCTTTTCTTTTACCCAAGATTCACATTTGTTTGCATTACGGAAAACTTAATTTCTCTTAATTTGGTCCATCCAGATGGATTTATTTTCATTATGGACCATGGGAAAGGACAGAAAGAGATGCATTCAAGTTGCATCATATAAAAAGGCTCACTGTGGAGGAAGTCCTGGTTCCAAAATATTTAATTTCTCCCATGGCAGATTCCCCAGGTATTAAACACCTTTCTCTGTTGCAGTCCATTTGTCTGAGTGACATGGAACACCATCTTTATTAGGACACCTTATCCTCACACTTGATAGGAGTCACCTCCAGAGATTAAGGACTTGTGTTTTTTCCTCCATTGTTTTGTCAGTGCCTGGTTCCTTAGGGAGTTATCCCAGCTGGTTTCCTTGCCCTCTTATTCCACGCTATGGCTCCATTGTCTCGGCTCATGTGGGATGATGGCTGAAATCTTTTCATATCTCCTGCAGTTCACTCAGGGATAGGGATTGAGTTGTGGTTATCTCGTCTGTCTCCTCTTCCGGCTCCAATGATGACCTTGATGATGGCCCTAAAAAGTACCCTTTTGATGGTCCTGCTTCTTCATCCTCTTTGCTCTCCCTGTCCTGCTTGACTGTTTTTGGTAAAGCTTTTTTACCAAGTGACTTTAAAATTCCCAACTGCTGTAATTGGTCTGGAGGACAAGGAAGGAAAAAAGGGGGGGAATAAAAAAAAGTGATGCACAATGCAATTGCTCACCTTGTGCTGACTGATGCTAGAACCCTCTTCCCAAGCCCAGACTGGCCACCCTTCTCGGTAACCTCTCCCAGTTTAAATACTGGGCATGATGTTCTATGGTGTGAAATAGTCCTTTGACCGTTTTGGGTCACCTGTCCTGGCTATGCTCTCTCCCAATTTTCTTTCGTGCACCTCCTCAGTGGCAGAGCATGAGACAAGGAAAAAAAAAGTCCTTGACTTAGGATTAGCAAAAACCCCAAACATCAGTGTGTTTTTAACACCATTCTCACTCGAATCCAAAAGACAGCACTGTACCACCTACTGAGAAGAAATTAACCCTGCCCCACCTGAAACCAGGACAATATCCACCCCTGCTCTACCACCTGAGATAGCTGTCACATGGTGTCCCTGTTTGTTTTTTTTTAGTATATATGCAAAATGGATAGACATTTAGCAAAGATACAAGGTTGTTTATCTCCCTCTTTGGAAAACTGCACTCAGAACACCTCTAATGACCGTGGCATTCTGCTTAATGAGTAAATGGAGTATTGGGCCATATCCGATAATGAAAAGGAGAC
Organism: Mohoua ochrocephala; assembly: GCA_013398855.1. Classification (NCBI taxonomy): domain Eukaryota; kingdom Metazoa; phylum Chordata; class Aves; order Passeriformes; family Acanthizidae; genus Mohoua; species Mohoua ochrocephala. The sequence goes on from VZTA01014753.1 coordinate 10,909, forward strand.
AAGCTTAATTAACTTAGCACCCAACTAATCAGCAGTTAATGTAGCCCTGAAAATTGATAAGTTCTTTAGTCTTGGAGGGTCGGAGCGTGCATGCAGAGAAGGGACAAGCTGGCCTTTATTCCTTCAGCCTGAAGCAAATATAAATGGCCAACAGAAATTGGTGTGGCCTAGAGGTTTTGGTCAGTGGTGTGCCCTTGATCCATGCTCTCTTCAGCCATCCAAAAATGGTTTATAACTCCATAATGAAGCTTTGTTAGTTGACATCCTGCAGGCAGTTGCTCTGGAGGATCTGTTGGATTATGAGCAAAACAGCCCTGCCATTGGTGGACCATCAAGTCAGATCAGATTCACATTAAAATAAAACCACCTAGAAGTGTTTTTCAGTTTCCCCTGTGTGAATATCCCAGAACAGCTCCTGGGATTTTATTCAAAGTAAGTATTAAGTTACAGTGCCTGACTGGACACCTGCAAATATCCCTGCCCTGATTTTATTTGGCTACAGACAGTAATTCAGAACTAAAGATAAGATAATGTCTTCCAAAATCTTTCCCTCTCAGCAGGGATTTTTCTATTGCTCGGAGGAATGACTTAGTATTTGGAGCCCAAACAGTGATGTTTGAAGAAGAGGCCATCAATTTAGTTCCCTGCACCACGGGGGATAATCAATGGAAATGTTGCTTCCACTGTTCATGTTCAGAAATCACAGGTTAACAAAGGACTTAGTACAGCAAGAATCCTGTTGTTCCACTTTTTCCATTTTATGAGAGCTGGGCTTCTTTTTGGCAATTTTTTTTCTTCATTTTAAAATGTCGAATGGTTTTCACACAACATCTTGATCAGCAAGTAGCAATTATGAGGATTTTTTTTTTCCTGAGGACTTTTACATTTATTGGAAGAGCAGAGAGCTAAATGTGCTAAATGAAAGAGGAGCTACATGCCCTGAATCAGGAGGAACAGCAGCAGTGCTTGGATGTTGGTTCCATGGCCTTCGAGTCGCTGCCTTGTCGCTGATTTTTAGCAGCAGGTGTCTTTAGAGGACGCTGGACTCACCACACTTTTCACTCCAGGAAAGCAGTCCTGGGGCATTGCAGGCCTCCCAGGGGGGTGGATGGGAGGTGGCAAGATGAATCCTCCGCCTCCATGTCAGGCCTGTGATTCCTTGCAGACTTAACTGTCGTGAAACCCCTGCAGATACAACTTCTGCTTTCTTCTTGTTGAAAGACTGGCCATCCTACACACAGTCTTGATAAATGAGGGAGAAACTGTTCAAATGCAGAGGATGTCTACATTCAGTTTTCTCCTTTGGTCTCTTTTCACCTGCTTGCTAATGCTGTCTGTCTTTAAAAATCATCACCGATATAAAACAATGGAAAAGTGATTTTATTTTTTATTATACATGTGCTAGACTATTCCTTTCAGCTTTTGATTTATTTCAGTGTTAGGCTTTAGACATGCTGTTTTGTGAGTTCAGGCTCTGCAGACCTACCCTAAACATATTCTGAATATATTGCTCTAAATAAAAATCCTTGATCTGACATCATCAAGCTTCCTTTAAATTGGCTTTTAACCTGATCACTCTACCTCATCTGATGCATCAGCTGTGAGGGGACCTGTGCATCAGCTGTGAATCTTGACAAACTTCAGGAGCTTGGGAATTTGCTTGTGGAACAAAAGGGGAGATTTGCCAAGCCCCTGCTGCAAAGCATCCTGTAGCCTTTCAAATGACAGATTTTACTTGGCAGTGTTGGATGTCTGTGCAGTCAATAATGTACCACAAAGGTATTGACAAAACATCCCGTCCTCTAAGATGAATGTTTGTTATAGTGATGTCTGAGGAGATTTCAGCTTTTTTTTTTGTCAGACCAGTACTGCAAAGTGTACATAGACACTGACTGAACTGTTAGCAGCTTTTGTAAAGAATACTAATGGGGTTGTTATAGCAGTGGTGATCTAGGAACAGCAGCAAGGCAAAGACTGCATGCAGAAACAGTACTTTGAGACTTACTGATAACTAACTCTGTCCTGTAAAGTTTCTAAAGTAAGGCATTTCTGTTATTAAAAATATTTGGAGCCCAGACTAGAGATTTTCTGTAAACACCTGTAAACATGGAAGTTGCTTTAGGACAGCCTTTGGAAGGAATCCAGTTGCAGCCTTTGTGTTTCAGTTGTTATTCTTCACCCATTCTGCTTTGCTAACCATGATTTTAACCAAGTCACAATGGACGTGGGAAGTGCTGGGCACTTTGTTCTCTATGTCACATTGCACTGGGTTAAATAACGTGTGTTGTGGAGAAAGGCACTGATGAAAACACTGAATGGCATGTTTTTCTTAGATATTTCTATGAATCTCAGTATTCTACAGTGCACACAGCATTCCTAGAGCCTGCTCGGGGTGGTGATGGCCTCTCACCCAGTTGTGCTGCTGGTGCTCTCTGTCCCCGTGGCTGGTGTAGAGTGCGTTCTGCCATGCTCTCGTGATCCACCCTCGGTGGGCATCGATGTTGATTATAAAGGAGGAATCTCTGTGTTGCCTTTTGGTTGTTTATCGCTTTGCACAGCCTGAAAATCAGGTTGATTTCCCATGATATGTGATGGTCAGATTCTAGGGCTGATGAAAATAGAAGGGCTGGCAAGGCTGTTGCTGGAGAGAATCAGGAAGGTGGGCAGCATGTCCCCCTTCGCTGCCACCAACATCCAGCTTTGGCACAGCTGGGCTGCATCCTTCTCAAACTTCCATGGTGCAGGAGGGCACTGGGGGCTGGGCTTGGGTGCCAGACTTAGCCCACCTATGCTTCAGTTTCCTTGCCTTCCTGTGAAGCTTTCTTCAATTGAAACTCCAAGCTGAAGGAAGGGAAAGTAGCATGTCAAGGGAGCTGTGCCTCCTACAGGGACGAGAATACAGAAACCAAAACCGCTTGGATGCCTTCAGCGTGCTGTGGTCTTCTTCTGCAGCAGCAGCTGATTTGAGATCAGAAATCAAGTCTTTCACAGATGGACTGATAATGAGGTGAGAATGATTGTTCTTGTCTCTACAAGGACTTCCTTCTTCTGTGGGTGTGGGAAAAACCCAAATATGCAGCCAACTGTAAGACAGGAAGTAAGGAGGGTGATTTTTTTTGCACTGGTGTGTTAGCAAACCTCAAGTGAACACCTGCTCCTGAAGTGAGTGAGTTCAGTGGTTACAGAGGTCTGATAAGGACTGAGTTATGATTAACCCTTAGGTGTCCCAGGTTGGATTTGAGAGCACATTCTGTGTCCCATATGCTTTTCTCCCAGTATGTGGTCATCTTTCTGTTTGCTTCACTTGGCTAAATGAGCAAAAGTCATTTCAATGCAAAAAGAACCACCTGAACTCTTTAGAGGCAGCCCAATTGCAGAGAGAGAGCAGTTGTTCTCTGTAGATATGAAATCTTATTTAGAAAACTTACATCGAGTGTTATTGGTTTAGAATCATATGCAAGTACGTATGTATAAACATATTTATGAGTGTGTACATAGAGGTAGTTTCTGTTTGCATAGCATGGCTCCTGAACTCTCATGTTGTCATAACACCATTTCCTTAATAGAGGGGTGTTTCGGATGTGTCTGTACCTTTCTGTATTAATTCAAATTAAACATCACTGATTAAAGGGTGTAATGTTAAAGATGAGCTCCCAGAAGTCCTTAATACCATAGCGAGCCTTCCTTCTGGTTGCCTCACACATTTGTGAGTAGTGCTGTTTCTAAGTCTGGTCACACCATCCCATGGTTACGCGCCTGTTCTGAACCTGCTCAGCCGCTTTCAGCTGATAAACTCCCAAATTGCGAGCTGATTGTAAATATTGGCTTGCAAATACTGCAGTTATGACTTTGTGTGGGGTGTTAAGTGGCTTTTAGTTGATTAGAGGGGTAAGTCAGGGAGGAAGCTCTTTGCTGTTTAATATTTCTCAATAGGTTGTTTCCTCAAAGACAGGTTTTTAGCATAAGATGCAGGAATTTGCCTACACAAAATGTCCTATTAATTTAGAGGAGCTAAATATGGAAAAGACTCCCACTTCCATTGTCTCCTTTATTCTGTTCCCTTAATGCCCCAGTTGGATTTCTAATGAAGTGTTTCCTCTAGCTGTCAGGAAAGTTTACACTGTGATTGTAACTTTCTGTTTCCTAGCAACTCTGCATCCTCCTGCTCATAAAGGAGGGTGGCTCACAGTTTTAATTAACGTAATTCTAAGCCATGGCCAATGAAAAGCAAATGCTGTGGAAGAATAAATGTCATCCATACTTTAAAGAGAGAGTAAAAAGTTCTCATCATAATTGCTTATCTGCTTTCGCATTGCATTTAGTTTTGATAACATGAGTAATTTTTTAATATTTCCTTATATTTAAAATTAAATTTTTCACTCGTGGTTGGCAATGTGGTTATGACCATTTGGCTTTGGGACTAGGGATCACTGCATCAAAGGATTTCAAATGGACTGCATCCCTACTCTGCAATACCTGTGTAATTCAACTCACTGAAATATTTGCAGCAGTCCCTGTATTGTGATATTTTCTTAGCATTTCTCATGTGCAAAATATTATGCATTGAAGTATTTTTCTCTGTTCTCTCTCACTTCACTGTGTCATTAGCATGTTTTGAAAGTGGAAGTCGAAATCCACTTTTTTTAGCCATATTACAGGCAGCACATGGATGGCAGCTGTGTAGGAATTATGCTTCCTCTAGAAATTTAAGAAGAGTTAAACATCTGATTTGTATCTGAGATTTCTAAACTGACTAATGACATGTCACAGAAACAAAGTTAAAGCTAATAGGACAAGAGGCAATGGGCAGAAACCTATGCACCTGAACACGAGGAGGAACTTCTTCAATGTGCATTGTCTGAGCACTGGAAGACTGAAGACGCTGTGGAGTCTTCCTCACTGGAGATGTCCCAGAACCATCTGGACACAATCCTGTGCTGTGTGCTCTGGGATGACCCTGCTTGAGCAGGGAGGTTGGAGCAGATGACCCCACTGTGGGCCCTCCCAGCCTGCCCCACTGTGTGAAACTTACGTGAAAACACTGCTGAAAAAAGGGATTAACTGCGCAGTGTAGGAGATGCCATGATAGTTTATGGGAGCAATATATTTAACCTGGGATCTTGTCTTCAGTAGAGATGATAACAAAGGGGAAAGGCCTTTTTTTTGGATTTCAACGCCACAGCAAAAAAATACTTCTAGAGAATACTTTCTTCTTTATATCTTCTGCTACTCTAGTAAAATCTTAATTCTTATTTATTTTAAACAACTACGCCCAAACCTCTTCTCAGTTTCTCAATGGAATGAATTTGTATTTCATCTTGCTCTTTAAACACTACCCTACATAAGCTCCCTCATGCGTGCGTACTTTAAAATTGCTCCTAATTATGAGGTCATATATTTCCTCCTTGGATTTATGACTCATGAAATTTGTAAGATGGATGGCACTAAAAGCAAGTTGATATTAGTTTAAGATTTGATGCTTTAAGGTGGCCCTGTGTGTTGTTCACATTGTGTCACCCAAATCCTGATCTGAATAGAAAATATTAGTTATAGCATTGGCTTTCAGTAATGCTATTATTTGTGGTATCTTACAAGCTTTGTTATCACTAAAGCATCTATTTTCAAGGTGAAGCGATGCCTTCCAAGGGGAATGGAGAAGCAGAAATATCAGGATAAAACAAATACTAATTTGAAATGCTTAAATGAAGTCCCTACAGACTTGATCTTTCTGTGCCTACGACACAGAGAACTATGCACATTTAAAGGAGACATCAAGTTCAAATCTTAAAGGGAATCCATAGCTGCAGCTGCTGCAGAGTTTCTGCACAAAAGGGTTTTGCTACGACTGCTTCATCCCTCAGCAGCCTCATTCCATCCAATGGCTCATCCATCCAAAAACTGCAAAGGCTGAACAGAAATTCTGCTGATCCTGGTGTCGGGTCATCTTCAGTGTGAATGAATGAAGCTGTCCCTTAGCAACCCAAGGCTTTCGTGGAGTGAGCAGTTCCTCCACTAATTAGGGAGGATGTGCACTTTGCCAGTGAGGCTGAGCAGTATTTGTTGGTAAGGGAGGAAAGGTACTATGTAGAAACCACAAGCTGCAGTTAATGCCGAGGGGAGAAGCACAGGCTTGATCCAGCACAGCTGCTGCCTTGGTGGTAGAATCTGAACCTCTTGATAAACACACTTATCCACACAACACCCAGGTGAAACAAATCACTGCTGTTATTTCATCTGCACAGGCAGGGATGTGAAACAGAGTTGAAGCTGTTTAAGAAATTGTGACGAGACAGACAAGTGCTATGAGTTCTGGAATAGTACCTCAGTTGCAATTACTGTAATTAGCATCCCTTTGCTTCTGGTAGTCTTGTCACCATCCTTTCCTCTGTCCTGCTACCTCAGTCCCTCCACTCTGTGCTTCTTTGCCTTCCTGCTCTGAAAGGCACTGCACTCAGCCTTGCCCAGGTGCTGCAGTTCCCTGCCTTCAGCTGTTTGTTTTGCTGTACACCACAGTTCCAGCCTTTTGTTTTATTCAGCATGTTTCTGGCCTACAGTAGAACTCTTGCTCACCATTAAAGGGTTTTTAACTCTATTTCCTGAAGAGGCAGCACTGTGCAGGGGGAACTTGGCCTCATGCCTGCCATCATTCTGCCCTTTGTACTGTGGCCATTTTATAGACAGGATGTGGCTGTAGAGTGAAGCTCTCGTTCTGCAGTAACTCATGTGCAGTACTTACAGCACCACCAAGACATCTATTTGTTGAAACTCTGTTCCACTATAATTTTTGGAGTTGAGGATTAAAATTTGTCTCCTAGGTATGAAAGTTTTAATGGCTCTGACTATTTTGCTTCAATCTTTTTTCCCCCCTTCCTTTGAGTGAGTGAAGTTTTATAACATGACTGCTCATTGGAATGCGTAACAAGGTAATATTGTAGGGAAATGAAGGGGGTAATACCTCTGCAAGTGCTGGCTTAATGTGATGAAAGACAAGTTTTTTCAAACTCCTTTAAATAGGTATCCTGTAGGCATTTCTCCTGTCACTTTCATTCTGCTCAGTGGAAATTGTTAGATACAAATCACCCCCCTTTTTTCTTTTAAATTTTAGGTAGTTGCTGCAACACAGGGGTAAAGACACTGAAACATGTCAATTTCTGTAGCTTTATACAGTGGGAAATTTATAGGATAATATCAACTTTACTATCAGCATTCCCATCCGCACAGTCTTTCGCTGACATGAAAAGAAAATAATCTCTTCCAGACAAAATTACGGCATGTTTGTAATTGCTTTCTGTCTCCAATAGCTTGTACAGCTTCTGCAATAACCAGAAATAAGGTGGCAGGTTTAAAAAAGGGCTTTGAAAGCTTCTTCAAAAGTCTTCTCAGAAGCTGGGAGGCAGGCAGCCTTGGCCCAAAGGCACAATGTTCTGTCCAAATGCTCCATCTCCATCATCATCTCATCTCATCTCAATTTTGGTTGCTGACCTAGAAGTAGGCAGGCAGATGGGTACATGCCCTTTTGCTTCTTTTTTGCAGTGACAGGACATCTCAAGTACTTTTGTTACATCTGTGCTGTATTTACTCAGCTGAGCAGCCAGTGCTTTCAAATTACCAGCCATTTTCTGGTGCTTCTATTTTCATGGCTAGTAAATCAAACATAATTTTTTGGTGCTGCTGTTTTTTCGGGTTTTTCTTTGCCAAAACCATGTATCCCTGTACTCTCCCGTCTCTAAAATCAAGCTGCAGTTTTGGATGCTTAAGACCTGTGAAACTTCATGGATGATTTCTGGTGTAAGGACAAATTGTGCCTCGTTAGAGGACCTCCAGCAACTTCCTGCATGGCTGCAATGTTGCAGCCTCTGACAGATACTTATACTCCAGCTTGTGAGTTATTAACAAAGTAATTGCTGTTACTATCCCTTAAGACCACTCTGAAATATTTTGAAGCCAGGTATTTGATCACATGAGCTGGCACAATACTCCTCCACTGCAAAATCCTGCAGCTGAACATCAAACAGGACTAATTAGCTTTCAGCTATCTGAAATTACTAGGTTTGTGATTTCTTCATTTAAGCTAGAGCTGAGGAAATGTTCTTTGTTGCTGAATTTAGTCAGGAGGAGTTGATGGAGGGGAGAGGAAACTTGCATAGCTTTGATTTCATCATGACTTGCTGTACTGAGCAGGATGTATTCAATTATACTTGCAGAGTAGTAGAGGTGTGATTTGCAGACAAAGGACATTTTCCTTCAGAGTTTTAAACAACCTCTGGTAAAAATAGGTACCATCAACTCTCTGGATGTCAGAGACTTGGAAAATGAGACTGCAGCACACAGTGCTGACATTAATTCTTCAGAAACATCTTTGAAAGAGCTTTGTGGTTTTCCTGTTTCCTGGTTTGTTTGGGGCTTTTTAAAGATGTTTGGCTATTGTGGAAGAGTAGGAGTAGGTTATCTTTAAAAAAGAAAGCTGCAATAATACTGAGCAGTCCTGCTCAGTCCTGACTGCTGAGAATGAGTTTTGAGTCAGTCTGGCAGTGAAGTCCCATGCTGTAAGAGCCACCTTCCTACAGCTTCAGATGGAGGTGGTCTGACTGTGGTGTGTGCTCATAATCTGCTACACACAGGGAAGAAAGCACGAGGTTAAAATGCTCAGTTTAAACAGATAACATTATTTAGAGCATCTGTAGGTTCTTCTGAATTGCACAATATATTGGGTTTGGTTTTGAGTTTGTTGTTTGTGGCCCGGTTTTGGTAGCAGGGGGGCTACAAGGCGGCTTTGAGAAGCTGCCAGAAACTTTCCCCATGTCCAGCAGACCCAACACCAGCCGGCTCCAAGATGGAATCAGAAATGGTGATAAGGCCTCTGTGATAACATACTGAAGAAGGAAAAAAGTTATTGGGCAGAGGTAATTGTGGCCAGGGAAGAGCCTCCTCCAGCTCCTGTAATGTTTGCAATGTGCTGTCTTTTCATTCTCTTTTCCCCTTCTATTATTCCACTCATTTATACAAAAGTGCTTCTGAAGGGTAGTCTAGGATCTAGCACGAGATTTTCCCACTTTGGTTGTACATTAATTTTTTTTCCAGTAGATGTTTAACATTTGTTGTAACAGTCTAAACGTGATTTTTCTTTTTCATCCTCTCAGTCTGGCTGCCAAACACAGACACCTACTGTTCACGTGGTGGTAATCATCTGGACTGAGAGATCTGGACCAAAAGATGAGTAGTGCAGGGAGAGCTTTGTGTAAAGAACACCAGGGTGACAGTCACACCTTGTGCTGTGCTCTGGTCACAACGGGCAGGATTCACATCATCCACCATTATATTTGCACAGCGTTGATGTCTTTATTTGAGCTCCAGCCAGCTAAGACATTTCACAGTCAGGGAGAAGACGTGGATGCTTTTAGGTCATGACTTGTCTGACCTGGTTTAGAGCAGGTGGATGCTGGGATAAGGTGATTCACGTCCTGTGAATGCCCATTTTTCTCCACTGACTGGAAGGAGAACCAAAGGCGACTCTTGCAGATTTAGACATCATCATTTGGTGTGATCCTTCCTAATCCATTTAGGTTAGTCATTGTGAATTTAGCAATATCTTTCTTCAGAAAACGAAGCAGCATATATCAAGGAATGAAACGAGATGTAGTTTTGCATTTTCATAAAAGTACAGGCAGCAACTTGTTGATATTTGTGATATTCATAGTAAAAATGTAAAAAAGGGGGAATAAAACTTTGCAGTGAACTTAGAAAATGTAGAACAATGTCTTCGTTTCCTGCCTCGCTTGAGACATCTTTGCAGTGTGTTGTGTTGGCTCATGCCAGGAATGGGACTGCTCTGTGTTTTTTAGTGCATGCAAGGAATGTGTTTGCTTTAGCCAAAAGTAATTTCAAAAAACCAGTAGAGCTCTTTCACACCTATCTTTTAGCAGTGGAATTCAGTGAATCAAGTAAAATGGGTATTCATGGAAGAGAGGGAGGGATATTACAGGTTATTTCAGAAATGTGTCTTTTATCCTGTTTTATTTTCTTGTCCATTTACTGGGTACCAAAGAAAATACTTTGAATCTACTGTGAGCTGTTATTGTAGGTGATATGTGATGAATTTGTGGCTGAAGAGGAGATTTTTTTTTCCCTTCTCCTAGGGATGGTAGGATAATATCTGAGGAGGGAGAAATTTTAACAATTCCAAAGTAAAATGGATATGCCAGGAGGACTAATGAAGGTAAAGGGGTTTATTCTTAATGGATTTAAGACAAGAGATAGTGCTTTTCATTAAAAAAAATTGTTGATGAAAACAAAAGTAAATAATTCTGTGTGGAAGGGAATAACTTGTGTGAAAATGTTGCCAGCAAAGGACAAAACGTTGCATACAAAAAATATCTTACCTGCTGCTCAGCCGCTCTATTTACGATAGTTTTTAGTCACCTATCGGTAAGACGGCTGTAACCTTTCTTCTTCTTTAGGTATCAAGTTGAGCAAAGATTTCAAAGTTAATTGCTTAATGTAGCTTTCTCTGTGGTTTCTAGGTGTTCCACTGAACTCTCGGAAAAAGCAAGATTTCACTGGTACTAAGCTCTTCTCTCACTTATATTTTTCTACTGACTCCTGTTTGTAGTTCAGTGCAGGCATTAGAAAATGTGACATATCGGGTTTGTGAAAATGGATTTGTTCTTAAATGCATTGTACAAAACACGAAAAGAGAAAATTATGGAGACTGAACATACTTATACTGAAAATGACTCCTCGATTATTGATCATTAATAAGATGTTAATGCCAATAATGGTTGCCTTGATTAATTTCCTGCAAGATGTGATGGGCATCTGGTTGAAAAGCTGCTGTCACTTCTGATAAGATCACAAATCCTTTTTCCTGTTTGATGGGCAGGTGTTGTGGATGAAGACAGAGTAGGTGAATGTTTTAGCTATTTTTTGTAAAAATACCTGTGAATTAAATTCATCAGGGTTTTCCATGATGACTCTGGCAGTAATGTGATGTGGTAGAGAGTACTTCTGGTTTTATACCACTGTTTCAGAACAGCCAGCTTTTGGGGCTTGTGATCCTTGTGCCCTTGCCCTTGAGGAAACCTTTGTTATTCAGATGTGTTGAGTTGATCAAAATATTGTTCCCACTAGGAATTCAGAATATTTTTTTTTTATTGTTATGCTGGCTTGTGCAAGCTCTCCAGACATGGAAGCCACCTGCTGAAAGGACGGTAGAATGGATGCCTCTGACCCTGGGGAATGCCCTGGTCACCACAGGTGCTGGACTGTGCTCCCCAAGAGGCAGGAGGTGGCCTTGATTTTGTTCTCAGTTTTGGTCTTAGCTGCTTTAGGTGGACTGTCTCGGGTCAGGCACAAGGCTGTGGGTGAGAGTGTGCTTTCTGTGGGGAGCAAAAGCAGGGCCAGCCCTCTCAGATGGTGGGGTGGGTGACACTGCAGCCAGGGAGAGGGAAATGGGCGTTCCTTGCAGATCCTGTAAGCCACAGCAAGGAATGGTGCTGGGCCCAGTGGGATGGCTGGAAGTCTCCTGTGAGGATGAGAGGCTGGACTGGTGTTGGGGCTGCTCATATAGGTGATGGTGTACATGGGAAGGGGGGCTACTTGCCTCCACACACTGGGAAAAGAGGAAGCAGTTCTCAGTTCTGTGTGCATCTCATCATGCTGCTGGTTTTGTTGAGAAAATGCAATATTTTTAGTTCAGGGTTGTCACCAGTTTGATTGATTAGAGTGATTACTTGCAACTGAGTTTTAGTCATATCTAGACTTTCTGTAGTCCTTTATCCTATTATAAATGTGTATTTGATTAGCTTCCTACTTCATAAGGCTGCTCAGTCAACTATTTCCTAGGCTGCCTTTTGAGGGAAAAAACACCTGGCAAATCACTTCATGGCAGTTGCATGGAATTACCCAGAAGATCCTGCCGGACTTTCTCTTTCCACTACACAGAAGATTGATTTTTGTGATCCATCTCTTCTGATAAGCCACGCAGACAGTTAGACCTTGTCCTGTAGCTCTGCAAATGGGCACATCGTGATGGGGAAACCTGGCATGTATGACACCACAGCTACAGGGACACCCAGGCAGGGGCTTGGTGGCAGCACTTCTGTGCCTCTGTTCAATGGCTGTGTGGCTCACTTTGCACAGAGGGCTGAATACAACCAGCATAATCTTTGAAGAGCGTGAGCTTTAAATATTGTAGCTCATATTTGAGCGCTTTTTCTAGGTTAGGGATGTTTAGGTTTTGGAGCTGATCTCAGTTTTGATCTTGAGAATCTGCAACCAGAGCCTTCTGTTGGTCCCTGCTCTAAGTTTTTTCTGGTAGAAATGAGAGCTCTTTCCCAATATACATGTTTCAAATGTTGTGACAGTACGAACCTGCATGCTTCTGAATCCAAATGTGTTTAAACCAGTATTTTGTATTGGTTGTGAAGACCATGTATTCTTTTATAGTCTTAATAATTATAGGCTATACATACCAGCACTGGCATTGCTGCTGTTGTGCTTTCTGCTTATCTAAATGAGAATTTAGCAGGAAAAACAAAGTAGTGATTTAGTGGGCACTGCAGCCAGAAGGTGCCAATCTATCGATAGTGGAGCTCAAGCTATTTCTATTTTTATACTAAATTTGTGTGGTGGGTTGACCCCAGCTAGAAGCCAAGCTCCCACCCAGTAGCTTGCTCACTCCCCACAGCAGGACAGGGAAGAGAACTAGAAATTAAGAGAGGGAAACTCATGGGTCAAAGTAAAGACAGTTTAATAACGGAAACAAAGCTCTGTGTGAGCAAATCAAAGCAAGGAATTCATTCATTGCTTCCCATCAGCAGGTAGATGTCCAGGCACTTGCTGGTAAGCTGTGCCGTATCACATACAGTGGCTGCTTGGGAAGAAAAATGCCATAACCACAAATGTTCCTCCCTCTTTCCTTTCCCTGAGCTGTAATTGCACAATGATCTATGGTATGGGATATCCCTTTGGTCAGTTCAGGTCAGCTCTCCTGGTTGTGTTCTCTTCCAGCTTCTTGCATCACTGAGGGCAGAGTGGAAGGGAGAAACCTAACCTCAAAACCCCCTTCCTGCTGTGCATGTGCTGCTCAGCAATAGCCAGGACAGCGGTGTGTATTGACATGTCTTTAGACATAAATTCAAAGCTCAGCATCGTGCAGGCTGCTATGAACATCTTTGTCCCAGGCAGACTCAGTACAATTATGTAGTCTAATTGTGCAGTTGTTTTACTGTCTGTTCATTACTGCTCTACCAGGTAATTTGGCATTCCTGCACTTCTGTGCACATTCCAAGCTCTGTCAGTGTTTTCTGTTTGTCTCCTTGAAAAGTGCTTACCTGTTTTCTTGGAATCTGTCACTTAAATAACCCGAAGCTCTCCATGCCAGTTGCTGCTTGTGTGATCAAGCTGCACCCAATGAAGAAAGAGAGGATGTGTCTGATAATTCCAGACAGATGGGGAGGTCTTGTCACAGAGGCTACGGAGAGTGGCAACTAAACAGATTAAACTTGATGAAGTCATTGACGGACTCGCACAATTAACATACTGATGCATATCTTTCTTTCTTCCATCTGCCAGCATGCCTAATTCATTTCATTACTGTGAAATTTGCTTGACATCCTAGGCTGATTTTGTACCATAATTCACCTGCTGTGCTACTCACGCTTTTCGTGAAACAAACCCTTTGAATCAAAGCTATTTGAGTCCTATGCCATGATCCTTTCATCCTCAGAAGTTTTACAGGCCTTAAAATTGCAACAGCAATGAGCTCAGCATTAAAGTAGCCAGTGACTTAAAGGTGTTTAAGTCTTGTCAGATATTAATTTTCATAAATGTGAGTAATCATCATCCTAATGGTTTTAAGATTTTTCCTGTTCATTTTGAAACCATTAAGGCATAGCACTGAGGGCCGATGTTGCCTGAGGAGCATGAGACGCTGCCAGGATGCTCAGACCAGGATTGTGAACTAGTACTGTAGCAACTTGTTTTCACATGCAAGGTAAAGCAGGGTCACAGTTGCTCAGAAGAACCCTGTCATACAAATTCTGGACTTATTCCTGTGCTTTGAGTGCAACAAATTCCAAACGTGCAGTGATACAAAATAAGTTGCTTTGTTACAGCTGTTGTAATTAAAAATATTTCCAGTTACTAGCTGTGATGGGTAAAGTTTCACTTATTCACTGAGATCCTTAATTGCTATATCATTTAAATGAGATGTTGTTGGTTAATAAGAAGCACTGATAAATAAACGATGTTGATCAAGAACTGCTGGCTTGTTTGGGACACACTTTGTCATATCACTGCTTGGTAACTCCTCGGGGAGCAGTGCAGCCAGGGATGACTCAGCAGGAGTTTGCTTTCACCTGAATTAACTGAAAGCCTGTAGAGAAAAAGGCCAAACCTTGGGGAAATGATTATTTCATCTTTGCAGTGTCTTTATCTCTCTTTGGAGCTGAGCTGAGAGCATATGTTTTTCCTTATTTCAGGTGTTATTTTGGTTTTTAAATTAATCCCCATTCATGGCTCCAGCTCACAGGCACAAATGGTGGGGGGGGCTTTGGGGATTGGGTGGCCTAGTGCTGATCCAAGCCCTTGTTAGGCTCAGGACCTCGCAAAATGGGGAAGAAGCCTTTTCTTTGGCTGTTTGCACAGGACACCCCAAGAGTCACACCCTGTGCCTGAGAGCATTGTCCAAACACTTCTTGAACTCTGTCAGGCTTGCTGCTGTGACCACGTCCCTGGGGAGCCTGTTCAGTGCCCAACCACCCTCTGGGTGAAGAGCCCTTTCCTGATATTCAACCTAATAATTCTGTGATTTCGCTTTTTTTCCTTTTCTTTTTTTTCACGTTTATGCCATCTTTTTTGTTAGGTTTTCGTTTTTTAAAAATTCAAACAGAAGAACTTCCTGTAGCCCAAGAAGCTCCTGTTTTTTCTAAACATGGCCAAGTAAGAAGTCAGCTACAGGGCCTTCAGCAGCTGGGAAGAACTTTTCGCTACCTGGCCAATGTCTATCCTGAAGTTAGGTCTAACTTATGGATTTTAATGTTAGAGGTTCTTTAAAATGTCACTAAGATGTCCACAAAAATTCATACCCTTACGTGTCGGTGGTTTTGAATGAAAAACTTTCACCCTCAACATACCAGAACAGATCTGACTAAAATGTCACAATGGAATAGAAGCGCGTGAATAAAAGCTTGTTCAGGTAGTCAGTAGCTTTGTGTATGAGAAAACTGGGGATATGGCCCTGCAGTCTTACAAGAGCACGTGGAACTGCCTGCTCCTGGTACGAATTGCTAGAGCTCTGTGTTCAAACAGTTCTGCCCCTGATTTTATCCCTCAGTGCTGCCCTTACTATTACCTTGTCTCAGAAATATCAAGAAGAACAAAGTCTGGAGGAGAAAAAGAATACCAGTAGAAATAATTTCTAGAAGTTTTCACACTCTAGGGTCCGGGCAGAGCAGCTGATATCTGCCTCTGTGGTTACTTAACATGCCAAGCCTTATAGAAGCTGAATAAAGCTCAATATAACAAGGGGAAAAGGACAGAAGATTTTGTGCAGGTAGTGGATTAATTTGAGTAGTAATCCCAAGACAACAGTATTATGGCTTCCATAATCATAGTTTCTTTCATGTTTTGCCTTTTGAGTCATAATCAGGGAAAATTCAGGCCAGCCCATGTAATAGATGGATCTCTAATGAAAAGGAGGAGAAGAAGCATTTGGAGGCTATTGAAGCAATTAGCGTTTCACTTTTTCTGCATTGTGTCAGATATCTTATTTCCACAGAAACTTTGGCTTTCTACTGTGCAAGATAGTTCTTAGTTGAATGGCAGGACCCAAAAGTTACATTCATAAATACCCAGATAATTTGAGGCTAGGGAAGCCCTTCCAAGTTTATACCACAATTAGCAATCTGCTTTTTCTTTTGGTTTTCAGGCTCATAAACCACCTTGCAGATATGTGGAGTGAGATGCTAGCTTGAACTCTGTTCTCACCAGTCTCCTGCAGAAAGCCAAGCACTGACCTCCCCCTACCTAAATTTGGAGACAGAGGGCGAGTGCTTGTGCAGTGGCTCCTAACTAAACTTGGTTAGAGAAATCGTACGAGAAGATTCAAGGTTAGAACTGCTCCAGTTCAGTTCAGCTTCCTAACTTTGAGGAAGCAAAAGAAACTTCACAGAGGGATTGTGCTAAACATTTAGTTGGCAAGCTTCTGGGAGTCCTAATGTTGATCCAAATCATGAGATTAAAATATTTCCTCCTCTATTAGCTCTTCTTGCGTTCTGATTTTTTT
>VZTA01014753.1:27233-40356 GCA_013398855.1 Mohoua ochrocephala
CATTCTTACTTTTTTTTTTTTTTTTTAGTATTGTTAAATTTTGGGTCAGCTTTCACACTTTGCTGATAATCTGTCAGGAGATTTATCTTTGATAATCTCAAATCTTTCAGGATAAACTGTATGAGTAGAAACAAACAAGGACAAAGATGGAATTAAAAGTAAAATCAAGCCTCATGCTCCTCTATTCTATTCAAAGGATCTATTTCAATTTTGGGTGGCTTTATGTATCTTGATTCCAGCTGAGCCACTAACAAGCCCATATTTCTAAAAATGGACCTGCCTCTGACAAGGAGAGGCACAGATCACAGAGGGGATTTAGGCTGAGGATGTTTTCTAGCTTTGAAGAAGACTGAATTGGGAGCTATAGTACATGTTGCTTTGCTTTTTGTAACTTTTCAGTGGCTGGTCTCTGTCTGATACGAGAAGAAAAAGTTCAGGCCCAAACCCCATGTTTTCTGCTGCTTAATCACGCACCCCAGGGGAGGGAGGAAAAGGGAGTACAAATGGAGTGAGAAAACTGGTGACCTGACAGTTTTATTTTTGATCAGTGTGACAAACATGTTGCTCGTGCTCCTATGTCTCCAGCTGGATTTTGCACAGGTGGATAACACCAATACTGGTTGAAATCCTGTTAAGTAGGGAAAGAAATCTCCCTTTTTGTGTCTGGTGGCAAAGGACACAAGAGCAGGCAAAGATAGGTTGGGTGTGTACAGAGCACACTGGCTGGTCTCATTCTTTCTTAATCCAGCTGTAGCTTCTTTCTAATAAGGGAAACACGCCCAAGAGATGGTTGATAAACACCAGCAATTGTTCCTTTATCTACTTCTGTAAAAATGGTTGTGGATACAAGTTTTCTTTCAGGAGTTCTCAGCGTGTATTCCGCATGGATTTGGGAGATACCTTTTGGGTTGTACTCTGCATTGTATGCTGGCTGTTTGTGCTGTCAAGCAAGTACTCTCCTGCTATTTTGAGATTACTTTCAGCTGGTAAATATTGCATCTTCTTTTACTGAGATGATTCTCTACCACATTGGAGGCTATGCTGTTTGCCTGGAAATGTTTGTTCTGAAAATGATTTTGTGTCAAATCCAGCCTGAGCTTGTGCTCGTACCCATTTAGCACAAACCTGGCTCTAAGTGTTCAAAACATGGCTAAAAAAATCAACATACTTGATATCTCTGACAGAAATTAAGTGTACTTATAATCTCTAAAGACCATATTCTGCCCCTTGACTGATGTTGGCATCTGTGGAAGTAATTTTAGATATATAGTGCTCATCGCGATCAAAGATGGTAAAATCTGGGCATAAATCAGAATTTATTAAACCGTGTCTGATTTATCTTTGCGTGCGAATGCGTTTTGGACTGGTTTATCAAATGAAAATAAATGACAGCATTCAAGAAACTGAAAACAGAAGTTTACTGTAGTAGAAAGAAATCTGGAAACAAGAGTGAGCAAGATTATTTAATGTGGGTTTTATTTTCTTCATCAATGCCAATGTTACTATCCTCATGGCAGCGGGAAAAAAAGATTAATTTGGTGTAAGATGTAGCAGAACAACAAATAAGCTTAGGACAAATAAATAGGTGTGTTATGTAAAGGATTACCCAGGGATCTGTTGCTATTTATGACATCTGGTCTGTGAACTCAAAGTGGTACAGCAGTGAGCTCTGACACATTTAAATTATTCTAGTTTACTTAACATTAACATTTTCTAGTGACATTTGGGACAGTTCTGCAAGAATAAACATCAGCTTTATACAGTCACGTCTCAGGCAATTATTGTAAAGATGTTATTGTAAAGATAATAAGATTTTTATGAAAATTTCATAATTTTAACAATTTGTCACAATTTTATACTATTTCAAAGTCTCACATTACTCAATAATCATTTTGAAAACAGTTTTAAAAGAGAATTGCTATGAATCTCTTCACTCTTTCCCCTCCATGCACTGTTACATTATCAGAAAATCCTCTATGACTGAACGCTTGCTGTGATTAATGTCTCGCAGTTCACATTTTCATTTGGTTTAAAAAATAAAAATGAAATTTAAAAAAGGAAATAATAACCTTTTCTAGAAATATCTTTGAAATATTTAATTTTAAAAATGACTTTTGCCCTATGAAAAGCAGTCAACTAATTATCTATTACCACATTAAAAGCTGAATGCCGTTCAAAACCAGATGACATTTTTGTTATATAAAGGCTAGTATGTGTGAGGTAAAATATAGAAATCAGTTTGGCCAATAATACAAAGTAAATAATTTAGATAATATTCCTAAACACACTAAATTTTTGTTTCAGCTATGAACACGTACTCAAAATGAAGAAAACCTGAGTAAGACAGTTGATAACTTGGAAGCTCTACTGTGTTCGGATTGGAAGACAGAGATATCATGTGTTATGTTTTATTAATTTGTCTCTGAGAAAGTCAACTTTATAGAATGAAGGCAAAATACAGCTGCCAAGGGTACTGCAAACTTCACTCATCAAAAGCTTTTTTGTGTCCTGATTTTAATGCTGCTTATGAGGTGAATTACCCCTGCTTTTTTCTCTGTCTTTGTTCTGAACTAGAAGTTTAAAAAAATTCTTATTTAGCAACATTTTTATAGCTGTTATCCAAAACCAAAACAACAAACTCTTGGTAATATTTGCAAGAATGTAGGTGAATGAGGCCTTCCTATTTTGAGAGAGGCTTAGGCTGGGATTCCTTCATTGTCTTTTTTTTTTTTTTTTTGGCTTTTTAATGATCGTTTCACTTGAAATGTTTACCAGTTGTTTAAACAGAACTAGGCATAATAGTTCTATAAATATCATGGATCATGTCTTGAATCCTACAGAGCAGATGTTCATGGCTGTATGAATAATTTACTGCTTAATTACACCTCTTTCTTTAAACTGCTAATTCACACCAGTTTGTTGTAAAGCCTAGGGTGTAAAACCACACGACACTGACTCAAAGATCACAGGACTTTCTAAGACACTGGGATTGTTTTTCTTGCTAGTGTCTTTATTTAGGAAAAAGTAATCCAGGGTATATTTTCATCTTTCAAGAAGCCAAGACTGACTGTGTGACTTGTTTCTACCTTTCGTCTCCAACCGTCACCTACGGAAAATATTGTAACCCCAGCGAAATAAGTTGAAAGCTAACCTCTGGCAGCTGTAGTGCAATCTGTTTTCCCTTTCAGTTGTAATTTATCCAACTGGAACTATTCTGTGTAAACTTAAGAAATATAACTGTCTGGATAACAATGAGAAAAATTCTATTTCAATCACTGTCAGTCTAAGTTTAAATTAAGCGAACGGTGCACGACATTTTTCTCATCCCCATAACAAATGTGGGTAGTTTTTAATCCATTGATGGCAATATTCTGAGACATTCCTAGAGCGAAGTTTTTTTCTCAGACTTCCACTGCCTTCTTCCCACTCCCTTCCCTTTCCACCCAGCTTGACAAGTGAAAACTTTCTGAACCTTTCCAAAGAAAAGCCAAAGAGTCAAATTATGTGTTAGTTAAGAGTAGGTAGTTGTCATGTTACTCTGGCACATAATATTAAAACCTGGAGGATTTTTCTGAAATGGGAAAAATTGGTTTGCATGGAGATTTGTTGAGCCGAAAAGAGATTCGCTCATGTCTATTATTACATGACTATTTGTGCCAAGAAAATGATTGTGAAGGAGTTGTTTCCCATGAAGAATACAAAAGCCTGAGAACTCATCTGTGTATGTAACTCTATTTCCAATGGTCCATTTGCATCTCGGTGACATCAGTGTGTGGGAAAAAGCACTAGTCTGTACTCTTACAGAAAATTTCCCGAAAGAAAAGCAAAATTAGAAAAGATGTCTGCAGTACCGTCAGTGCCACAGAATGGTGCTGTTCCCCTCTTACTGTGGTGTTCACATCCAAAATGAGGGAATATGTTGCATTAGAAGGTGCATTATGTTCACTTTTGTTGGTGATGTCATGATTTACAACAGACGTAATTCACAAAATTGGTGGTTGTTTCCTGGGTTTTGGCTTTGAAATCATGGTCTTGACATGAGATACAAAACAGCTTTATTTGCTGTCTGAAGTAGAAATAACAAGGTTATTTCCTTGCTGAAACTTTCCCAGGTGCTCAGATTTTCAGCTCAGTGCCCAAGGGCTTTTCATTGCTGTGCTAGCTGGGGGTACCTCCAGTTAATTAATGACTAATGCAGCTCCTACAGGTGCACGAGAGAATTAGTAGAGTTGTTAAATTAAGAAATAAGGAAATATTGTGGGTTATGGCAGCCTTGGACTGTCTCTGAATCTGTGTGTGTACCTCTTCCCAGTTTGCTTCCACCTACTCCTGGCCCAGAGTTGTGACAGATCTTGCCTGAAGGATGTGGCAACAGCCTTTAGAGAACTGCTCCATATGCACATTTAGCTTTTCATAATCAAAACCACAAGCCCTCTTAAGATCCTTCTTCTGCTTTCTGACCCTGTTACATGCTGTTTTGTTTCCACAGGGCAGATATTTTGGAGCTTTTATGTATCTCAATCCAGGAGAAAAAAACTCCCACCCTGGCATTCCCAGTGCTTCATAAACCCTGGATCAGTTTTGCAGCATCTCATTTATTCCAGTCTTATGTGCAGTGTGTCTAGTTATTTAAAGCGTGGTGAATTAAAAGCCATGGGTTTTGTTTTGACTGGAAGTTTCTGTATTTCAAAACTATTTATCCTCAAATTTGAATTAAAATTTTGACCTTTAGCAGGTGGAAATATAAATTATTTTCTTCTTGATGAAAAGCCAGCAAACTGCAGTTTGCTGAATTCAAATTAAAATGCTTTAAGTGTGGTTTCATTTGATTTTACTTTGCATGCAACTTCCTAATACTTCATGTGCACTGTAGATAGGGCATACTCATTTTCTGTTGTTTTATTCTCTGTTTTATTCTGTATCCACACATACTGTAAGCAGTTTAAAGGGATGCTGTGTAAGAGATAAAATTTTGTGGAAAATTGTGATTTCTGTGGAGTTCCCACCTGCCCTGGGAAGATGCAGCAGAAAAAAGATCCAACCCCCTCAATTATTTCTTATAGCCCAAGTCTTTCTAAGTTCCTGATTCAGCATAATCTATATCAAATCATGGAATGCTGACCTTACCAAATGTCTGATTTGTCACTGAGTAAGTTCTTTTATGTAATTTCAGCTGAATTTTAATCCACATCTTTCTCGCTGTGTCTTTCAGATAAACCCAAAGGAGCAGCCTCTTACCAATCTATAATTTAAGAACTGCACTTTCCATCTGCTGTAGGAGATGGCAGTGTTTATATTGATTATACATTGAGCAATATAAACACAGTAACTCTTGCAAAGCTGTCTTTAAATAAGTAGCATTCTCAAAAGTGAACAGAACTAGATCATGGTATGATGTGATAATATATGCAGTAAAATAGAAAAAAGAATATAGCATACTTTAAGCTGAAGGAATGAACTTTGAATTTAAGAAACACTATACTTAAAAAAAGCATTTATGTGGTAAGACCACTTCACATCTTTATTTTATGTTTTTATCCTTCAAGCTTGCAGGCTACTCCTAACAGCCATTAGTATTCACTGAATGTTACTAGTTCCTTTTTGATTTGGTATGGTTCAGAAGTTTTCTGAATAGTTGCTGGTTTATGTTTTGCAAACAGACTTTTAAAATTGTGATGGTCCTAATGATTTATAACATATTGGTGGAATTTCTTAATGCCTTCTGAATATTTGAGCTCACTGAAAAGGTTGCTTCTGTAAAAATGTTCTTGTGGGAAAGTTCTTTTCTTTTAAGGATCCTGTTGTGATTTCCATGAAACTCAGTTGACAGGTATTTGGGAAGAGAGTATTTTAGTTCAAGCTTGAGGAATTTAGGTTTACAAGTTATTAAACTATTTTTAGTCCCACTAAATGGACTGGAAGCTCTGTGCTTGTAATATCCTCACATGGTGTCCAGGTAATTCTTTAGTAAGGAGTTTATTCTTTAATAAAAAGCTGGAGAAACTGCTGTGTGACAGTAATGAGGAAAAGACATCAACATCATGTACAAAAATGCAGAAGTACAAAAATTCTGTAAGTGAAGTGAGACGGTTTCAAGAAGCTTGTTGCAGCTCTAAACCAGAGGCTGTGAGGTGCTGCACGGAATAAATAGAGCACAGAGGTGAAAGTTGTTTTAAAAGCTGTTGGCCGTGTGGGCAAACATTTTCAGAGGGAGATAATAAAGGTTAGTTTTGTGGGATATGATTTCTGTTTCCTAAACAACAAGGTAAATAACCCTTGGAAAGCAACAATGCTGAGCGTTCAGTGACTACCGCTGTGCAGCTTTGGCACTTGGATCACTTGAAATAATCCGTCATGCTTTCAGGAGGACAAACATTTTTCAAGTGTGAAGCTCAAGGAGCAATATTAGTAGTGTTTTCATTCTTCCCCTAATGGGTAGTGAGTAAAAAATTCAACTTACTTGCAAGGAAGCTCCCATTTTCTCAGCCTCAAAGGGATTCTATAGCTTTGTATTTTAAAGGACTTGCTACAAGGTTAACCTGGCATTTAATTTTTATAATATGAGATTAAATGTTTCCCAGTATCTCACAGGCACATTGACACATAGATTGTCCACGGTGTGTCGCCTGAGCAGAAATATCAGACAAATGTCATTGGCCTAAATCTGGGGAAAATTTACCTGACAGAGTTTGCTCGGTGTGGCAGCCTGGCTATGGATTATCTGACGAAAGATTCTTGAACTGCCTTGGAGTGCTCTTATTCCTTCTTTTCATTTTAAAATGAGTTAGCGAGAATGTTGTTTAATTTTTTGCCGTGAAAACACAGCTCATTATAACGTGACTGATAAGAAGCATCATGCTATTGCAATTATTTAATAAATGATTTAATTTCTGTAATATGTTGCTATGTGACTGTTTTGCAGATATCTTAAAATCAGGATATGGGCAGACAGGTAATGGGTAGCCTATCTGCTGGCATAATTTTTAAAGAATTGCAGTGTCTGTAGGCCAAGATTAGACCAGCCCAAGCCTAAATGCATGATGACATGCTGACAGAGAGAAACTTGAAGTTTGGGAGTGCATCGCAATGTGTGAAAGGGTGGTTGAGATGTAGGTGGACTGTGGTGATGCTGGAGACTGAGGGTGACAGTTCACACTCAGTACTTGGTGCTTTTCATCCGGTGCTGGTCCTGCGTCCATCCTGAGCTGGCTGCCTGTAAGGTTGGCTGCATTTTCCTGGATATTTGAGAGGGTTTCAAAGTGTTTCTGGTGTATCTGCCAACCACTTAGCAGCACCTTTCTTCTGAGGTAAGTTCAGTGTGTGTCTTGAGTCGGGTTTTTTTTTTTTTGGTTGGTTGATTGGTTTGGATTTTTGTTTGTCTGGAGGTTTGAGGGTTTTGGCTTGGGGTCTTTTTTTGGCAGTTTTGTGAGGGTGGTTTGGAGTTTTTTCTGGAAAAAAACTCCAGCTGACGGCTGTACAAGCCATGTGGGGCTGTGCTCTCTTCTGCTCTGCAGGATGTTGAGATTGCAATTCCGGGTGGAAAGGTCAGTGAGAAAGGAGGACATGAACGGAGGGAAGGGGGTGATGGGCCAAAGGAAGGAGAAAGTGAAAAAAATTAAGGTCAAGGGGTGCAGAGGCAGCACAATAATCCCCTGCGGTGCAAGAAGGCTCAGAGATGTGCGAGCGTGATGTGCTCAGGGAGGAAAATAGAGTGTGACTGACCACAGGTCTTCCAGAAAAAATGCCAAACCATCCTCACAGAAGTGCCAAAAGAACACTCCACACCAAAACCCTCAAACCACAGACAGAAAAAATCCAAACTGAATAATCGACCAGTAAAAAACCTAACCCAAACCAACCCAACCCACACTGAATTTACCTCAAAAGAAAGGGAACCAGAGGGTGGCCTTTGCTTTAGACTAACCAGCCGTATCATTTCAGTGCCTCAACTGATTGCGCAAATGTTTTTGCCCAAGTTAATTGAAAGAGCCACCCAGAGCAGCATGGAGGCAGTCTATACCTGGCTCAGCTCAATCACCGTGAATGAAAACTGAGTAACTGGCAAAGAAAAGAAGTGCAGTGTCATGATGATCACCACGCAAAGGCTGGTAATGAGAACCGATTCCTATCGACTGAACTGTATGTCGCCATTTCCATGTGGTGCTTTTATTGTGATTTCAGTATGCTGATGTATCACACCAAACCAAAATACTGTGTAGCATCAAATACCTACAACTAAGTGCATTTGGTGTTCAGCCTTACACCCTCCTTGTGCAGAAGGTTTTAGAAGAACCTAGTCAGGGTGCTGGACTTGGGCAGACATGGAGGCTGCTTTATACTCAAAGATAACTGCTGCTCAACTTTTCTGTAACCTTGTTTTCCTGTAAATCACCTATGTCTTTCTGAGGATTGTCAGCTTATTGATTGTATTTGCTCCATTTGCTTCTTTTATTGCCTTAAATTACATTGATTTTTACTTATTTCTCATCTAGATCAAATCAAAAACCTTTAATATGTTTATGGCTTTCTGAAATCTGATGCCGATTTGGGTTAGGTTCCAGGTTAATCCTCCTCCTAAACACACTTAGCATTAGTGAAACATCAATGAAAAAAAAAAATTAATCTTGCCAAGTCTGGCCAATTTTTAGGAATTCCTGAAATCTTTTATATGTTAAGGAACTTATGTTCCTTTTTAAATCCATTAAACAGAGCAAATAAGTGTTCACTTTATATCCGACTCCTCTTGCATTTATTCAACACCCTGCTTCTCGTATTTTTGGTCTTCATTTGGAATATAAATCATACAGTAAACAAGAAGGGTTTTTTTCCCAACTGCTGTGCAGGTCTCAAATAGTCATAACAGTCTATTTATCAGTGCAGTGATGCAGGACAGTGACATGTATCAGCCAACTGAAACTCTCTGTTCTGGCTTTTTACTGTGGAAGGGGCTACAGAGAACAGAGATGCCTGCCCAGGCTTTTATTCCTCATGTCTGGGAAAGGAACAGTGCCATGAAGAGGAAGAATAAGAAATGTATTTTCCACTTGTACCATTATTTTAGACAGGACTGCTTTTTCAGTGAAAGTGCAGAAGTGCTGTGGAGAGAGAGGAAGACATTAAACTCTCGGGGATGGTTATCAGAAAAGTGTGAACTCGGATGCTTATATGGCTGACATAATTTGATGGCATAGCTTAGCTCTGAGTGTGATTGACATGCAGTTTGAGATAAATGCTGAAATACTTGTTTCTGAAATGTAATATGAAAATTCAGACCTAGCGAACCCATCTGGATTTACATGCAGGTTAAGTCTAAATTAAGTGATCTCTGGCAGAAGTGAAACAAGGGTTTATACTTCTATGAAATTTGGGTCTTATCACCTACCCCTGTTTAGAGAAGGGTGTTTAAAAAATACAGGATTGAGGCAGGGAGGAATCCAACTTATTTACCTTTAGGTTTGCGACAGTGTAATTAATTAAGCTATTTTTAGACGGTGTATTCAGTTTCTATAAATCTGCATGTAAGCTTAAAAATAATTTGGAATATATGAAATGCTGGCTTTTTTAAAGGCTGTGTCACAATACAAAACAACAGCAAAATTCATCAAAGAATTTTGATTTAAATATAAATCAATATATAAAAATGAGGTCACATACGAATGCCAATGCCCGTTTTATCTTTGCCATGAGGGCTTTAGGCTCTCACACAGATGCCATTGAAGGTCCTGAGATTAAATCTTCAATTTATGAACAGACTGTGCCACTGTGTGGGATGACTTATACTCTTGGCTTTACCATGGCCATGAAAAGGCTGAGGAATAGATTTCCTTCCCTCCCAGGTGCTGCTGACAAGGGCTCTGTGTAAAAATGGGGCTTCTCTGACCGTCGTGGTTACTATTTCCTGGTGGTTGGTGTTTATCCTCCAGGCTCTAATTCCAAGGTGTGAGGGCTTCAGGCCAGGCTTATGATATTGTAATTTTTCCACTCGATGATAAGGGAGAAAGAAGGGATTTTTTTCCCCCTTTCCCTTTCCCTCATGAAAATGATGTCTACACAAACGAATCTGTTTTCAGAGAAATGGAAGCCAAAGTATGTCCAATAACTTCAGGTGGTGGGCCTACATCACTGGAAATAATTGCTCTTCTGTTTCACTCTAAGATGGAAGAGCAGCTGCATTGAAGTGCTGGGTAGCTGTTTGAAAAGCAGTATATGCTCTGTAATTTATATCTTATTAAAGCAACTGGTTGTGCAAGACAGTTTGCTCTTTGGCCTGTCTCATTTTAATGGCAGCAGAGAGTAGTGTGTGCTGAGGTTTTGATTAGCTGTGTTCTAAATGTGTTCTCAGAGCGCAGTTTTTTGTGCTGCTCACATTTACGTGAGCTCAGCAGGAATTGCTTTCTAAAGTTGTTCTCCCTTCAGCTCGTTCAGAACATCAATGTGTGTAAACTGGTGAGACTTGGCCACCTCCCTGCCACCAGCCATGAGCTGGTCATTTTCTCATGTTTTTATGATGAAATTTAGCTTTTAATAAAAGCATTTTGGAACAAAATAAGACAATTTCAGCATGTAAATAACCCTGACAGTGGTTATTAGTGGTGTTAGTTTGCTTTAGGTAGCCTTGCCCTGTGAACCAGACCCCTACGTTACACACAGGATTTTTTTTCTGTCAGAATGAGTTTTTTCGTCTGTCATCTTGAGCCATATCAGGGGAAATTTGACAACATGCACGTTGCCATTTTCATTCTTTTAGAAAAATCAATGACAGCATAGGCTAAATTTAACCTATTAAATTTCCCATTTGTTAGGCATATGAGCTGCACTTTTCATCAGATGATCTTTTTCTTCTCTTTTTAAGAGACTTAATTTTCTTTTGTGGCACTCCTTGTAGCAGGTAATATGTCAAAGGACTGTTTTCTTGGTCCTTTTTGTGTTTCCTTCACAAGATGAATGGTGGTTATTGTCTGTGAACAATTTTGAATAGAGTAGCCTGATTATGACAACTGAATTTTCCAACAGATTCCTGTAATACTAAATATGTGTCATTAAAGGCCCAAGGGGCTGCTCCTAAATGTGAAAGGGATATTTGCAGCTCAGAAAAAATACCTCCACTCCCAGACAACTAACCAATCTCTGCCAGCAGCAGCGTTAATTAATAACACTCCTAATTGTCCACATGTATGATGTGTCTTGTGGGATCAGCAGAAATCAGAGCTCCTTGTTGAAAGACAAGAAACAATTTAGGATTTGATTGTCTCTAGGCAGTTTCAAGTGCCAAAAATAATAAACATTAGGTCTTAGAATGGTTTTAAGCTGGAGCTATTAATGAATAATGTTATGATGAGATATTTTGCAAAACTTCATTTTCATCATGTTCTTGAGACTGTTTTTTACTGATTATCGGGTAAGGGACAAGTTCAGAAAGTGAGAAATCTTCAAAACGTGCTTGAAATACTAATGATGTACCTTTGAGGATTTGTTGAAGTAAATGCAAGGATATGACAGAGCGGCATCTTTTATTTGCATAATGGTGATTTTATAAAAGGAAAAAAAATGTATTTCTGGATAATTAGAAGTGTGGACATAAAGTAAATCCATGAAGGATGGAATTTGATTGGTACCATTAAAATTAAAAATACTTTCCTCTTGTGGAACAAATGGGATATTGGGTATTTTTGGATAGTGTAGGACTTCAACTGAATTACTTTCAAGACCTGCTTCACATAATGATCAGCCACCTGCTTTCAAGTTACAGCAGTAAATTTTTGTCATATTTTTGCAATACGGTCTAAAAGGGTGAAAGAGGATAGAATAAAGAACCAGTTGTTTTAATCATGATATCACCTCCTTATTGATCAAATTGCTGAAACCATTACTCCAGCCATTGGAAACTGGCATTATAATATTTGAAATGTGACCTAAAGTACAGCAAAGGGTTTTTTGAGATCTGAGTTGAGCTGTCTTACTGAGGCGTTGGATTTTATCACTTGAACTGGGAATTGAGTTGAAGCCTGTTCCTGCAGGGGCAGGTTCAAAATGAGAGAGCCTCCAAGAGTGCTGTGGGAAATATCTGTCAGGACTCTGTTTCCTAATGATTCATGAGAAACAGTTCATGCCCAGCTACTCTAACTTCTCATTTCTTTGCAGTCCTCTGAAGTGACCCTTTCACTGATTCAGTGTGAGTGTGATTCAGAAGAGAGCTACACCATCCCAAATTGCCCTTGGCTCACAGCAGAGTCTGATTCTGAGGGAGTGAAGCAATGGTGTGAACAATCAGCAGGTCCTGAGCAGGTTTTGTGCAGGTGGTTGCTTCTCTTTGCATCATTAAATGCCCATTTTGACTAGCCTACACTTATTTTTCCTAGTTTTAAAACTAGGATAACATTTAATCAATATAGATAGAATAGATTCTATTTTATCTGTTCTATAGCCTGTTCCATTTTGTGTCTGAGAGCAGGCTGTAGGATAAAGGCACAACACAAGGTTTGTGGCGAGCAAAGCTGCATCATGTGTAGTGTCTAAAGAACAGCCACATAACTGAAGTCATTGGGACAAGAAGGTAACAGCTAAGCCTTCTAGAAAAGGAGGTTTAACATAATGAAGTTCGCTACATCTTGTGAGAGTCTGTTTTTGCTGGCAGAACAGAGACTTTTTTCACAGAGATTTTGGAGCAAAGTTATTTTGGGTCTTGAGCTTCGAAATCTGAAGTGCAGAGTACTGCCTCGGAATTCAGTGACATTTTGTGTGCAAAGTGGAGAGATCGTGCTGTTAGATTTCATGAGAAGTTGTAGTTTTGCTGGTTAAGTGTGATTAGATTGGAAGATTAGACAGCATCAATCTTTTTGGGGTTGGATGCTGTTGTGTGTGTTCAATGTGCTCTGTGACATGATGTAAGATAAAGGCATTCTGCTCTCTATGGCTGTTTAAATCTGAAGATAGCATGAGTCACGGAATAAATGACCAGGGAGAGAAAGAGATTGACAGTAAAACAGGAAGGAGAAAAGTCTAGGAACTTTCTGTGGCATTGTGTACCCTTTATCAGCATAACAGGACATTGCAGGGCCATTGCACAGATGACAAGTTGAGATAAGGAAGCAAAAGGAGTCAAGGTGATGCCTTAAGTGGCCAC
>VZTA01014758.1:121-25988 GCA_013398855.1 Mohoua ochrocephala
ATCTAATGAATCTTTCTTAGGACAATATATTCCCAGCCTGTGAATCACATGGTTAATCAGGGCTCTAATCTGCTATCCATCAGCCTATGCCAGCACTGTAAATTCCAATCACATTTATAGGTTATGTGGGTCACGCATCCCCGAACAACTATATTCACGGATATCCCATGTAAACTGGCACGGATTCTGAAATGCTGTTGTTAGTGTTACTGAATGTTATAATACTATTCAAAGCTTTATGAAAGCTCCTGATAAACAACTGCTAAATTATTGCCTGTGGATACAGCGTGACGCTCTGAAATAGCATTAATGGCCCAATAAAAGGGTGACTGCTCATGCCAAAATATAAAAAAGATAGCTTTTGCTGCCACAGTTTGTCAAATCTGTTAACAAACACCGACACTTCTATTACTCCTTTCCCTGAACACAAAAGATGCTTGGTTTTGCATAAAAACACACCAGCATGGAACCAGAAAAGATGAAGGGAAGGCAGAAAGGAAAGGCTTGGGCTCGAATCTCCTTTTTTGCTTATGCAATGCAAGCTCATATCATTTGCATCCTTTGGGAGACACCTACAAGGCACTACTTTAAAAGTTTTGATCTCTTTTCATAGCCACTTACGTGACATCATTTTTAAAAAGAGAAAGATTAAATATTTATTAACTACAATGTTAACTTTTTTCTTTTTGTCTGAGTATAAAGAGATGATAATCACTGTGCCAGAATCTGATCCCAGTAAAGTTATGAAGACCCGTATCGGTTAACAGTCCCTCAGCATTGTTGCAGGGATACAACACCAGAGCAAAAGCTTAGGTTTCTGATTCAGACAACAAAATCTTTTTGACCTGATGGTTAAATGGCGCTTTATTTCCTAAGTACACCCAAAAACCTGACACCTTAAGTTCACAAGTTCCTATAACGCGTTCTGAAAAATGTCCAAAGATAAGCCTGTGGACAAGACTGTACCTTAGGTCACATGAGGTGACCCAGCCTGTGAGGGGGGCTCAGTAACGCTGCTCCTTGGACTACAACCATGGCTCCACAGCTATCAGTTGTAGGTAAAGAGGAGCATGTGATGGACCATTAGACTCCTAAATCCCTTTCACGATGGCAACATAGTGGTTTAATTCAATTTACCCTTGCCACACACAGCTAAAATAGGACATAAGCACTCGGTTAAATATGTTCAAGTGCCTTAATTAGCATTTTAACATATGTCCAAATTCTTAGCACTGATGGAGATTAAAAAAGAAGCAAGAGCCATATAAACTCCAGATATTAAAGTATTCAGAAATGTTCTAACAGATGGGCCGTTCAGAATAAATTTCCTGCTTAAAAATATCTATTTGCACTCCCTTTTTCCTGGAAAAAACCCATAAATGATTCTGTGGAAAAAAAAGAAAATTGGGATTTTATTTATAGCACATAAACTTTGGGAAAATATTTCCACTATATTTCACAAAGTTCCATGGTTATTACAATTATAAAAAATTGCTGGTAAAGAATTACCACTGGAGGCTCTAAGTTTGTCAGTGGAATGGAAACAAAACTACTATATATGTATTGTTGAAATAAACCAGAATAATAAAACATTATTGGGAAACCCATTTCAGCAGCCAGTAGGAAGAAGAATATATGCAATTACGCTTTCAGAAAAATAATCTGAAACAACTGTTATTTCAGGTTTAATTTGTTCTACACAATGCAGCCTTTGCCAAAAAGATCAATCTAGTTTATTAAGTGCTTACCAAGAACACATGCACACACCCTAAACAAGCATTTCACAAATTAGTGAGAACAAAAAAACATTATTACACTGTATGAAACATATCATGATTCTGAATAAAGCAAGCAAAAAAGCTAATCTTAGTATTTCACAGAAAATTAACTCTTCATTCATAAAGAAGAATGTGTTTTGTTTTAATCACAGACTTTTGTCTGGAAATGCTTACTCCAGTTCTACAGAACTGGAGGAAATACTGCAAGCCTTGAATTTCAAATTTCTCTTCAGCCCTCAAGGAATGGCATTCGGAAACCAAGACACAAAGAGCCTAGTCTTATAGTCAAAGCAAGCGGAGGGAAAAGACCTTCTTACCTTCTGTGTTAAGAAGGACACGAATCAAAAAAAATCTTCACTAAGCCAGTTGCTGATGTTTAGGAGACACAATTTGAGCAACGCGCATACAAGTTGAACGTANNNNCACCACCAGGCTGCCAAATAATCGCAGGTACCATTCTCCACCTCGCTTTCGTACCAACTTTCTTACAAGCATCCCAGCCAAGCTCATAAAGTGCTGTAACTTTCCCTTTGCAAGTTAATCTAGTGGTTTTTAAGTTAATTTAGTTGCCTGTTTTGCACAAAATACTACAAGCAGCAGCATAAGCAATAAACTGGAGTGGCAGATTTCTCAAAATCAATTTTCTAATGTACATACGACTCTGTGGGCTGCTGAAGAGAATTGATAAGACACAGCTTTTATTTAATGTCTCAAGAATCACACGGAGCCGAAGTGAGCAGGAAAGGATACATACTGAATCATTCATGATTAGGACAATAAAAAGCAAGTCAAGTAGGGTGACATATAAACATGCATCAAGCCTGTCACCTGATGAAGTCAATGTTTTTTTGTTAATATCAACTTACATCAGCAAGTAGGGGAACAGAAACGCACAGCCTGGAGATTACCAAAGTTCTTCAGTTGCTCAGGCAGCCACCAAGCTGCATCCTGCCCTGCCCTGACATATGTACCTGCAGAGCATCCAGAAAAAATGCCGCAAGTGGAACTTGAAATGACAAAGACTGGTTTCAATTTCCCTTCCTCAAAGGCAGCAGGAAACACTTGCTGAAAAATCAGAGAGAAATGAGTAAAAGGACACTGCCACGGGAAATGCCGTTTCCACTAGCAGAGCTTTGAAGTCCTCTTTAAGGTACTATGCCTTTACCTACAAGCAATCCTCAGCATTTCACAGCAGTATTTTTTTTTTGTGAAATATGTCCTCAATACATAGGGATGAGAAGTTTCCACCACTCTCTACCAATTGAAGGATGTGACTTCACAGTTTAAAAAAAATTCAAAAAAACCCCCCACATTTTAAGCTTATAGACCTATGGCATCACACTAAGGCAGCTTCAGCTCAAGAGTTCAGTATTTTGCCTCTGTCTTCTAGCTGCAATTAGGTCAGAATTTCCCATTTTAATCTTTCCCACAACTGCTGAAAGACAGCAGCATATGCACGATCTCTTACTACTCAATTTCTGCCCTCACACACTCTGCCAAAGAGTCTGACCACAGTTCTGCACCTGCTGGAAATGGCACAAGCCAGTCTGAGCCTGTCCTTGCGGCTATACGCATACACTGGTTTTAGTGTCCAGTTTTAATTCAGTTGGAGGAAGAAAAGTCTCCTACTTATTTATTTACATCACAAGTTTGTTTATACTTTGGTTCACAGGGGTGACAGGAAAACTAGTCAGAAAGGAATACTGCAGATCAGTAGTTTCAATGTTATATCATGAAAAATTAAACAAAGAAAAAAAAGACTGAGAGAGTAAAAACCTGTTCTCAGTAAGCTTATGTTTAACTTGAGGTGGTAGCCTTAACTGCTCTGAAAAAATATTAAGGGGGTAAGACGTCATGGAAAAGATGAAAACATCTAGCATTTTAATGTAAAAGAAACCACGCTTTTAAAATGTACATATATTGTACTTACGAAAGAGGGTTCTGGTGTTTTTTTTATTAAAATGTTACCATAAAATAAACACTGAAATAATTTTCCCGCTACAAAACAGAACTGTCAACGTCCACTTCTGAACCTTGCCAGAACCTCAGTTTCATCTGCAAACACATATAAAGGAAGACTCAGAAATAGCTACAGGTACCTGTTATCCTACAGCCACTCTCTGTATTACGGCTACAATGCTTACTCTGGAACAGCATGCTTCAAATGTTAATCACTTACAAGCTGATATGCTCCCAGAGAACTGTGAATATTGTGAGAGATGTCCAGTTACACCTAAAAAGTTACACTTTTCAGCCTCGATACATGCAGAAAGCACTGCAAGCAGTGGCAACAGACAAAGGTCTGCCAAGAAAGAAAATTAAGTTTCTCCAGCAAGTATTGTGCTGTTACAGGTTTTAATGAACTACGTAAAACCAATCAATAAACTGATAAGAGCTGCAATCAGAAGTCACCCATAAAAACGAGAAATACAATGTGACTGCTGAATTCAAGTTTATTTTCTTCCAAATTCATCTGGAAGCCAGGAATCAGTCCTTCTGCATCAGCAAGAAGACTACTACTTCTCGTCTACCTTTGGTTTCCTTTGTTTACCTGCCTCAGCCCTGCAGGTCATGAAAGGTGGAGTACATAGTTTGTCTGATTCATTGAAAGTCACACTTGATTGTGTTTACTTCCAGAAAAGAAAATACTAGGAATAAACACAGTGATCTGTTTGGTGGATTTGTTAATTCCTTTTACAAGAATTCTCAGAGTGCTTGAAAACTTTGCCGTGTTTCACCTTCAATCATTCATCTCTTCTTCCTACCCAGCAATTTCACAATACATTGCAAACAGCAATCAATTAGCTCAAGAAACAAAAAGATAAAGGCTATTTTTTAAAGGAAACAACATTTGAACTCATTTTCCATTTTAACTATCCTGCTGTACCATGAAAACGAGCCAAAAAAAACGAGATGCAATTTCTGCAGATTAACACAACAGATTCTAGTATTTGAAATAATAGACAAAAATACTGCCCCTTTTAAGCCAATATAGAACAGTACAATTTTAACAACATCCCTGAAAGAGATGAAAGAACAGTGCAGTGGATTCTGTGGCAATGATATAATCAAGCTTCAATTTTGAATTCTTGCAAAGACAGAAATTCAAATAAAGCATGTTACTATCTCACGTTTTAAATCAAGGGAAGTATGATACCTCCTAATTCTCAAGACAAAAAAATGTTTCATACTCTATCAAGTCCCAGTTGCTGGAACAGAGAGATCATCTGAGAAGCAGAGTACATTTAGGACACATTTCTTCCTTTCTGATCTAAAGAGTTTTTTCTGTTTGTTAAATCAACACTCTACAAGTGAAAGTTTACTAAAGTACTAAGAGCGTGTAAGTAGGACACATTTTCTTTTACTCCACATTTAAATGCAAGTTTCAGCTTCAGGTGTTGGCTCATGATTTCCTCATGCTTGAGATGGCAACACCACAGACCTAGTGCAGCACCAACAGAAAACTTCCAGTACCCTGTATGGAAGAGTAACTCGTCACTAGGAGATTACACCATACTGCATACGATGGATGACACAGACAGTGAGGATCCCAATTCCCTTTCCCTTCAGCACGTTGCCCTGAGAATACGAGGGACAGTACCGAGGAGCTGGGGAGCTGAGCAGAATCTTCCGACAAGACTGGACATTCCACATTTCACACATCTCTGCCACCACTCAGATTATATTGATTCATATTTGTACTTTTTAAGTAAAAGACTTGCTGCAGCAACCGGCTCAATGGGAAGGGATTCCTGATGCAGCAGAATACTGCTTTCTGGAGAGAAACAACAAAAAAAAGGCCATAGTTCCAAATCCTATTGAGAAGAAAATATTGATATGAACTGTTGTTGCTCATAATTTCAATCATCATTCATCATAACTACCTCTGTTGAAAACAACTATTCAGATTTCAGCATTTCTGCAATTAGGATTTCTTGCTATTTTTCCTTCTTAGTGAAGGACAATGAAAGAACAGGTAATTTAATCCTTTAACATGTGAATACCTAACAAGTGGTAGTTTCACTAGGGAAATACATCTAAAATAATCAGGTAGTTTACAATTCTCTTTTTAGCCTTCCTAATAAGACACATTTGCAAAGCAAATGCTAAGACATTTGTAAGACATGCAGGCTTAATATGTTCACAAAAATTCCCTTGTCCAAGACGGTTGGATACACTAAGTACATCTTGATGTTCAGTTCATTTGAATGGCATTCCCCCAGTCAAACTCCTACCAGAACAGACAGAATCTGAGTCAAGCAACACCTAATGGCATTTATCTTTAAATTATATCAGCATTGTTGAAATTTTCAAATACTCTTCATCTAAAAGGGATTTCAATATAAAATAACTTTTTGTAGAAAAGCAAAGTTTAAGAAAATGCCATAAAAAGCAGAACAGGAGGAATGGACCAAGAAGAACTCTCTGGTTAGAAAATGTAGATTTCATGGAACATTTTCCAATGTGTAACTCCTGTGGGATCACACTTTGTGGAGGGCTACTATGAACTGCATTCATTTCAGACAAATGCTCAAGACACACCATATGTTAAACGTGCTTTTCATCATACTACACCTACAAACTCTAATAAAAAACATCTAGAACATGGAAAACTCATCAAATGTAGGCAAATATAAGGGGTAAATAACTCTCTAAACAGATTAACCACGTGATCAAAGTTCTCCTTAAACACGTTCTTATCAAAAGAGGCCTCAGTCAGAACAAGATTCCTTCACCAAGTTGTATCAGTTTCACACCCAGGATCCCCTACTATAAAGATGTCTGGGCCAGAAACATGGATTACACACTCACCAGTTATGATGTACCTGCTCTTGAGTTAAGAGAGAAGGCTTTCACTGTTACTTCACACGCACTTTGAATTGGCATAAGAACAGGCACAGAAAAGGCTCTCCCTTAATCCAGCTACTCTTGCTTGCCCCATCCTTCTATTGATAGCATTTTTGTGGGCATGTGGTGAACTAAGCAATGAATTTATCCACGTTAAAGCAGAGCCCATTTCCAAATGAAACAATTATTTTTTTGAAATACAAACACCATCCCAGAGCCAGTTTACCACGGGGTTGACCCAAATGCAGGATCACCCCTTTCATTACCCCTGCCATCTTCTGCCTGCTTGAAGTGCACAGGAAACCGCAGTCCTAGACACACAAAATCTCCAAGATGAGACTTTTTCTGAACACTCCTTTGAGTCAGAAAACGAGAGCACAGTAGAGGGAGTAGACCACGCTGCAGCATTTCCATCTTATTAGAGATACCAGTAGTTCTCTGGGCAAGGTAAGGCACCCTGTTTCACTTCCTCTACTACACTGCAACCAAGTCATACTGGTATCAATCACATCCTAAACTTTTCACCACTCAGGTTAGCATCGTGATTGGTTTAGCTTTAAGTTTCGACTAGCCTTTACAGCAACCTGTTACATATCTGGTAAACCAAATCGCCAATACCCAACTGCTAAAATACTGAGGCATCAGCACAGCGAATTCAAAACAATAAATAAATAAAAACTTGCGTAAATTGGTGGTGGACATACCAAGACAGTACTGGTCAAATGAAGAAATTAAATGCTGTGGTCAAAACTGTGAAGAAAAACCCACACTCACAAAACAAGATATGTTCTTTCAGTCACAGCAGACAGGATGAGAGGCAGCAAAACCACATTTCCATGCCCGGTTTGTGGTGGATTTAATGGATTTCTGGATTTTTGCCACAGAGTAATTCTATGGTTTACCAAAATGCAGTCTCTGGGCTTGTTAATTTCATATTTAGCTTGCTAGGTCTGTAATCTTGCCACTCTTTTAATCAAAAAGGTTTCAGGCAAGCATTTACATGAAAAATACTCATTCAAATCCTAACATTTTTACCCACAAAGATACACAGAGGTTGGATATATTCTGGTTTATGAAAATCTGTTTTGCAGAAACTATGATAATTATTCCTTTTTGTAATAGCAGCTTCCCATGACAATTAGAGACTTAGTTGTGCTATTCTGTTTGCATTAGAAATTTGCCAGAAATACAAGAAAGGAAACCTTAAAACTACAAAACTACCCACTGACTGTTTGCAAACCTGCTTGTGTAAAATCATTATCTGTTTTTCATAAAGGCAACAGAATAAGCTGGGAGGAGTAGGATGGAAAATAGGTTTGATGACAAGCAGATAGCTCAGACTGTGTTTCCTTTGTGTGAGCTTCAGTGAAGATGAGAGAGTAAGTTGGAAAATATTATACTTCAATATAAAGTGAAAACAGTTTAAAATTACTGATTTATTTATTGAAATAAGTCCATTTTCACTACTATAACACACCAAGTGTGGGTGAAGGCAAGGGAAAGAGAAGTGAGAAAACATTTATTTTTTATGTCATCAACAAGGGAGGCAATTACTTTTACCATCACAAGTATAACTTTTGCTCACGAACACAAAACCAAAGTTGCCTTAAACCAGCTGCAGAATAGCCCAAGAAGCTGGATAAATAATCAGCACAGTAAAACCTTGCCAACTCCTCAGTTATTAGGACCTGAGCAAGTCTGTTCAACAGCGGTTAAAGCACACCTGTGCCTACTTCAGTCATACTCTTGAATACCATCCACATGCACCAAACACCACTTTATCTTAACTCTGTACCTGTAAACAAAGTCTTGAAAATAGATGCCATTTTTCTGCAGTCTCGAGCAATACAGAATTACTCTCAATATCCACCACAGAACCTGTGTAGGGTTCATTTGATATGGTTGTAAATCAGACTTTCTCCACCTCTACTGACTAACCTAGACTGTATACTGAGAGATATTATAGTTTTGTTAAATTCATAGCTGCTCTGCATCCAAAGTCGACTCCCATCTGAGGGAGGGTAACCACGATAGGTCAAAGCAAACTGATGCTCGAATACAGAAAGTGACCTGCTTTACTACCTAAATTCCACTGCTTCACCCAAGTGGAAAAGCAGAGCAGTGTTTCAGTGGAGAGAACCAGATATCAAAACTTTCTTTTATATTATGTTGAAGAGAGTCCTTAGACTAGTACTTCTTTTCAAAAGTCCGACCTGCATTTATGCTCAAATTACATTTGCAGCTTCTCTCGTGTAGGGTATTCATATACTGAGGAGTGATGATTCACTCAAAGCTGTGATCCTCACTACTGATATGAAGTTGGTTTGCCTAATCTTCTGACATCTCACATTGACATTACCTTGCTTCCTTCATCCTCTGAAACAAATAAATCAAGAAAGAGCCTTGAGGAATTCAGTCTAATGGGCAGGTAAAAATAAAATAGTGGTTAAAAAGAGACTGGGAAACTAGCTACTTGGGAGCTACACCAAGAGCCTGCCTCAGAGTAATTCTACATAGCTCCTCATAGAACCACCCAGCACAGGAAAGTGTATCAAACCCTGTATTTTCCCTGACTTTACAATGTAATTGCTTGTACCAGAGAACCAAGATCCCACGGTGCTGCAACCACTGCATGTATAGCTCTACATGCATTTTAAAGGTTTGGGCACATAGGTGGCATGAGTACTACCACAAGGTAAGAAATTTTGTTTCGGTTTTCCCCAAAAAATCCCACCCTGGCGAAAAAAGTAGTATTACCCCATTGTCCAAATGGAGGACAGAGGCTGAGAAGATAAGACTACCACAGGCAAACTTCCTCAATATAAACCAAAGCATTGACTGCATCACCACTGAAAGGCACATTACTGGAACCTGTTAATTGCAGCTGGGACGGAAGACAGCAGAATTCACACGGGAAACAAAAGGAGGACAAAACTGTCTTGGGAAAGAGCACTCTGCCCCAAGCATACCGCCTCATTAGATAAACACAGCCACTTCTAAGTGACTCCCATTTAATAGCATCTCACCTCCCACTTTTTAACGCACCGCTCTCCAAACAATCCCCTGTGGTAAGGGCTATGCTAAAGGCAACAGTATCACTTCCACTTCCCAGACAGAGATCTGAAGCAGTGAAAGCCACAGGTGAAGTCTCCAGAAGATACGTAATGGGATGTTTAAAAATGTCCTAGCAGACTAGACATGTAATTCAGCAGAATGTTAGCAACAGACAAATATTCAAGAGGATTTTCTAGAATACCTAAGCACATGGGGACTTCTACCCTTACTTAAAGCTATGCAAACGTAGCTTTGCATCCTAAAAAAACCACAGCACATTACCAGAAAAATCCCAAAATACAGTCTTCGGCCCCTTGTCTCCACACTCAGGAGTGACACAGTGACGAAGTCACCAAAACTGCATACGAGTTTCCATCTTCAGCACTGAAGCTACCCACTAACCCTACTGAGTCTTTGGCTTAACAACATCAAGTTCTTTGTCAACCAGCTCACAACTCAGCCCTGCAGAAACCTTGTCCCTGCAACTCCCACAACTCAGTGCTTCTCCAGCCATGTTCCCCAGAGAGCTGAGAATCTCTGCCAGCATTAAAATACAGCAGCAACACATTAAAAAGAAGAGTGGATATCAGACACACCTCTGTGTAACAGCTTAGTAGTTAAAGAGTTTACTCAGACTATTATATACAGTACTTCAATTCTTTCTTTACTTCTCCTTCCCTGTCTAATAGGTTTCTGTGAAAAGTGGAAATACTCCCAATTCTTCCCCCGGAGAAGGAAAGTCTCTTTCAAGTCCCTGCTTAGAATAAATGTACACGAAAAAACACCACAGGCTAAACCATGTAAATAGGTTTCAGGCAGGGACTATAATCCAGTACAACTCATCCAGCTGACCGGAGTCTTTCCAGGGGGGACAGCACAGCATGCATTTCTCCTCTTTCAGCTTTACTGGACCATTAAGGATCCCACACAAACCAGAGAGTTTTCTCCTGGGTATACCAGTCATTTTCCTGGGAGAGAAGAAAAATGGTCTTTCTAGTAGACAAGAAACCAGCTGAACTAAGATGAATCAAGAGTGCTGCCTTCTGCAGCTTTTTTGTTCAAGAAAAATCCCTACTATGCTTATACTTTGACGTAAAGATTAGGTGCCACTCTTCGAAAAGTGATTCTGAAACTACCAAGCCAAGGCAGCGTGCCCTTGCAGCACCAACTTCGGTGACTTCCAGCAACGAGAGATTTGAGACACTCCTGCAAGCTCAACATTCCCCTACAAGGTACCCTCCATATGTGCCAGATTTATTTGGTACCATGCTGAGTCACTTAACTTACACCACATACAGCAAGCATTTGTCTGCCCGTGTTCAGCCAGCCCTGCAGCCCAGCGGTGCTAAA
Organism: Mohoua ochrocephala; assembly: GCA_013398855.1. Classification (NCBI taxonomy): domain Eukaryota; kingdom Metazoa; phylum Chordata; class Aves; order Passeriformes; family Acanthizidae; genus Mohoua; species Mohoua ochrocephala. The sequence continues at coordinate 11,152 of VZTA01014758.1, forward strand.
GTGCCCACAGCATTGCCCCTATCTCGCTGCAGAGAGCGGTCAAAGTGGCTTATCCAAGGTCTCACAGGAATCCCCTGACAGCATAGTCCAGAAACTTGCACTAGATTCCCTCCAAGCCCCAGATCCTGGCAGCTGCATCTCATCCACCTGCGAGCTTTCTGCCTTGCTTTACATTAATACAGAGAGGCATTTCCTGTGTCTACAGATTTTCAGGCCCTCCAGGTTCTGTCACAGGCTTAAAAAAAAACCCCCTCTTGACCCTTAATGCAGTGCTGCATTTTTCGTTCAAAATGTGTAAACTAAGATTATCCCAGGATTCTTTTACCTACACAAAGACGTGTTAAAAATCAAGGCTTTAGATGAAATACACACCTGAGTTCCAAGCACAAAAAGAGAGCTAACGGCAACTAAACAAAGGACAAAAGATAATTCCCGACATTCACAAGGCCTCTATGTCCTTTTGACTGAAAGCATATTTGAAAAACAATGTCACTTATGCAAAGAAGCTAGACATTTGTGTCTGCAAAGAAAAGACTTATGTCTTTCCATGGAAGAAGATTCTTTATGTGTATAATGGCAAGGCTGCTAATGTTAGTTTTAAAAGCATCTTGTACACATGCTTGAAAACTCATCCTCAAACAGAAACCTACAACCTCAGAAAGAAAAAAGCAACCACATGTATGCTCATGGGGGCCCTCTTCTCGTACAATCTTGTGGTGGTGTTGCTTTTTACATCTCTATATACATGACCAAACCTAAGAACAAGAACAATTTTCATCCTTGGTAGATTGTGGGTTTAGAAGAAATGTCAGAAACAAACCATGCCCCAGAAATTTCCAGGATGTCACAGGTACACAACTGTAAGACTTTTTCTTATGCTGCCAACAAGTGAAACAGGATGCATTTTTTGGTGTCACCGGTCTGTAGAGATAAACCAGGGAACTTTGAGGGGTGGGAAGAAAACTAAATGCCTCGTAGATATAAATGGAAAATGTTCTTCTCATGTCCTTCACATTCAAGACACATTATTAGCCTTGTTTTCCTTAACAGCCATCTCTAGAAGAAACTGAAAGCAGAGAGATGCAAAGGAAGCAGGGTATCACTCCTGAATGAATTAAACCAAGAACTCATACACAGTATACTTTTCAAGAATAAATAGAAAAAAAGTAACTCTGACATAAAAAGTCCTTTGACACTTGGATGAAGTTGCCAAGGACATTTCTTTAACACAGCGAATAAGCAGGCAACCCTCATCAATGCTTGATTTTGCTGTTGTTGTTGCAGACATCATTTAGGACAAGACAGAAAGAAAACATACATCTTGCCACCAGAAATTAGAAAGTACTAATAAAAACCGTAAATGAGCGACATGTTCAGACTGCAATAGCCTTCTGCAATTAGGACAGAAAGCCTACTGGTCAAATTGAGTATAGGAATACACAATCCATCCTTTGTTAACATACTGAGACAAGCATACAGGGAGTGTTTTATGCCCAAAGTCTTTCAAACCTTGTGTTATTCAAGACTGTGGATGTGTATTTCAAGAAGAGGCATCTACTTTGTATCTAGTCACATGCTCTATAAAATTACAGAAAGTCAACATTAGTGGTGTTCTAGCCTCTCTTTTACACATCAGCACAGTGCCATCTTTCAAAGAGGGCACTAAGAAAGTGGACGGTTCTCATACGGAGTGAATGGTACTGCAGGGAAGTAGGAGATGTGAGAAGAAAACCAATTAAACAGCCTCCTCCTAACATTCCTTTTTCTTTGCCTTCTCCCTCAAATGAAAAATCCAGTTTAAGTGTTTTGGCCAGCTTTGGCCTTGTTCTCCTTTTCTTCTCCAAAAGTTATCACAAGACCTGACTCCACTACTTCCAACTTCTATCCCCAAATACAATTAACAGAAGAGCAGACAGGAGGACAACTCAAGTATCTGTCGTGTTACATCTCCTGGTAACCTCTGGGGCATAAGGACAAAGGCAATTCCATAGCAGTTAAGGCACTGCTGGACCTTATTACAAAGCAAACATGGGTTTGGAAAGAGTCCTCCTCCTTCCACAGCACACACACATTTGTTCAATATTCTGTGATTCTCTAGAATCTTTCATCTCAGAATGAATGTTAACAAACTAAATCTTAGATCATGCCCCATCACGTACGTATCACCACCATTTCAGTGAGAGACAGAGGCACAGAAATGTTACCAGACTTTCGCAAAGGGCTGCAGAGCTCACAAACTCGCAGTCGGAGAAATCCCAGCTGGTAATTTGTCACATCCCTAAATTAAAAATGGCCTCTTCCCTGGATCTGAGGCAAATAAGCCCCTGGATAAGCATCAACAGGTATCTAGAGCAGGAAACAGAACAGACAGCAACACTGACTTTTCTCTGCAGATCCATAGCGCTTCACGAAGGGTGAGTATTGAACTCTTGCCTCCTGCAGCCACCATAAAAATCCAGTGGAGACCCACATCCCACTCCAAAACCACAACACAGTTTGGCTCAGCTGCTGGACTCAAATGCCCACACAGAGTCCATGCTGCCACTGGCTTCTTGGCTGTCAAGCAGCAAGATGGTGGCTTGTCCACTTCAAACCCAACACAGGATCTCTCAAGGCAGACAGGTCAGTGCTTGTCGCAAGTGTGCTCCCTACCCCAACTTTAGCTATGCTGCACTACAGTTATTTTGTCTCCCTTGCACTTACTAATAGGAAAATGTAATTGGAAAAGAGCACTGTGTTTTCAAAAAGAAGTCAGGAAATCATTTCAGATATGAGGCATGGCTGACAACTTCTTATTCACCCCTGTAAAAGGGTAGAAATGGAGAAAAGTGACTGTCCAAGAGAAAAACTTTGCTCAAAGACTGCTCTATTTTCCAAGTGGTTTTAAGAAGGGACATTTGTAATGCATGATAAATAGGAGAAATTGGTTTACCAGCACATATAAGTTCCCGAGAAAGAAAGATTAACCAGATATCCAGATATTTTAATCTGGAAGCCCCATTGTCTATCTCACTATAAAGGATGAGCAAAAATGAAGATTCACCCCTCCTGCCAAGAAGCAAAGAGACTTGAGAAAGAAAAAGTGTGATCAAAATGCTTTCTCTTCCTTAATCCCCTGCTAAAAGCTCACTCAAGTTTGCCTTATGAATAATTTTAAATAATATTGTCAAGTTAACACGGTAAACAACAGCTTCAGCCACGGAGCAGCTGCCAATAACATCCTGTAACCCTGACTTTGCCACCTCTGAGGTCTGTGCACCATCACACGAGCATTCTCCCCGCCTCTACAAGGACCTCACTGTGCCAGCTCAGTGGGCTTCAGGCCACCTGCTCCTCCCTCATCCCCAATTGAGCCTGTAACCCCAGGGGCACCCCTGAGTTCTGAGGAAACCCACTGCCTTGAGGACACAACAGACACAGGCTAGACCCTTTTGCCGTTGTTCTTGGTTTTAAAATTGTCAGTGTTAAATTTCAAAAGCATTTTCTGTCACTGCCTACAAGTAGTACCACAATATTTTATTAAGTATTTCCAGAGAAGCATGTATTGGCCTTGCTCTGTTTTGATTTGTTGATTTAGGGTTCAAAGTCAGAAAAGACAAGGGGAGAAGACCCCGTTTGCTCTCCAAAGTACTCTTCTGCTATAGTATACCTGCACCACGGGCTACACCTTGTAATTGAAACCCAGGTGATGTCTCAGCAGCAGCTTCACCATGCCCTCTCTACGGTGCTACGGCACCACTGGCTACTCAGTCCGAGGGCAATCACTTCTTTCTGGGGAAAGCCAGAACAGGGTCAGAGGGGGTTTTTCTCATTTGCAAAGTCTCCAAACAGCCAAGCCACATACATAAAGAGACAGAGTAACATAAAAGAGGTTTACTATACTTAAGATGGAGGAAAGAGCAGCATTTTTAAAAATTAAATGCTCTCAGTAATCCTACAGAACACGCACACGGTACGTAATACATACCAAACAAAACCTCGTGGCAGAGCCTAGTGTTCAGCAGATTCTTTATAACATGAAGGGGGCACATTTTTACTTCTGCTCAATTGTCAGATGTTCTGCCAAGGTTTTTTAAGCAAACACAAGAAAAAAGAAAAGCACGCGTTCCCATTGCCAATGTTTCACATCCCGAATATACCCGTGAAAAGTTTTTCTCCTTTGAAGAATTTGAATCTCACGCAGCAAATGTCAAAAACCTCCGGCTGTGTAAGATTCTGCAGAGAAACTATTTAAATAGACCAAAAGAGAGAGGCCAACTCAGAAGATCGCCACTCAAAACTATGTTCTCTGTTTCCCCTCCTTCTAACCCATGAAGAACTGTCACCACTGTATCTCTGCCATCTTATGACACAAAAACTTAACACACAGTTCCAGAAAGACTCTGTATATATTTTCAGTTCGGTATTACTTTTCCTTAGAAGAGTACACCTCACACATTTTCTGAGAGCAGGAAATTATGACAAAAAAATTTCAGCTGTATCTCATACTCAGCTCCATTGGCTTTACCCTGAATCTTGGTATGTTTTACTCCTGACTTGCAAAAAAAAAACCAATTATTGAAGAACATCAGAGAAAAACCTAAGAAGCATGAGACAAGAACAGTGTGACAGCTTAAAATCAGAATGCAAGTAAAAAGAACTCCAAACTTACTATGTTTATTTCATGATTAATTTTCAGCCAATCTCATGATATTCCAGTGACTGGCATGATTTAACATTTGGAGTTGGCAATACAGCATACCATACAACTACATAACCATAAAGAGACCAATTCAAGTTTACTATGGGGACTATAACTTTGACTTGCCTGACATTTGCACATTTAAGTGTCTTAGCCATAACACCACAGCGTTCAATATCAGAGCATTTTGTACCTGTCCTGGGCTAAGAAAGATGATTTTTATGTCTAAATCCTATCCATGCAGGCAAGAAATCACTATCTAGAGTTCTATTTATTATTTGTGACATATTTCAGTTATATTTAAAAGCCATTATTTAAAAAAAAAAATTATGGACACCTGCTTTTGACATTATGCCAAAACAATTTCTGCTACGTGGAACTACTAGAGTTTGTACCACCACCAAGACAATCAGTATCAAGGCAAAAAACTCAGAGCAGAAGTACTTGAAGTAGAATCACAGAACAGATTGGGTTAGAAGAGACCATAAAGTTCATCTAGTTCCACTCCCCCTACCACAGGCAGAGACACGTTCCACTAGGTACCACTGGAACTGCAAAACTATTATCTTGAACCAAGACAAAACCTATAAAAATACAGATAAACAGAAAGACAAATAGGTGTTCTTAAAATCATTTCGTATTTTCACATTTTAAAATAAAGATTAATTTTTAACTCAAACATTCAATTTCTGACACAGAATGGCATTTCTTGACTAAGGATAGGTTCGGCTTCAAGACACGCTTTTGTCACCTGTTAGTTAATGCAAGTATCAGTTTATATATAGCCCATGTTTCACGTTATCATCTTTGTTCTGCTCCCGATGCACCTCGTGGCTAAACAGGTTTTCTGAAAGTCAGTGGCAAGATGTACACAATCTGCAGACCACAAACATAACTTTTTCAACAATTATAATTGCACTGTTCACGAACTGACCCACATTTTTGACAAGCCAAATTCTCTATTACGTCCATGAAGAGTACATTACAATTATCCGTAAAAGAAAGGAAAAAAAGTAAGACCAAATTAATAACTCCGAATTCTCCATGTCTCACAGCCTTGATGTTAAAATTTGTTCACCAGTTTTAATGCACCAAGTCTATGGTATTCAGTGTGATTGACCGGTGTGAGCACCCTTTCACATTTTGTAACATAAATCAAAATCAGAATCTTAAGGAGCTTACAATGGCAATAATTTCACATGCCGGAATCCTTATGTTTGAAGTTATTTCCTTAACGGAGACAAGCAGTCAAACACTTTTAAACCAGCTTTACAATCAGCTCTGCAGTCTTAATTCTACTTTCCTAATGTCTATTTTGCGCACTGAAAGAGGTCCTCTAGGAAAACTGGTAATGAGATCAGCGAGTGTATAACTAAAACCTGCACCACAATGCACATACACAATGGGGCAGGATCAGGTTTACACAAATGCTGTAAAGCCTGGGCATCCCAGCAAAGCAATACTTCACTTTGAAACCTATCTGCTAATTAATGTTTTTTCCTGTGCTGAATGACCTCAGCACTTCTTTTTTGCCCCTAAAAGGACGGCAAATCTCACCGCACAAAATGGTGCAAAAGCTACATACAAAATGGTGACGCAGCTTGTCTCTCCTGGAGGGTAGCAAGCCCTGATTGTTCAGAAGGAGCCTTATGCCTGTGCCGTATTTCCAGCCACACTGGACAACCCAAAGAGCCAGCAGTGGTGCCAGGCAGGAGGGGAGCTTCTCACTGCAAAGGTACACGTCATCTTTCTCTCTCTCTCTACCTTCCCTCTCCTCTACCACTGCCCCAAAGGGGCTGGGGGTTCTCACTGTAACACTCTCCCTTATTGCAAGTTCCTTTCATTAAAAANAAACAAAAGAAAAAGCAAGAATTTTTTATAAGGGAAACCGTTAGGTGACCACAACCACAGGGTCACCACTGGCCCCCTCTGTAAGTGCAAGTCAGCCCATATAGCCAGTGAGGCAGCATCACAGCAATTAGCATCGTTCAAAGACAGAAAAATGCTTTTATGTTTAAGCACTGTAGAGCACAGCCTTTTGCCAGTAAAAACAGAGCATATGTCTTAATTTAAACATTTGCTCAGCATGTTTTGTGCTACTTCCTGTGTCTTAAGCATCTGTCTGAATTTGCCTAAACAAGTGGGAGAAAACGACACTTTCCTTTGCTGATGAACAGCAAAACCTGGATGATATGGAAGTTCTTGTCGTCATGCATGCTATTCTGCAGTTGCAAGGGGAAAGGTTATTTCAACAGTAACTCATGGAGTAGCGGCAACAACAAACTTCCCAGTAATTACCAGGACCTCTCCACAGAACAGCTGCCTAACAGCTGTGAGGAAAAGAAAGCACAGAATCTTGTTACAGAACTTAGCTGTTATTACCAAGTAAAAGGTTTCTGGTTTAACTCCAGAATAATAGATTTTCTAACTTTTCATAAGCTTCTAAGCTTTTCTGCTGGCTTCAGAGGCTAAATAACCTAAAACTGGGACAAACAAGCCTCAGTTGTCAAACTGATTTGACAGCCTATTTTTTACATTTTGTGACTTTAATCGAAACGCCACTTGTTTTTCTCTTCCTCCTTAACAGTCTTGTGTGAGCTGCAGTCTTCAAAATTTCACTTCTAATCTCTCTCATTCTGAAGTTTTTCCGTTCAATTCTGACTACCCACTGCCTATATCTCTATTAAATCTTTCCTACTGTTTACTATAGAGAACAAATGCAGCCAGTATAATTTTAGTTGGCTTTCCAGCTATTTTTCAAATGCAAGACAATATACACTCGACTACTGAATGTGTCAAAAAAAAAAGTCCACACATGCATGCGTACACATTCATGCCAAGCCCAGGATGTCGCCAAAAAATAAAGAGGAAAAGGAAGAGCGTATTTTTCTGTTTCACAGGTAGAGCATATAAAAAACATTTCTCTGTGATGTATGTGTTTTATCACCGTGAAGATGAAAAACAGCCAAAACTCTGCCCTAAATGAAACAAATTGATTGCCATCTTTACCCCCCCATGAAAATAATTTACTAAGTCTTAAGAAGCAAGCAGAGTAAAGGCTGGGATGTCATAGAGCCCATATATTAACTCAGTCAGCAATAAATCTACCCTTACTCTCCATACTACTTTCTTAAATAGCCCACTATAAAGCCCCAACCTAATTAAAAACAGCTTTCTCGGCAACAGTGGCCTTGATTTCACTTATTTACACATTAACTGCAGCCTCCGTTTGGCCAATCCAGTCTATTCCCTGCACCACGCAGGGCCTTTTATCTGCCCTGGACAGCATTTTCTCCAGCAGATGAAGTAGATGCCGATTGATTTGCTGTCGAGCATGGTAAATTAATAGCAACAAATTGCTGAGGGCCCCATCTCGCTGCTCCACCATGCTTCGGCAGTTTTGCTTTATTTGCTCCATGATGGGCAGCAGTCAGGCCTCTTCAAGTCAATTTCTTCTTAACAACCTGCAATACTTTTCAATGGTGAAAATAGAGCTATTCCTTGTAAGACAGAAATCAATATCCTATTGCCCTTAGAAAATGCTAAACAAGCAGTATTGGCAATCCACTTGGTACTAGAGGGTATCAGATATAATGCAAATCCATACTGCTTCCCTCCTCGTAGTTATTACAGTTTGCTAAAAGGTTCCTAATGCCATTTATCATCATTTACCATCGACTACTGCAGCTATGATTATGATATCCTATCAGCTAGCAGAGCCCTTTCATTTCTATCCAATTAATATTTTAGCAGCACTCAAATGGTTGCTGCCCAAGTCTTGTAATAAAATTTACATGGATTGGACTGATTTTTTTTCCTGTGATCTTAAAAAGCCATTTCATTTATTTTTTAATACCCAACTTCTTAAAAGACCTGAATTTTCTTTCAAAAAGTGCTGAAATTCAACATTCTAGCACACGAATTAGTTCAAAGATGACGGTCTAGGCAAAAAGTGCGAGAAAGAATTTAGGTATTGACACCTCCAGAGAAACATAAAATAAAAAATGAATGCCCTATCTTATTTACACTTCCCGTCAGCCCCATTCACAAATATCTCTTGTCTATAGCCAAATACAGACACTTATTTTAAGCAATAATTACAATTCTGAATTAAACATTCAGCAAGCGTGTTTGATTACAGCAATTTAAATAAACTGTTTACCATAACATTAAAACAGTCTAATTTCAGAAATTAAACTAAATGACCACCTCCAAGTACCAACAGTATGTTAGAAACACGGACCAGTGGAATCAACTATTCATTCATAAACTACCAACTGAGCCTCTTAAAAATGTTTAAAAAAGCAACTCAGTAAGAAATGGGCATCTTTAGACCACGCTCAAGCCTTATGCTACTATTAAAATTCAAAATTGTGGAGACAGATCTGCTTATACTGCGACCCAAAATTCCCAACTCAATGTCTTTTTTTTCCAGAACGTGGCGATTTTGAAGCTGTATTGATCCTAATACGGAATATCAAAAATCAGCTTAGTATATTAGGCTATAACATCACATGTGACAACACACCCTACACTTGTCTTTCAAAAAAATACAAATGACTAATTCTACCAGTCTAATGCTATTTACTCAGTTACCAAAATTTAAATTAATTATGTTCTCAAACATAATTGTTAAAAATTGGCAACATTATACAGGCTTAATTAAGATTAAATCCAATTTACTAAATGTACTTTAATTGGTACTAATTACATTAGCTTTCCTTTCAGAATGACAAATTCCCCATAGGTTTCACTTTAATAGTCTTCCATCAAAATCAACACAGGATGACTGACGATGAGCATCACACAAGGGGTGGGAAAAGAGATGCTCTTCCCCCCTCTCTGCCCCCAGACACACAGGCACACTCACTGCTGCTGCTTTCTGCACGTTTATCCTTTTATCAATTTGCTAAGTCACAGAGTCATGACTCCATCACACATCATTTTCTGTTCCAGTGAAAAATTTCTCTAAAAATAAATACTCTGTGGCTGGAAGCAGCCAAGAAGAACAGAAGCTTTAACAGAAAAATACACAAAGGTTTCAAATATCAGGGCCACCAATTACTAGGGTACTTCCAAGGACTCCAGGGAGTCCTGCTCTTGAACCCTTTGAGACGCAAATCTAATAAGTGAATAAGCCTAACCTGATCTTGAGAACTAGGCCCAATTACGCCGAAGGGCAACTCCACTGCATTATTGCCTGCTTTCCATTACAAGGGCATCCAGTGAGTACATCTGGAAAAGAACCTGAGAGGAACCAAGGCTGTCTGCCCAGAAAAACAAATAAAGACAGATATGCCTCTGTGCTAAAGTGAAAAAAAGAAAGAAAATATAATAAGTAGGTGGTTTGCAGGGCTGTCTGTATTTCATAATGTGATAAACTGCCCTCAGGATTTTTTATATGATTGAATTTAGAAAGCTGGGGGGGCGCGGGAGAAGGAAAATAAAAAAGGGTGAATCGCTCAATTTCAGCCGAGTGAAATTCAAAGATGGGAGAGGAGGAAAAGGGAATTTAAGGTGGTAGACTGAAAACACTTTGCGCACATCAAATGAAGCAATCAATGCCATCTATACAAATACCAAACTGGACCCTAGTACTGTGGGAAATATTTTGCATTTGCTGAGGCAAGAGGAGAAAGGAAAAGTAAAACACTGTGTCAACAGAAAGGGAGATAAGAAAGACAGGAAATTGATATCAGATTTAAAAATGAAAGTGAACAAGTTTCTTAGCCGCAACTAATTTGATTCACCATCTGACAAAATATTTAAGTGTTTCGCGTGAGAGTACAATACTTAAAACTACTAATTTGAATAGACTGAATGGTGATGGAAAAAGGTGTTTAATTAAAACCCAGTCCTTTGTAATCCCCACACTTAGTTGTCACTAAGTATTTAATTTCTGCAGAGTATCACTGACGATTCCATCACCACAAATGCATAAAGTATCTGAAGAAAAGCATTTAGAAATTAAAAGTTAAAAGGCTTTTGCTATGAATCCATAGCTTTTTTCCCTGGCTTAATACAATTTACACATTGCACTTGCAAGCTGATTTTGTTGCAAAGAATTTTGTGCAGCCAGTGTAAGTCTAAATAACCGCTGTAAAAACAGGGTATCTAGAAATATAAACAAGTTTGACTGCAATGCTTGCTTTCAAATGCCTGTAAGAATTTGCTACGTAGGTGGCCTGTAAAGACTCTGGTCTTTGTGAATTGTTTCCGTATCTACAGCTTTACTGATTGAGGGGTTGTTTGGTTTTATTTTGTTTTTTGTTTTACTCTAATGGGACCTGAAACAATCTGGATATTCATTTGAGAACAGACCCAGCACCTCTTAAGAGTCACTGACCAATCTTTCCACCAGCACTCACAACGAGGATCAGGTCCAGAGAGTCAGCACGTGCGTACAATTTGATCTGCTGCAACCACCGTCTTTTCCTGTCAGCCATTTGTTAAACGCATTTGTTGAGTCTTACGGTACCCGTGAGAAGGACCCATCAGAGAATTCAAAAGATCTACATATGTCTGTAAAATAACTTGTATGTACAAGGTTCTCTAAGTTTGGAGCTGTAGATGCAAAATGCTTTGAGGTAGGAAATCGCAGTGTCTTCGTATGTAGCAAAAATGGCCCTAATCAGTTCTGTGGCATTGAGATGCTAATGGAATACAAAATATAATAAATAACATGAAAAAACTTTTGACTTCTGTGTCTGCTGTCAACAAGATAAAGAAATCCTATTTCCAAACCCAGAGAAGTTCCAAATCCCTAACTTTGAACAGAAATGCGTAAAAACCAATTTTCAGGCGATCTTTCTTCTCCCATCCAATCATTTCTTTATTTCTGCAGTTTATGCTCCCCAGCAACGCTGGTGAATTGCTCAACCATTTGCTAGAATGAGTTGTCAGTATTAAACTCCACTACATAAAAAGTTCCCTCACTGGAAAAGAGGTCAGATGTTTAATTCATTCTCCTCTAGAGAAGGTTAAAAAACACACATTATCAAATAAGAAACTCTAATTTACACTACCATGCACTAGCTGACTAATCTCTTGCTAATCTCGGCCTAAGTGCTAGAGTTCAAGGCACAGAACCGACAGCAGCCTTCCAGTACCTAGAGGGAGCCTACGAGAGAGCTGTAAAGGGCCTTTGACAAGAGCATGTAGCAATAGGACAAAGGGAAATGGCCTTAAACTGAAAACATGGCAGGTTTAGTTTACACATTAGGATAAATTCTTTACTGCGAGGATGGTGAGGCACTGGAACAGGGAGGATGGGGATGTCTATCCCTGGCAGTGTTCAGGGCCACGCGGGATAGGGCTTTGAGTAACCTGATCTAGTGGAAGGTGTCCCCTCCCCAAGGCAGGGTGGGGTGGAACCAGAAGATATTTAAGGTCCCCTCCAACCCAAACCATTTTATGAATCTATGGTTACACCCTCACAGAAAGCTCATTTACTCTCTTGTGCTTGAGATGGTAACACACTGGTTCTGGACAGAAGTCCAAGTAAGCAGCCTGAGGGAAACATCAACATGCCTGTACATCAACTGCATTTGTAGCTCTAGCTTAAATCAGCCCAGGTTAACCAAAAAACCTGGTTTTTTCCACACACGCTCCTTTTCCTAATACACATTCATGACACAGCTATCATCCCAAAAAGTAAACCCTAAAGGTTTGAGACCAGACAGAAAGGAAGATACGACCCCCAAACCCATCCAAACTCACAGACACCCTCCCTGTGAACAGTACAGGAATGCCTGCATGTGCAAAAATTGCGTGTGGAAAGTCAAGCAAATAATGCACAACTGGCAGTCAAGACCGTAACCTACAAAGAGTCTGCATACCAAACATGAGACAGACGATTCAAGGCCAGGTGAAGAAAAAAAATTCTGATGCACTCAAGCATGCAATTAAAGCAAGTCACACAGAATACACATCTGTTTTAAGACTGATGGGAGAAATTATACAGACCATTCTTACAACAAAACAAATTATTTACCTACCTGTTTATGCATCTCTATATTCAGCCCATACGACATCTCGTAATACTAAGAAAAAAGAAAATTACTCTGTTAGACCTTGCAATTGTGAAAACTATTTTGAAATTCACTATGACTGAAACATCATCTGTACAAAGACATACAGACCTACGCACATTTATTTGCCTTGAAGAGTTCCTGGAATTGCAAAGAGCGCATTTCAGAATAAACTTTTTTTTGCTTTATCTACATTGTTTCGTGTCACATTTACAAAGAACAGCTGTCAAACAAGGCAAAAACAGACAACAAAAAAAAAAGAAAAATAATCACAAGCAGAGTCAAGGACTAGAAGCAGAAAATGATCAAGATTTTATTCACTAGCACGCATAAAACATGCCAAAAAAACACCCAAAGTGCTTCAAGCATATAAACACATAAATCAGCAACGTCTAACAGACCGATTATTCAATATTCTAAATTTAAAAAAAGAACACACAAAAAAAATCCTGCAATTAAATTGCAGGGATTAAAAAAAAAAAAAAAAGAAGGAGCACGGAAATTCAGGGACAGAGCAGACACACCAATCTAAGTACATCCTGCTGTGCCCGAGTACTGCAGGGAACTCTGCTCAGTGTGTAATGTTAATACCAAACAATCTCCAAGACTTAGGCATATCAGGCATTAAAATGACAACTGCGAGCCTTACCACTTGCTTGTACTCTTGCTTAAGATTTTTTCAAGGTTATTTACTCTTTTTGTGTATACAAGAGTATTACTTGTCATGTGTATAAGGAAAACGGCTAATCCTTCAGAGATGTACAACAGAAGAGATAGCAAGAGCTCCTCTAGAGTTATCATGATCCATCACACAATTATGTATTTAGAGATGTCTTCCTATGCACATTATTTAACCAGGCAGACCACAACCACTGAGGAAATCCCTTTCACAGCTGAGATCCCTGACGTTCTCAATTTAATGAAACAATGATTCAGCTGCCTAAGAGCAACAGTTCTTCTAGGAAGTAGGCTTTGGATTTGCGTGAGCTTGTGTACAATTTTGTCTTACTCCCATCATGGAAAAAAACACTATCCCAAACCATTTTACAGAGATATGACCACTGGGACAAGTCAGCAAGAGTGAAAACATCATCCCCAGGTACACTACGGAAGTTGCACACAGCTTGAAAGGGCTGACAAGTGATTTGCTAGCATTTGGAAGAAACATCCTCAACTGCTTAAAAGGTTAAAAAGCCAGTTTCACACGGATACTGACTGCTGCGAACAAGTTAAAAGACCCCAGAAACCAAGGATTTATAATGGAAGCACTGATGCAACCTCAACGACAGCAGCGCTACTACAATCCTCCTGTTCGCCTCCAGCAATCCGAATGTATGTCAGTCTCAGTATACCAGGCTAATAGACATTATGAATTTGTTATGCAGCTTGCTTACCATGACATAATGTCGCTGCATCTCTGTCTTCTCACTGGCCAGTTTTTCACATTCTAGCTTCAAACTGTTTAAGAAACAAAAAGGAAAAAGCATGGGTACTTCATCACACTTAAGTGACATTCTCCCGAGCACCGGCTGCTCCCCTTTTCAAACATTTCTCCACCACACAAATATATAAATGTGTATTCCAGCTCTTGCTTGGGAGTTTAGGGTGGGGGTTTACGCTTTTCCATTTTCAAGGGACACTGTGCAACGTCCTCATCTCCTAAAAGAACTGCATATATACATGTGGTGTACACAGAAAATTATTTTTCTGACAAAAAAAAAAAATAAACACCGACACTGGTTCACAGAAGAAGCACACAGGGGTTCATACGTTTAACAGTTAAGCTTAAGAAGCTACTAACTACTATGTAATTTGGCTTTCAGTGTTTTTATTTGGGAGTTTTAGAAACACTGCTTTCTTTTACTCGACCCACAGACGAATCAAATGCATATCACAGCTTCAAGAAGCAAAACTTGTGGGTTTTAATTTTTGCTCTTTGCTATTACCGATGATAGAAGTGCAAGGAAAATACTGCACGTAATTTAAGGAATACTGTGGTAAATACTAACACCTCCAGTGTTTATTTTGTTTTCAGAAGCCCGCTAAATAATCCTGCCAGAAGTCACTTGTCACTTTGAGGACACAGCGCTGTTCCACCTAAGGATAATGAAATAGCTCACCGCCTC
>VZTA01014761.1:0-25327 GCA_013398855.1 Mohoua ochrocephala
AAAAAAATATGACCAATTATTTTAGAAATAAGCTAGCATAGTTTTGCTTTGAATCTGAGTTATTTAAGTATATAGTTACATTACTGATCTTGATAGTATTTTTTTTTTTTTGAGTGAATCTCTAACCCCTGTTTCTATAATATTTTAGCAGTGATCCAACACTTTTAACACTAATACACTCTCTAAACTGCTGTTGTGGAAAAGAAGCGTTGTTATATCTGGCACTGAGCTTTCAAGTATTCAATCTGTAGTTCTCCTTCGTTGCAGTTTAAATGCTTCTCCCTTCCATCCGCTGAGATAAACCTTAATGCACAGCTAAAAACAGAAGTCCTTTATCGTATCTTCTAAGTGCTACTGGAGTATTTATACTAGTTATTACATATTTACACAATTATTTATTTTGCTACTACTGTGCCTAAATGATCATGACCTGTGTCAAGGCTTGGATGGGAAGCACTAGCCTCACTATTGTTAAAGACAGAGCTGTAGAAAGGCGGCTGCATACTTAGATCTCATTTCATTTGTTTCTCCAGGGGGTTGTATTAGTAGTGTTTTCATTAGAAATGTTTTTACAGATGTCGGCTATCCAGATATGAAGTCTCTGTAGTGGAGAAGCAGTCAGGAGTTTGGCATTCAGAACAGAAAGGAAAAAAAATCATCTTTGAGACTAATTTATAGAAAAATAATTTACTGACTTTCTGCTGTATAAATGTACAGTAACTCCATGGCAGCTCTAATGCAGAGTAACTGAATTCTTGCAAGTATGGTTATTGTCTACTCTTAAATTGAAGAAATGGTACAGCCTGTCGTTCCCCGTCACTGAAGACTAAAATAGTCCCCATTGATAATGCTTCTGGAAAAGTGACGTCCCCTGCTTTGTAGTCCAGTACTCTTTTTTCCAAGTGAAAAACTTGTGGTAGTTTGACAGCATTTTAAACAATTTATGTATTACTACAAAAAGTTTTATTCTAACAATATACATAGTGAGTAGATGGTTATGGAAGTGTAGTGTCACTGAGTGTTTGAGCCAAAGGTTTTAATGCAGTTACTGAGACATAGCTGCATTGACAAAATAATACGGCATCAAAATTTAGCGTGGGTTTACTGGGGCAGATGGAGTTCAGGAGAACGGTCCACAGCCTAACACCCTTCCAGCAGCTACTGTCCATGGCTCATAGTTTTAAATGTGCTATGAAAAAACCTGTTAAAATTTGAATATTGTTGTGTATTGTGAATATAATAAATTTTGGTTTACAAAGGCATATGCAAATGGAGCAACAAAATTAAACCATGGGAGGCTGAGGAGCAGGCAATCAAGCTAATACTTTTTTTTCGTAAAATTTCAGTTTAAGAGATAATGGTAAATCTCCAACATTTGTGTGTTTGCGTGATAGCTTAGCATAAATGAGGTTGTTTTTTGGTTTGGTTTTCAGATCTGGAGGTACAGAAAATAATTTTATTGATCTCATGTTAAGAGATGTTGGTTGTACAAGACACCAGACCATCAGTATGTTTGCCTGAAAAGGCTATTTTTGACAACAAGATTAATACTGTAATACAATAGGTCATCCAGATCAGGGCTGAAAAGCACCATGAGCTGCTATTTGCTTTATAATTAAACGTGCACACAGCCAAAGTTGCATCCCATTCATGTCAGATACGAAGTCGACATGATGCTTCTCATCCGAATGAATAAGACAGTTTAGTAGTTTGTTAGAACCAGCACTGTGGGTATGCTCTCATGAATATCAATGTGTATTTGGTGTAAGCCACAGAGCCTACCCGCTGCTCCAGGAACCCTTCCAGCAAGGTATAAGACGTTTGGTCTAGATAACATTTTTGATGCTTCTATAGCAATAATGTTTTTTACTGCAGTTTTCCTGAAGTGGATGCAATGATTTTTTAAATACTCTAACCTAGTGGTCTATCCTGACTCTCTGATAATAAAACAATTAGACTGAATAAATGAGGCTAATAACCCAAAGTAAAAGGAAAAAACCCAAACACAGAATATTAAAAGCAAGAACACACCAGCACCCTAGGGAATTGCTAGGTATATCTCTATAAGAGGGCCCTGCTATTTATGGAAAAAGTTGCACACCTCAGCAACATGATTATGTGTGTCTGAAGTGAGTTTTACCTCCTGTCCCATCCTAATGCATCTTGCAGAACACAGGGCTTTTTGTTTGGGTTTTTCTGACTCTATCATCTTACTGCATGTATACAGCAAATCATTAAAATGGTCCTAAAGTTTTACCTGAGGATATAGTTTTTTATTCTCTGATCCCATTTCATTTACTTATATCATCATCAATGGAGATGGCTTGTATCTGCCTAACCAGAAATAGGTAGGCTTAGCAGGAGGGCATCTTAAAAGCCATTTTCTCTCCAACATTGTGAAAGAGGCAAGCAATGCTTTGCCATCCTGACCAATAGCTTGTGCTGCAGTACTTTGTGCAATACAGCAAAATCTCTCCTGAGTCACTCATGAAGGTGATCCCATTGGTAGGCTGAGGGTTCGACGCCAAGTCTGTGGTTTCTCTGCCCATCTTGGTTATAGGGGTGTTGAGTGATCTTAAACAGGGCTCTAGGCTTTCACTTCCTATCAGCAAAATGAGAATAATGTGGGAAAAGCTTTTCTGTGTAAGTGGTTCACAAACTGCTTTAAACTCCAGCTATTTGTGTTGTTTGCAGTTGTCTTAATGCCCTTAAAGGGATAGATACTGGCTTCTACTGAGATGCTTCTTCGGCAAATGAGTACGAGCTATTTACTTGCTCTTTTATAGTAGATAAATCAGTATATTCTTTCATTCTTCTGGCTATCTACAAATTCACCTGAAATCTTTAGAAAAAAGCAAAAATTACTTCAATCCTTCTGAATAACTCTGTTTTCTTGGGAAATTAAGGGAGTCTAAGGCTGCAGCCTTCCAATAAAGGCAAGGTTAATCTTTTTGTTAAGACATTAATTAAATAAAATTATTTGATGAGGGCAGGAAATAAGACAAAATAGCTGAAGTTTTGGGTCTGCCCCAAACAAGTTTTTTTGTGGTATGGGGCAGTACTACTTACTCTTGTTTCTCTCATGGTAAGATGAAGGTGATTCCTCATTATACTGATGCTTTGATGAATAGCTATTTAATACTTGGTTGTTACAGCTATTTGAAAAAGAAAAGGTCAAGCATTTTTTGCCATATCCCATCTATTGAGTAAATAAGTAATTGCAAGGGTTTTAGTGAAAACTTTTATAGGAAAATCATTTCATGACTTATTAGTATTGAAATACTAATAAAAGCAAATCCCTATTATCCTAACAAACATGACAAATACTTCTGGAAATGAATCTTGAAGGTGGGGGGAGGCCAACTCTTATCTAAGTAACTCTCAAATGCTGTGAAACCAACAGTCCACTGCCCACATGCCAAACGTGACTGTGCACATGAGATGGTCACACATTCTCTATCCTGGTCTGGAGCTCAGTACAAAAACTCAGGGACTGCTGGGCCACAGATTGAGCCACAGTGGGAGTAGGAGGTGACTTTGCGTCATTGCGCTTTGCATCACGTGGAAAAGATACTTTTACTGCTGCTCACAAAACCTAAACCTTGCCCTGTATGGCAAGAAATTCTCATTTCTTTTCCAGAGTGGACTTTTACACACACACACACACACACACACACACACACAGGATTTTTTTCTCCTTTTCCTGTTATCAAATGTACACATGATTATGAGAATAGCAGATTTCACTAGCAAACAAATTAATTGAGGTGTTTCTTTACAGTGAATAATAGAAAAATTTGATAATTAAACATGCAGAGAAATTATGTGCTACTTTATGTATTATTGTATTTGATCAAGAAACCTTGATCAAATAATTATTTTTTGAAAAGTGGTATCTACATAAAATAAGTTTGTTTGCTTTTTAAAGATAATTTTTATGCCTACTCAAACAATCTTTCACAAAGATCTGAGGGTTTTCATGAGTTTTCTTTTTTGCCCTTCCTTTTACGCTCATTGAATAAGTCATTAGCATCCATCTGCATCACTATTCCTGGAAGTATCCCACTACTCTAAAAGTAGAATATCTTAGCCGAAACAAATACTTGTCGAACAAAACAACAACAACGATGAAGAGAGAAAAGGCTGCCCATGTGTTTAATTTGATTGCTGCTTATTTTTCCACCTAAGTTTCAGATAAAAAGGCATTTCATACTTTATGGAATGCAATTTGTTACAGAGCATGGACAACATACTAACTTGTGCAGCACAAAATAACAAGCTTGTATGAGTACAGGCAGGGCTGCTGTTTGTTCTGCCAGATTCAAACTTTAAGTTAGATTGTTTTTGGCAGTGAAAGCACCTAGTCTGTTACTTATACACCAGTTAACCCTGACTTAGAAAAAAATGAAAGTCCATCTAGGGCCTTTAAAATCTTAGCTTAACTTCTATACTGTGCTAAGAGATGATTTAGAGTATGTCACATTCAAGACTTCAATTCCTCAAATCTTCCCACTCTTGTAGGCATTAGGTCTTTAAATGCTAACACTCTTTTTTTACACAAAAATTTAAGAATTTATCCTGAGCCAAATACAAAGCAACTTTTAGTGGGCTTAGCTCAAAATCCATTCTATACTCACAAGAAGAAAGAAGGCATTTACTGTTGTCTGCTTTTTTAATAGAGGAACAAGGACTGCAATGAAGAATAGCAATGTGAAGGAAATAGACCACCCTATGTGGTTTGAGCAAATGTATATATGCGTGTGTGTGTGTGTACGTGTTTAAATACACTGGTAAAAGAAGGACCATAGTAAAAAGAATCCACACAGGTTTGTTGGGGTTTTTTTAAGGCAGAGAAACTTGCTTTCTCTCATGGTGCTTTCTTGATTTTCTTCTGTAGCACAGAGCAGTACTTCACTAGCTCAGCAGCCAGATTACATAAAGTCATTTTAGTAAGAAACAAAATTCTCTTTGGGGACACAAGAGACAATATGTAATCTGGTTCACAATACCGTCTCTAATTCTCTTCTCCTTAGGGAAAAAACCCCCAACTAAACAAAATACAACCATCGTTTGAGGGTTTCCTTATAGGGATTTCTCAAATCTTGCATTTATTCATGTAAGTCTTATCAATACATATTTTTAAAATATCACAACCTTGACTCCCTTTTCTAACTCCATTTTTATTATCACAGTATCTATTTAATGGCTATTAAGCTACAATGTCCGTACCTTATCTTTGTCAGTTAATGTATCTAATTCCACCATCCCAGAGGGAATAAACCTGAAGCTAAAGCCTGCAATATATTATAGAATCAAGAACGCTTATGCAGAACAAACAGAGGATTTAGCTTGGATAAACAGCAGAGAGCTCAGTGTCTTTTATGTCCAGAGCTCAGGACTGGATGAAGAAAATGACTATAAATCATCCCTGTGAAACAACATAACATAAATGTTGTACGTTTATTTAAAACTTTATACAATCATTTATCTGGGCTATAGCTCAGTTTCAAAAAGTGGTCTGCTGTAATGAGGTACTGAGACTAGCAGTGATCAAGAGTAAAATGATATATAGTCTTCAACCAGAATTTGCTTATGGGAAGAATGGAAAGCACTTAAGCAGACACCAAGTATCTATAGCTAGTAGATCAAGCAGGAGGATAATGCAATAATAACAAAAACTTTGATAAATTTTTTCCTGTTTCTCTTCAAAATATCACATTTCTTGTAACGTGACATTGTTTTGAGAGCTAAGCAGCCAGCAATTTATGCCTAAATTTTCACACTTGAATAAAGACTGATTTGTTGTGAGTGTGCGAGGTATGACATGTTGTTCCACCAGACTTCATTTAAGAAAGAGGCTAAATCTTTGTCTGGCCTTGCATTCCAGGGAGAAGCGCTCTTTAAAATGTGCTGCTGGTTTTTTTCTCACAGGAGCAAGCACTTCTGTGATTTCATGGCTAGCAATTGCTAATTTTTTTACTTCAGAAAATTTAAGAGCTACTGATGATACGTTTACTGCCTAAAGGAGACAGGCAAAAATATAATGCAGCTTTTACTGCAGAAGGAGATTTTTCCTGCAAGTACTTTGCGCCCTGGAGTCTTCCAGAGGAGAGCCTGTAATGCTCCAGAAGATGCTGGTGTTTGGCCCCAGGGGTGCCCAAGCAGCCATCAGGTTCCAGGACAGGGTTTAGCCATGACATCCCAGGCAGGACTGGTGCACCTCTCATGGTGTGCGGGCACGCTCTGGCACACAGCAATTCCCAACACGGCACCTTTTACTTTGCATCTCAATGTCGTTCCGGCAGATCTTCCTCAGTGGAGAAGATTCTGTGTTCTGTGACACAGTAGGTCCCACCCAGCACTTGGCAAAGTGTCTTTGGCAGTGACAGCTTCTGCTGTGACTGCAGGCACTGTCCCTCTCCCAAGGTGCTGCATGCAAAGGTTTTCAGCTCTGCCTGACAAATCTCCCATCACTCTGGCAGTGCATTTGGGCCCCAAACTCCATAATTTTTCATTTCCTCCAGAGATGATCTGATGGCAATTTAAAGCCTGCTCTCTATTACCAAATTAATGTTAATTTAAGCTCTCTCTGTTATTAAAATAATGTTAATTAAGCTGCTCTGTGTTATTCTAGCAGTACTATTTGATTTTGCAGGACTACAGGTCTATTTGTTAGTCACGAAAGAATTAACAATCAAAAAAAATAGTAAAAATAAAAATAGTAAATCAAGTCACATGATTTTCACGTAGACATTTTTATTTATTTTGTGGTCCATGAAGATGAGGGCCTGCAAAGATGGGGCTGACTGAAGCACTGTATCTCCTGACAAGAACACCAGAGGTGAAACCTTCTTCCCTCTGTTTCCCCTCTACAGCAGACAGCACCCTGTAAAACAGTGCTGTAAAGAGCTCAGACTCATAAATACTTCTATGCCTATGCAACTCCGGATGTTTTCAAGCAAATATATTTATTATGTCAATAACTATAAAAAAAAAGATTACTTATTCAATAATTCATCATGGTTTCAGAGCTGCTGGAGGCTAATACGGCTCACTTTACTCTAGATAACTTATAAATGTAGATTATTTCCATGACAGACTGAAATTACTTTCTCGTGAATATTTACTTGAGCTTTACTTTTCTTCTTAACCCAACATGTACTAGAAAAGAAGATGATGGTTCTACTGTCTTTCTCATGCTGCTCTCCCAGATGCAAGTAACAAAATCTCTGAGAAGTGTTTTGTGGAAGAAAAGTCTTAAAAATTCCTCTATGCCATCAACACCAGAGCAAACTCTTGTGGGTTTTTTTTGATAGCTAACACGGTTTTGTATTTCCAGCATCTGGTTGTAAACAAACAACTCTACAAGAAATAGGGAGGGCTGGGCCACTGCTCCACCCACGAGAGCTGCTCCTGAGCCCTGCAGCAGCTCTTGCACAATGCCCAGGTGCCCAGGACAGCCCTGGCAGAGCCGGAGTATCCTTTGTGGCCAAGGCACCTGAGGGAGGGATGGGATGGCAAGGGGCAGTTGGGAGACGAGATAACGGGTCAGGCACATCACACACTCCCATATCCTGAGGGATGCAGGACAGTGCCACCATCAGACCCCTCCAAACTTCACCCACGTGGGATAATGGCCTGATCCTGGTCTGTCCTTTGTTTGCACATGGCACATACTGAAACAGAAGTGGCATCAAAAGTTCTAAAAATGGTTTAAATTGCCTCTGGAGTTTTCCCCCTCAGAGTATGTAAAAACTGGGATATCTTCTGGAGAGAAGAAGCAGAGAAGGGGCAGGAGGCAGCAGGAAGAGGAGGGACCTCCACATGCAAAAATTCAGCCCATGTCTCTACGGCAGGCTGATTTCCTTCTCTTTTTCCCTAGGTGAAATATCACATTCAAGATACTCTGTTAAGAATATGTCTATATCCCAATAACCACAACATTTTAACTGACAGCTGCTGTGATGGTGCTTGAACTATCTGAAGAAAACATTTATTGTACATACATACAAGCAAGTATAGGGTGGCTTTTCTAGCTTGTTGTTTGAAGTTAAATTTTACAAGCTAATAGCTTTTGAATTTACTAATGTCTTTTCCACAATGTCTTTATGTCAAACAGGACACATCTATTCTATACTTCTTCAACATGAAATTGTTTCATTAATTTAATTTTGCACATGCGAGAAATATGCAAGCATGGGAGTCCATAAATACAGGCACATTAAAAATAAACCTTGCCCTAACACCAATAAAAGCTAGCAACAAATATTTGAAAACTTGTACTCTGTACAAATATGCAGTAAATCCACTTGGAGCCTGTTTAGAGCCACTTTCTGGGCAGAGAAGGGTGACAGAGGAGCGTCCCCAAGGCTGTGCACCCCTGGCCAGAGCCAGGGTTGTCCCCATGTGGCAAAGCTACAGGTAGGGTGTGACATGGGCACCCTCCCTTCCCAAAGCCATGCTGCCACAGCGAGGGCTCTGCTCCCCAGCCTGCTGGCTGATCGCCCCGCGCCAGCACGGACAGAGAGCACCCTCTCTCTTTAATCACTTAAGAAGTTACTTATGATATGCAACTAAATATTTAGTTGTGCAGAGGACAGCTTGTCACAGACAGCTTTGTTGCTAATGTATACAAATGCTGGTATGGCACTGGCTTCCTCCCTGCACACACAGAGCTGCACACACGCTGACCACAGCCTAAATAAGCTGATTTATTTGTTTCAGTTATTTGATAAGTGCATCATACCTCAAACCCTACTAAACCACTTTAAGAGGATTATAAGTTTTATGATGTGAAAAGATTACCCTGAGTGTGCTGGGCAAAGTTTATATTCAGAGACTGTGCAGGAGGTGAGGCATTCACAGAGGCTGGAGAAAGAGGACTTGATAGATCAAAAAGGGATTTTCTTTGTTGCTGCACCACTTGCTGGATTTTTTTCTTTCTCTTTTCTTCCATTAAAAGAACGGCCCTGGCAAGCCCCGGATTTGCTAACCTTGTGACACTCCTCTGCCTTACACTCAACAATGGGAATTTCAGGGTCTACACTTTTTTAAAAATAAGAAGCCATTATTTCACTGGCAAATGAAGAGAGGGGAGAGTTGAGTCTGGGGGTTACCAGCAAAGAGTGCCTGTGAGGCTTATCCTTAACTGGGAGTGTGGGGAGAGTGGCTCAGTCCAGTTTCCCTCAGGACTCCATGAGTATGCCACTCCCAAGCACAGTGCCCCAGGGAGGCTGGAGCAAATAGGGCATCTGTAGAGATGCCAGGTACTCACCCAGTCTTTGGGAGGGCTGTCCCATCACCCTTCCCCATGATGGGCACCGGCATCCACCAGCCCCAGTGCAGCTGAGGGTCCAGAGTGGTCAGCAGGTAAGGGAAGAGGTGAGAGCAAGGCTTGGCTTTGGCCTTGAACTGACGGTGTTGTGCTCATCTTCTATGGCTTTTCTGGGCTTGACACTTATGTCATAACATGGAAGAGAGGGAAAAATAATTTAGCCTTTTTATCCTTAATGTTTAATGTTAGACAGATGCTCAGGGAATAACTGTAAATAGGAGGGAGGAACAAAACCTCTAATGTATGTTTCCACCCATTCTTTTTAAAGGAATGGTCTTGCACAGGAAATGTTAAGTACAGTGCTCCAAAAAGGTTCTTGGATTAACAGGGCAATGTGGATTAACAGGGCAACACAGGAAAGAAAACAGGAACAGCAAGTGGAGGTAGTGCACATAGCATCTTACAGGGCTGCTGACCTCAGAGAGCTTTGCTCAGGTGCTGGGGCAGCCCTCAGGGAGGGGGATTGGGGGTTTTGCTTTCCCACAAAGCCCTCTGGGTCCTGCCTGACTTCATCCCCTCTGTCCTGGCTGCATCACAGTGGGGTCCATGTTACCCTCTCCCCCGCCTCCCCCATCCCGTGATTGGGCAGTGCTGCCCCATCGAGCTCTATTAAAAAACGTGCTTGTGCCCAGCGCTGCACAGTCCACAATACTCTGCTGTTACTAAAAAAGCATTTATATTATATCCTGTCTCCTGTGTCTTTCATAAGGGAGTTTTTATGTGTCACCAGAAAATACTGGGTAACACACTTTATTAGCCTCATGATACTGTGGCCCATCAATACTTGTCGAGGCCTGATGAGATCATGCTACGATTGTTAATCAGAGCAAAGGAAGGAGGTGGAGTAGTGTGAAATACCTTTAGGAAAGAATCAATTAGAGAGAACAGTACTGCAGGTAAGCATTCGATGTGTTTTCCAGTGCAAAACAGCAGGCAGCTGCTCAGCCCATCACTGAAGTTTAAACATAACTTTCATTTAATAACAAACATTCCTTTTTTCAAGGAGAGAAATACTACATTAGCAGAACACGCTTGTGATCACTGTGTGGCTCTTTCAACCATTATCAGCCTCCTTAACACCCATTATTTTGGAAAGTAATTAAGAGCACAGCTGGCTTTAAAGAGGTGGAGTGTTGCTGGGACAGTCTCATTTATTCTTTGTTAGACTAAAAGGTTTCAGCTTAAGAGGTTGCCCAGCACGGCTCAGCATTCATTACTCACTTGGAAGGGTGCTCTTGATTTGGGTTTTTCCTCTTCAGTGAGGACCAGTTTCCTGGAGAGGGAGGTGGCTTAATTTTTACTTTTTTGCATCTTTGTAAAAAGTCAGAGCAAAGGCTGAGCCTGCTGCCAAAGTGATCTGAGTGTCACATGGGTGAGGTGAAGGATGTGGTGAGACTGGTGCCACCACACAGTGATCACCAGGATGTATTTAAGCAGCATGGCTCCAGGTGATGTCTGGTTTTCAAAGCCTGCTACTGTTGCTTGGTCCTGAGAGTGCCCAGTTCCTCTCTGCTGTATTTTTCATCCTGCCCAGGGTCAGAGGAGGGCAAGCTTTTTGTGACAGAACTGTGGAGATTGAGTGGTCATATGACTTTCTCTTGGACTGCAGTAGAAGTCTACAGCTCCAATGATCACCTCTCATCCCTCCAAACTCTTGCTTGAGTTCTTAGGAGGGCCCTTTAGATTGTGGTCAGTGTGAAAAGCCCAAGATACTTTGATGACACCTTAGGTGGAAACCGTGGAATTTACAGAAGCTGTTTTGCACACCTAGCTGAGAATGAAACATGAGAATGAAAAGAGTTCAGTGGTTTGCATCCCTGAAAGTAATGCACACCAGGCTAATGACAGATGCCAGGCTGGTTGCTCAGTGCTACCAGGGTAGGTAGCACATTATCTGGTTTAAGAAGTACAAATATCTGTAACTTAGACACTCATTACTGATTTCGTGCCAAGTGAAGAATTTCAGGGAAAAAAATGAAGAAAGAATCAGATCAGACCCTGGTAACTCATACTGGCAGAGTGCCTTGCAACACATCTCCCTATACTTTTCCAAGGATACAAACAAGAATGGATTTTGCATTTCTGGGACCAGCTGTCCTTTGACAGGAGAAGCCTAGAAATCCTATTGCATTATTGGTACAGCAAGGTCTTACTCTATTAATTTGGATCCTAGGGAAGTCATGTTGAGAAACAAATGAGTCCTTAACAGTCCTAGCAGAACAAATACAGAGAAATAAGCAATAAACCATAATACCTCCTCAACCAGCTGAATATTTCAGAGAGTCCCCAGAGTTATTTTGAGAAATTCTCATAGACAATCCTTGATCTGAGCTGTGTCAGCACTTCTGAGAGATTGCCTAAGGACTCTTGGCAGAAGGTGCCTCATCCATGGTTAATAAGGTCTCTATCTTCATGGCACAGTGAATGGGCTCTTGTGAATGTTAGACACAGCACCAAACTTGGGGCTTTCATTACAGGGTAGGAGTAGGTTGGGGTTTTTTAGTTCATTTCTCCCAGTTTAAATTAAGTACATGACTTCAGCAAGTACAAAGGGAGCAAGAAATCTCAACAACAAAATTCCAAGTGAAAAAAACCCTATACCACCAAAACAAACAAAACAACAAAACAACCATAAAACAGGACAAAAACCCCACTAGAAACCAAAGGGCAGCAATCATGAATCAGCAGATGCTTTCACAAGTCAAGTATATTTAGTTTTATGAAAAGGCACCTTCCTGAACTACTGACCAAGAGAATACAAATTAGTGCATCTCAATGAGATGAAAATATGATTCCCTGTGACCCCTAGGAGCTGCTTATCTTGCTGGGTGTCTGCACTCTCTTCTGCTCTGAAAAGAACTGGGACTCTGCATTTTACAATAGCAACCTTATTCCATGGCTCTTCCAGAACAGAGATACTGCCAAAAGCATTCCTGTGTAAGTCCTGATGTATGTGATGACTGCACCGGGTACAGGGACAACAAAGCTGTTTAAAAGTATAAATTTACTGTCCATTGATTAGCACAATTCCTGCAGACCCCAGGAAATTTTTTTTAAATGGATATCAGGTACGAGAACAAAGCAGGGAAATCAAATGCAAATCTGCTTTGCTCAGAGCAAAATTCTCTGTTCATAGTTTACTTCTATGCCTTGTAGAAGTATTCCAATTAACAATGCATCTGATAAATGGAAAATAAAAGTCCTAAATACTCCAGTTTTGATGGAATATTTCAGTTCAGAAGGGACCATTAGATCATGCAACCTCATTTTTGTTTGTCAGGGGGCTTTCTATTTAACCTAGTACACTTGGATGGGGCCCAGTGGCCCCTTTGGCTGAAGAACACTTGCCTTGACTCAACCATATCTTCCAGAAACACTCTCAAGCTTAATTTGAGGACATGGGTTTAGGCACTAAGCATCCTGCCTGCCCACATGCAAATCCCCTGTATCCCTGCCAGGTTGATGGGAGGAGAGCTCTTCAGTAAGTCTGACAGGGCCAGATCCTGAAGCAGCCAGCAAGAGGGAGAAAATTTTTCTAAACCCATTTGCAAACAATTTTCACTAAACACTTCCGTAAACCTTCTGGGCTCTGTAATTCAACCCTGGCTTTGAGCTCCAGCCTTTTATTGGCAGTGTATCTTGGCTTGATCTCATGCCTCCAATGCTAAAAGCCAAGTTTTGAAAATTAAACTGTTGGGTTGACTATGGGTTAGATACACTCTTGATCCAAGTACAGCAGTCCTTGAAGCTGTTTGTACTGATTTACAATGAAATCAGTTTTCAATCTTTTTTTTCCTCAGTTTTTTCTCTTTTTCTATCAGAATAAATAATAAAATCAGTTCATTTAAACTGCCTCGCTTTCTATTGAATTCTGGAGTCCTTATGGACACATGTGGCTCTGACTGTTGTTAAGACTGGTGTTTACAGTGCTTTTAGGTAATTCCCCACCCCCAACCCCTCTCATGGCAAACAAGTATTTGATGCGAATAGAGCAAAAGGTGATGGAAAAAAATGAGATTGGGCAATGGAGACATACTTTAGGAATCAGATAAAGATGGAAATCGTAAAGAGCAAAAATTTCATCCATATTCCTCTCGATCAGCAGTGACAAGGCATGACAGTTTCTTGTTTAGATCTTGCAGTTTCCTTTTCATGGGCAAGAGAACTTGGTGAGAAGAAGTTCAATTTAGGTTTGGATTTAATACTAAGAAATTTCCACACAATTTTGTTTTATCATCTCTGGGCCTCATGTGACACCTCAGTCTTGTGTTTCCATGTGTTCTGCTGTTGCCATACAGTGACATTCACTTTTCATTTTGTCCTTCTCATGGACAAGAGGTGATCTCTTTGTTCCCAGGTCTCAAGGCTACTGAGTGTACTGGCAGCACATTGGACTTTCAGTGCCCTTAAAATAAAATGCAGACAAGAGGCAAACGATGAAAGATTTGCCACCTGTGTCATGGGGTAAGGGCAATTTAAGTCAAATAGAAGATATATGTATGTATGAAATATGTATATGTATTTCTGGATATTTTTTTTTACTGGCTTGTGTTAGTCCCTTCATTTTTGCCTGACTAATAATACAATACCGTGTTAGTTTAAAGCTAACTTAGGAAACTATGTAGCATAAGGGACTCATAACTTCTCATTCTTCTGGGAACTTGCCTAGACACTCAAAGTGCTCCCACAATAAGGTGGACTAAGTGTTTGCTGGTGGCACATCATATGGCAGCTTTGAGATGTCTATCACTCATCATACCAGTTTTCTAATTTTTTCCTTACAATTCACTATATCTCTTGGGAAAGTTTACCTTAGAAAACTGTTGTGGGAGTAGAATGAAATGTTTTGGCCTGGTAAATGGAAATGTGAAGTCGTGACCACTTTCCTCACCCTAAACACCACAGAAGCTCTCCACAGTCAAACATCCTCATCAACCAGACAGAGGCTGCTCTACTTTTACACTCTCTTAAACCAGGATGCATTTCTCACTAATTTGTCAGCTTCCATTTGGGAAGCATTCTTTCACAAATATTTTCAGAGGCTGTGCCTAATAGGATCATTCAGGCAGCTGTTGTCACAGGGACAGGAATATATCCTTGGAAAAAAACTCGTGCATATGTGTGTGTGCACAAACTTATGCACTCTTCTTCACACACCTTCTTCTTCTTCCCTCTGCTCCTTGGAAACCCTGCAACTACAGGGGCACACATGGACACAGTGCATGTGCAATGCTAGAAAGTCACTGAAGCTAAAGTTTAACTTCCTCATATGAATAAAACTAATGGTGCTATTTAAATACAATAAAAGCATGCAGAGCTGCACTGCCAAGTTGTGCAAGGTCACATTGCAATGTGTTGGCTGTAAAGATTTCCAAGGAGCCTGTTTTCTTGAGTAATAGCAGTTGGAGAAATGCACTTATCTGAAGAATGAGACTGTTATAGGTTTCTGTAAATCAAACCCTAGCCAAAGAGCAGTTCCTTAATATCCATTTTCCACTTCAACCCTTTAACTGTGGCACATGCACTGGGCTAAATCCTGCTCAGCTCACATAAGCAGCCCACTCAAATCGATGCTGGCATGACTGATGCTGTGTAAATGCAGAAGATAGGTTGAGTAACTCCATGCAAGTAGGAACAGAAGAGTTTGCTGCTTTCTGCGCATCAATATTGGAAGTGATACCAGTCCCAAATTTCTCTTCTAGATGGGCTCAAGCCATATAGGGTGCCAGTTAAACCACGCTCCTGGGAAGTGATGTAAATCTGATGGACCAAATCATAAAAAGCAGTGGATCCACAGCTGCTACTTTTTGGGTTTCTATCACATCTCCTGCGCTCTCAGGTAATGCACACTATTAGTGAGTGTCCTTGGGGTTCACAATGGGTGATCACCGACAGCCCTTCAAGGTGCTTTTGAGATGGCTCTAAGTATTTTTCCCTTTAAATTTCTGCTTGTGGTTGTCAGTACCAGGGAAATGAGGCTCTCATCCAACACAGCTTCTTGCCACAGGTGTGCATGAGACTGGCTCAGCTTCCTCCTGTTTGGGGAGTATTTGGGCATGTTAAAAACGGCCACATTGGGGAATCCCCTCTTGTGCAGAGCTACCACAGCAGTAAGTGGCAGCTGGGAGGTGGTGGGGCAGGGTCCAGTGTGAGCCCCCAGAGCCAGGGGCTGCCTGGGGAGTGGGAGCCGGCTCGTGGCACCACGCTGCTGCCTGACATGGCACCCAGCACCACGCCACAGCATGTGGGGCTGCCTTCCCCGCCAGCCAAAAACACCGGCATCTGTAAAGTGTTTTTTACAGATTCTATTAAATACTATTATTCACAGGAAGCCTTAGAAAAATCTAACACTACATTCACTTCTAAGGTATAATAGATGTAAAGTCTTTTTTTTAAATCATTTTAATGCGATCATTTGTCGGGCCTTAGGGTAAAATTACATTTCACAGCTCCCTTGTTCCCATGCTATGTTAAAAAAGAGATTGATGTCTGAAATTTCAACTGTATTTGTCTTACGAATTTGTCCGACTCCCTGGAGAATAATTGTCTCATATCATTTGAAGGCTGGTAATTCCTTTGGAATGACCTCTGTGTTATAATTACAGCAAGAGTACTAGCATGTAGCTAGGCAAAGTGAAAGTTAATGTTCTTGGTTTCTAACTTTGTTATTTTTATTAAACTGTTCCCCTTTAAAAGAAATACCTGGAGATATGGACTCTTACTCAAAAGAGCTTTTTCAGATAACAGAAAATGTCGTTTTTCCTGCAAAACACTTACATGCATTAACAATTATCTGAAGGCTGCAATGTATTCTTAAAGTCATGTGCATTTCTGGAATGTATTAGAAGAATTGGAGACTTTGACATGTCATTTGCCTCAGGATTATTTATTTTATCCCACTTCAAATGTTATGAAATTTTTTGAATATATATTCAGCCATGGCTCATGTCGTTTTTCTATCATGATATGGGATTGAACTGAGAATAACCTAAATATACCTTCTCCTTAGGAAAGAAAATCCTGTAGAGTTGGGAAGAAATCTAGAGAAAACTGGTGAGCAGATCAAAAGACACAGGGAATTAGATACGCACTTGCAGAAGTAACGAAAAAGGGGACGCAATTTGGCGTACAGCTTTGTCCTGTTTGTGTTGGTCCCCGTGGACCATCAGCCCTGAGTCTCAGCTGTGCCAGGGCTGCGTGAGGGAGTGCAGAGAGAAAACCCTCCCTGCAGCCCTGGGGGCACTCTCACTGAGGTGTAGGCACTGGGATGCAGAATTACTGTTACCATTACAACGATTTACATGCTCGAATCCTGTCTGCCTCGGAAAGTGATAAATACCTCAAAATATTATACATTATAGGGCCTATTCCATTCTTGATTTACAAGGTCAATTGCCTATACTAACCTCTCTTAATGTTGGTGGGAATTTATTTTATGAATTTTCAGCACACCCAGAAAGGACATGGGAGTTAATCTGTCGTGATTCTTCTCTCTAGAGGCAGGACCAGCATCTTACTTCCATCAACCATAGTTCTTACGCACATTTTTGGATGATATTTGAAGGTAAAAATGTGGTTTGGTGGGCAGGATGGAGGTGCATGCTTCATTTAAAAAGAAAACATAGACTCTGCTTAATACATTTATTGCATTATAGTTCTAAAATGGGAACATTTATCATTTGTTGTACTAATAGCTGAGATATTATTAGTATTTTTTTTTAGCCTCTGCCTACTGTGAAACTATGATATCTTATAGTGGATATTCATTATTTATTAGTGGATAGGTTTTCATACATGTTATGCCCTTAGACCAGCCCAGCTATAACTCTGAAACATTAGAGTAGCCCATCTTCATTATTAAGAGATACGTATCTATGACTGTTTAATAATGACTAAAAAAAAGGTAACACTCCATATTTTGTACTTTCTTGAACAATGCCCTTGTTCAGTGTCCTTGAACAATGTCTTCCTTTGTCCAGTAAGCAAAAAGCCAAAACAGACTTATGAAACTGGCTGATGAATCTTTAGGGATAGTCCATATGACCTTGCACTTGTAGGCAACAAGAAAGTTTTGATCCATGTTTCAGCAGTTGAGTTCATCTCTATTTTTTCTTCATATTTTCTGATAATTCTAGAGGGCTATGCCTAGTTTCCAAGCTAGTAACAGCAATATAAAACTTCATATTTTTTGGCTGATTTAAAGCATGTATGCTTTTTGTTAACTTAGAACAGGAGGGGCTCAAATTCGTGTCATAAATGGCCTAGAACACTCACAAATGTATGGGCATAAAGTCACTAAAAATAAAGCTTCCCAAACTTCTTTTAGTTAAATGACTTGATATATTTGTAAAGCAGTCTTGCATGGAGGCAGTATGGTGACAGAATTAAAGGAAAATGAGAAACTTTGTTGAAGCTTAATGAGAATTAATGTTTTGGCCGTTGAACTTGATGGATATGTCGGAAAAATAGTTAAAGTGCTTACTGTGTTAATGTCAGCTGACATAACAATTGTTTCCAGAGAACCAGACTTCTGAATCCTCATATAAAGCACTGGGGAACTTGAACAACACAAAAGAATGTAAGGTTTGGAGAGAATGGGGGTAGGGGAAGGAAAGAAAAACATTATATAAGTTTAGCTACTTCCAGCTCATTTTTCCCCATTGAAATAATGAACATAAGGGTGTCTCAGCAGCAGTCCAAGCCAAGTTTAGAGAGAGCTTCACGACTGCTATCTTAAGCATAAGAATCGTCCCATGCACTTACGAAGCTGCACCTAAGAGTCTTTAATTCATATCTGTAGTCCTACATTAAAATGAAAACTGGTTTATAGGATGAAAGGTAATAGAGACTTTGGGGAAAAACCTAATTTTTTGACTAGCTGAAGACTGCTGTCCTCACTGAACGCAGAGGAGCCTAAAGCAATGCACAGAGTCTAGTGCTGTGCGTGCACAGCAGGGAGGCAGAAAGACAGCCCTGACCTTTTTCCACAGCACAAGCCCACCACTACCCTGCTCAGTGGAGATGGAGAAAGCAAGAAGTATCCTCAGTGGCTGCAGCCTTGGACCCAAACATTCCACTGCTCTGAAGTTTTCAGTCTTCATCTGTGCTGTGCTTCAGCACCCAGGCATCATCCATGCCCTAGGGGTCCCTGATGGTCCCTGAAATCTCACACCCTTTGTAAACTCCTTTCTGCAAGGAAATTTGTCTTCTTTTTTTTTTTCTTCCCAAGTGCATCATATAATTCAAGATGCTACAGAACAACTTTATTTGGTCTGGATCAACTGGTGTTTGAGCTGGCAACAGCCCACAAAGGTCCTCTGCCATAGTTATCATGTTGCACACACTCATTAACCTCCCTGTATAAAATAATGAGTGGAATATGCACAACATTACTAGTTTTCCATAAGTTCAAAACCCAGAAGAATGCACAAATCACCAGAAGAAAAGTTTACAGCACTGGGGTAAATTGGAGGACACATCTATTTCTGTGCCAATACAAAAAAAAACCAAACCACCTTTTCATTGTGAAGAAAGATGTGTTCGTTTTCACACCACACAGGCACAAAAACCCATCCTAATGGTTTCCCATAGACTGGAGACTTATCAGTGGAAAATGTAAAAAGATATACTATCTCTACCTTCTCTCTCCCTCACATTTTCTGAAGCCATGTAGAAGCCTCCATGTCATTTTTTTTGAATTCTCCATGTATCAGGGCAGTGAGGGGATCTAAACAACATATTTTGTGCAAAGAGGAGCTTTGTAGCTCTTGCCTCAACTCCAGTGTTCATCTCTTGTGATCCGGCACAGCTGAGAAAGGGATTTTGATGGACCGACCCTTGGTTCCCAACCACTATTTGGGCTGTGATAGTCAAGATTTTTCTTCCAGTCTGTTTCAGTGACTGCCAGAGGCAGCTGTGAATCATTGTGAAGTATAAAATGTCCTTACTGCATATTTTCTGAAAAGCCTGACCCAGTAAGGGCAAGTTTTTCATTACACACTTAAAGTTTAGGTTTTAAAGCTTTCCTGGTCCCCACACAGGGCAACTCTGTAGGCTGCTAGACTCCCAGTGTACATGTTGCTTGCATATAAGGTACTTCCATCAGTTCTAAAGTAGCCAGCTTCATTCTTGAAAATGCTTAAATAGCCATAGATTGCATTTCACAAGATACCAGCTCTGATTAGTCCCAACTGCATATATGTTGCTTAGGTCATGGAGGCTGTTGGTTGTTTCTAGAAGAGCAGGAGTGATGACCCTGGTAAGTACAGGCCTGTCAGCCTCACTTAAGTTACTGGTAAAATTATGGAGAAGATTATTCTGGTAGTTATGGAAAAATACCTGAATGAGGTGATTGTTCTGCTCTGCTGTGCACTGTTATGGCCTCACCTTCAGTATTGTGTGCAGTTTTGGGCATCACAATATAAAAAAGACATTAAGCTATTAGAGAGTGTCCAAAGGAGGGCACGAGGATGGTGAAGGGCCTTGAGGGGAAGCCATGTGAGGAGTGGCTGAGGTCACTTGGTCTGTTCAGCCTGGAGAAGAGGAGACTGAGGGGAGACCTCACTGCAGTTACAACTTCCTTATGAGGGGAAGAGGAGGGGCAGGCACTGATCTCTGCTCTGTGGTGACCGTGACAGGACCTGAGGGAATGGCCTGAAGCTGTGTCAGGAGAGGTTTAGGTTGGATATCAGGAAAAGATGGTTGGGTACTAGAACAGGCTCCCCAGGGAAGTGGTCACAGCACCAGCCTGACAGAGTTCAAGAAGAATTTGGACAATGCTCTCAGGCACATGGTGTGACTCTTGGGGTTGTCCTGTGCAGGTCCAGGAGTTGAATTTTGATGATCCTTATGGGTCCCTTTCAACACAGGATATTCTACGACTGTATGATTTTTGAGCCTCATTGCAAACCTCATCTTAGAAGGGTTCATCTGCCCTGGCTCCATGTTTTCCATCTTTCCTCACATAGAAAACATGAGAAAAACATGAGTCTCTTTCCTCGCATGGGAAACAGATTGCTGGCAGACCAAACCCTACAGCAGCCTTGCAGCAATTCCACTTACCAAGGGGAACATCATTTCTGTTTGGCAACAGAAATGCTGAACGTCCCATTGCCCATGTCTTTTCCTATGCTATGCGTTCAGTACAGGTCGAATGAGGAAGACGCAGCTGTGCTCACACCCCTACCCCTCTTTCAGAGGGGTGGTGGTAGCTGGAATGTTGTTAGCCTTAGAGACTGTGAGTTCCCCAGGCTGCCATCAGAGACTCTCTGAAGGGAAAAGTTTAGGAACAATTTAGAAATTATAGACCAGATCATAGAGCTATCATAAAGCTTTCATCAGTCAATAAAACTGGCCTTCCTTTTCATAAAAAAAGCTCTCAAACTTTTTTGTCTTATAAAAAGAATATTGATGCTGGAAACCTGAAAACTTCATGTGAACTTTTATTTTCTCTGCTTCTCTTTTCATTTCCTGTTTTTCTTTTCTTTCTATGTGGTGAGTGCTTTCATGAGAGCTTTAATGCTTTTTGATCCACTTATGGGTGAGGTGCCTCAAATAACACCTCCATGTTGCCTATCTCTGATTTCTACCAGCAGGTCACCAGGCAGCCATGATGTCTTAGAATTTGTGAGAGGGATGTCATCTTCTGTCTTCCTCTGGTGAGGAAGAACATGAGATTAGGTGGGGAAAAATATCGCACTTCCAACTCCTCTACCATTTTTAAGGCTTCTTGAAAGAGCATCGTGAGAGTGGCACACACTGAATGACCTTCTTGCTGTCCTTGCAAGAAACACATTCTTACTGTGAAGCACTTGTGCCAATATCATCGCAAGGTACTCCAGCCAATACACAGAGCAGGTGCCATATTTTTCCATTTCAGTTAATTTTTCCTTCACAAGTGGGAAACTGAAGCCAGTTACCACTCCTGGCTGAGCCCCACCTTGCCTCACGCTGCAGCCTGCAGAACTGCTGGTGTTTTCATTGCTGAGGCTGAAGCCCCAGCACTGGGCACAGAGTGCATGCATTGTGACTATCTTATTGCATGAAGGCAGTATTCAGGAAATATTTAGAAATGTTTTTATGCTGGCTAAGCTTTTTTTAAATTTTAAATCTTTCTTTTTGGAAGAAATGCAGTGTTTATGCCTGCTTGTGTTATACACAGCGGTTGAGTGTCTGGTATTAATTGTCAACATTCAAATATTAATACAGGCAATAATGATAGGAAAGAATTACAGCTATTTTCCCCAAGGTAGTGCTGCTTAGGTAAGGCAGACAGCCTTTCATATGATTTGATTACTGTTATACACTCATTTGCCATTTGTTGACACATGCATATTTCAGCAGAAATCCTACTGTAAGTTTTGATCGCATAAATATTTTGAGTCTATCTGTCAAGAAGATATCTGAAGAAATCAGAAACACAGGAAAAAAAAAGGAATAGAGAAAAATTAATCACATAACTTATTCGCAGTGAATAATTTGGTCCACTCCATCTCTATCTCTGCACAGACAATACTGCACAGCAGTTGACAGCTCTGGGTTGGTGACAGTCAGGAAATCAGTTCTCTACACCATTGTCCTCTTCCCATGATTCAAACTTTTACTTTTAATAGTACGGGATTTTAAATTATTGCTGGACAGTTGATTGAAAGTTGCTGTACCTGTTTTCAAAATGTTGTAAGTAAAAATTGATGTGATTTTGAAAATGGAAAACTATTGTATGAAACTCTTTAACATCAAGAGAGCTTCCTGGACTATGGCCATAAGCTGCATTTGCTCAAGTCAATTTTGCATTAATCAGTGTGCCTTGAAGATTGCGTCCTATGTTTTTTTTATTTAGTGGGTCATATATTTTAAAAAGTGCCTTTAAGTGTTTTGATGAAACACATTAAAAATCCACTGTAATGCCTAGGTGGCTGGCAGTGTTAATATATAGCAGGTACCTTTGCCTTTGCAATTTAAATAATCTGGAGGAGATGCTTCATTATTTATTTTTAAGTTTTATCACCAGAGATCTGTAATATCTGAAAATCAAATTTATGGTACTTGTCTCCAATATCTTCAAAAATACTAATGAATGTTTTCCAGTCACTCATCCACAAAATCACTTTTAAACGAAGTTTTCCAACTAGAAATTACATAAATGATCTGATATTCTTTTACACCACCGGGAGAGCATGAAAATTAACCCTGGCTATCTTTTTGCTGCCTATAGAATCCACAGAAAGAGAAGTGTAACATTTAGTAAAATGGCAAAAGTCAGGCTATGGTGTATTCTGATTTTCTAAATATGCACGAGTCTGATGCTTTTTCTGTATCCCGTCTAAACATTTTGGCCACAAAATGGACTTTTCACAACAACCAGATTTCATCTGAACTTCCAAGTTTTTTGTGAAGAAATCTGGCTGTTGTGGAAGTCCTACCAGCAGCAGAAAGATTTTGTAGTCTCACCTCGACTCCTGGCTGCAAAGATGAGTACACGAATAAAGATTTTTGGATTCAACGCTCCTTTCTAAGTTACGTGTGTGCAGGCAGACGCGTGTCCTCTTCAACAGACAAATGGCAGTCATGGAAGACAAAGCAGTGTGCACGTGCTGCCTTAGGCAGTAAAAAGCTCTTGACACCTTGCATTGGCACAAGCTGGTGGTGCTTCAACACAACTCTCCTGGGCCCTGGCTGTGGAGAGAAGAGCTCCCCGCCTTACCCTGGCCAGGAAGAAAGTAAATTTTCTGCTTCAGACTGCAAGCTGCAGAGGCATGGAGAGACCTCCCAAGAGAGCCTTGGAATCTCTAGGGGCATGGCAGACCTGTCTGAACATGGAAGAGAAGCAAGAGCAGCAGCCATATTAGGAGAGGTGTACTTCAGTCACTCTTTTAATAGGAATCCAGACAGTTGGGTTTTTTAGAGCTCTCTAAAACAACATTTTTGCAGGGAGAAGACCAACCCAAACCCCTGCAGTAAGGGCTGCCTTGTTCACATCCTGGAACTGCCTGTCTACTGAGCTGAACTCCTGCGGGGAGGAAGCCTTCTCCTGCAGTGGGGCCTCCATGGCAGGAAGAAAGGATGGTTGTAGCAATTCGCACATTCTGGAGGCCAGGATGGAGGGACCCAAGCTGTGAATATGAATATTCACAAAAGTTATACGCACAGCAGTTATACGCAAAGGACTGGCTTCAGCTCAGTCTAGGATTTGAGCACATATTTTGTTTCAATGCTAGTCTATCCAAACTAATTTGTCCATCTCTAGTAATTTTGCCCAGTGGGCCCCATCTCACAGCTTTTAGTTTTTATTCAGGCTATAAGCTCATTGACCTCAGTAAAAGCTGTGCCAGGATAAAGATTGAGTGAGGACCGCAGGATTCAGGCTGAATATCTTGAATACCATTTAGATATGATTTCCTATGTAAAAATCTCCAAATTTCCTTAAATAAAATCATAGACAAGTGGGAGAATGATAACAACTTCAGTGACATGATTCAGAGTAATCGCTTCTCAAATGTAGACATGAAGTAGAAGACAGGAAATGAACCTTTTGAAAGAAATACAGCCTATATAACCTGCTGGGAGTGGTCAATGGGTAAACAAGTTCTGGCAGTGGTGAAGTTATGTGAATGCACAGGAATTATTTAGTACTTTCCTCTGAGTAGAAGCAGGACCACACAAATACAGGCCTGTCACAAATATATATGTAGGGAATGATGACTCCAGTTCATTACATTTAGTGGGATTCCGTGTGTTTTGCTGGGCTGCTGACCTACTGAAACAGTATTAAAATGCACTGGGGTGCATTTTTTAAATTACGGAGGAAAAATGAGAGGAGCCTTTAAAAGGCTTTGCATGTACCGCCAAGTCCACAGTTGGGGCATCTCTCT
Source organism: Mohoua ochrocephala (assembly GCA_013398855.1). NCBI lineage: Eukaryota > Metazoa > Chordata > Aves > Passeriformes > Acanthizidae > Mohoua > Mohoua ochrocephala. The sequence goes on from VZTA01014761.1 coordinate 24,205, forward strand.
AAGGCTACACCACCAGTAAGGCTGAGTAAAGCCCTGGGACTGGAACAGAAGTGCTCATTGATGGCTGTCCTACAGAAGGTCATTTAGCAAGTTTTACAAGCTGTTCTCTAGCCATATTTGAGTTACTCTAATTTTGCATTATTATGCGGTTTCACATCCCTTTCTATGCCCAGCCACTGTTAGAGGCTTTCCTGAGCTTGGTTGCCATTTGTTAAAAACAGAGGAAGTGTGCAGTCATTCACGCAGGATGGGACAGAAGAAAAGATGAGAGGGCTGCAGACAGGGGCTTTGAAGAAATTGAATGTTAAAGCTGGAGTTCTAGTAAGCTTGAGCTCCCTTATTTTGGCTAGCTCTAAAGCTGAAATTTGTGGAGTTTTCTTGGCCTTCCGTCTAGATCTGACCTATCCTCCGAGAGTATGCGGATATTTTTGGCTTTTTAGAATATACTGCACAGATCACAGATCAGAAAAATTACATCTGGCAAAAGCCTTTCCTCATTTAGCCTGTCCATCTGTCTGTGAAGGATCATTCCCTAGAGTCTGTTTTTGTAGAATTCATAACACAATCTAGAACTAGTGAAAAGGGGAAAGTTTGTCCAGAGAAGTCTGCTATGTAAGAGAAGGGTTTGATTTGGATTTTTATTTTTATTTTTTTGTTGTTTCTGTTTTATTTTGTCTGGGTGAAACACACTAGAATTTACACAGTTGTCCAGCAACTCTCTGTATATTTTGGTACAGGAGACGATTTGCGTGGCTATTTGTTTTTATGATAACCCGTGCTTCAGACAGATCTGGAGAATCTGTTAACCACCATCTGAGCTGATTTCCACCTGAGGTGAGAATGAAGGACTACTGCATGACGTGTGAATAATGCATCACAATAGAGGCTGTAGTTTAGTATTTGCACTGCAGTAGGACTTTCCAGTCCTTCAGAATATACAATCACATGTGAGCAGTGTCCAAACCAAAATGATAACTATAACACGGCAACGTCTTTCATGTCCCATAAAGTGGAAAAAAAAGAAAAAAATCCCAAACAATCAAAACACTTAACCTCCAAAATGCCTGCAGATCCTTGTGTGTTGATTTCTTCTAGGTCACATGCAATTCAGGAGAGCTCCCAC
>VZTA01014763.1:0-12670 GCA_013398855.1 Mohoua ochrocephala
CTCTCAGCCTCAAGTGCACAGGTGCTGCCCTGGAAGCTGCCAAAGGCCAGGTCTTTGAAAGCTGAACCATAAATCCACATCTACAGTTAACTATTTAAATCTGTGGCTTCACTTTCCAACACAAGCAGGACTCAAAAGGCTCATCAGTTTTTTAGTGTCTAGTTGGGGATACACACATTACGGAGATCCTGGCCGAAGTTTTCACCTAAGGAAATAATGTGGTTTATGGCAGCACTTGGAAAAAGCAGTTTGTTCTTCTCATTAGGTAAGAAGTGCTGCAGGGCACTTGTAATAAACCAGAATTTAAATTTAATCTAAATTTAATTTTTCCAATTACCCTAAGTAATACATCAACTTGATCATTTTTAGGGTTTTTTTCCTCAACAAGCTGAAGAAATAGGGCAGTATCATTCTGCTGCCTGGCTTCAGTTAGATGTAGTTATTTTATGTACAGATTTTCAAGCTCATGAAAGAAACACGGCACATTCTGACGACTTAGCTCTTCCCTGAGCGAGTTTGTGAACAAGCCTTTCAAACACGTGAACTTAATTCAACGCCTGGAGGTTCACCACCAGCTGAGAGCTGGCCCCACATGAGAGTCACCGAGCCGAGGAGCCCCTTTCTGCTCAGTGGCGCGGAGCCCAGCAGGTGACACAGCTAATACTGACCCAAGAGCTGCTTTCACAGCTCTGCTGGAGTCCGTGGGAGGCTCCAAGCCCCCAGAGTTTGTGTGTTGAGCCGGGATGGAGTTTAAGTCCTGCTAATCCACAGAAGACAAGCAGCTAACCAAGTCCTCTCCCAGATACGAGAGCTCGCCCGTACCCGCCTTCTCCCAGGGAAGCATCACAGCACACACTAATAGACCTGTCAAACATGACACCTACACTATCAAACATGAAACACTGATTCAGAAACATGTTCAGCACCACAGTGGCAATTACAAAGCTTAGTAACAGTCACCTCTTCACACAGGAACTTTTTCGCTGTTGTTAAATTAACACCAGAAATATCTGCGTCAGAATGGACAAAGTTTACCCCATCTCACCTGGCCACCCGTTTCAAAGGGAATGATTAGTAAAAATAGAGCAGGACTCGCTAACAATTTTCCCAGTGTCCATAGATAATGGTGGAAACCCAAAACAAACCAAAGAAAATTAGAAACGAAAGCTGCAGAGGAGGGAGGGGGTCCCTGAGCACAGCACTGTTCAGCCAAACCTGGGCTGCCAACAAGAACAGCTCCGTGGAGCAGAGCCAAGTGGTTGCCAATCGACTGCACCTACATGCTCGGCCTCCCAGTCACTGCTGGTCCTCAAGTGCAACACGACAACAAAAATAGAGCACAAGGGAACTGAAAGAGAAACCTCGCTCTAAATATTCCCACTTGTTTCTATTTTCCTCCCTTTGCTAGCTCCACATCAGGAATTTTGTTTCCCTAAGGCAGAGAAAGTGGTTTACATACACTCCCCGAGGCTCATTGCCTGTTTCTTTCTGAAGGGATCTCTTACCCCTTCACAATTCTAATTTTCTATTACAATTTTCACTTGATCAGTGTCTATATTGCACTCCCTGATGCTCTGGCCCAAATGGCCTTCAGACTCTCGACAGGTCAGCAGTGCTGCCCCACTTCATCATCTGTCTGCTCCTTTGTGTCACACACACACACCCACAAAGCGATGACCGTCCAGTGTAAGTAATTCCATAACTCAGGCTGTTTGCACCAAAATGGACTGTTTACTTGACTTTGAGACATAATATTAGATACTGAAAGATTCGCCTCTTAATGAATGAGGTTATGGAGATGTTTGTTCAGCACATGCCACTCTTCATTATGACATACGTGTCATTAAAGCTATTAAAGGTGGGGTCACAGTGATGCTCATAGTTCAGGTTTTCCATGAAGAATCCCTACTTTCAATTACTTGCAACTGCAACAAACTTCAGCCTTTACAGCTGGAGCTTTCCATGGCAGGCAGCTGTCCTGGGCATGAGCAGCCTCTCCTCTGCCCTTGGAATTAGGAAACACGGTCCCAGTGTTTCTTATGCTGGGCTTGCCTGTGCAAGAGGCTGTTTGTGTTCAAGTATTAAAACCAGGAGGGAAGGAGCCCCACAACAGGCCACAGGACCCCCTCACGGCCAGGCTGCAAAGAAGGTCTCCCCACTTGGCTCCACGTAGATCCCTGCAAGAATTGGCACAGGGTAGCAGGGGAAGCCTCGGCTTCGATGGGTGTACAGCTCTCTGCCGAATTCCAGAGAGAGACAATTTCACAGGTACATATGGCCAGTGTGATTTTGCCAGAATAACGATGAATGACAGATCTGTCATGACAGATCCATTCACCTGGCTCCCAGCTCACACAAAGAGTCACTGTAACTTCAGCTACACGGTTCTCATTCCATTTGGGAAACTCTCTACAAAAAAAATGAAAACAAACAACTTTGCCCAAAGCCGTAACATCATTTTAACATCTTTACTGTATTTCTAAACAACCCAGCACGTTGTGGTATATCACAGCAGTGTTTACATGGAATGTCCTGCTCCTTGAAACCAAGTGCTTGCATTAGACCACTCCGTGAGAAAAGTTTGGCTAAGCCTAGTCATGCCCTTATCTATTTAAAGACGCTTTTTAATTCTGAACTTGCACTGCTGCTCAAGCTTTGAGCAGACTCAGTAGGGGATTACTGCATTTTAAGTACTGTTCAAAGCCAATGGAAGAAAGGCTTCCAAGGAGCTGATCCCAAGCAATCTAGCTTGACTGATCCAGAGCCAGCTGTGCAGAATTGCCCTCACCCAGTAGTCCACTTCTCCTCTCCCAGGATTTGCTGGTGCTTCTGTAAATGATTCTCTATGCATTTCACACCAGGCACAGCTTATACCCCTCCAAATTCCAGTTTTAGTCACCCTAGATGAATTACCCAGCTCCAAACAAGACAAGGAAGCAATATTAAAAAAAAAAAAAAAAAAAGAAAAATCATCACTAATTATAGCTTGTGCTGCCACCCTTCATGTCTAAGGGTTTCACATTTTTTCAGCCTGATTTTGAATTTCCCATCAACAGATCACATGCCTTAACTAGAGCTGGTTCGGAACAGATGGAGGCTGAACAGATGAGTGGAAGCTTTTCCTATGTTTGCATTTATTTTAGTGGTCAGTCGTCTCACTGGGTCACCTCGATATAGCTGACCCGAACTATTCCCCCCCGCATACCTTAAAGCAAAACAAATCCCACAGCTTATGTCGGGAGGATTATACACGGATACATTCCAAGGAGCAGCAGTTTATAGTTCACATGTCATTTTAGTGCCACCCTCGGAGGGGTGGACGAGCACCGGGGGCTGTTTGGGCAGGAGACATCCCCAGTGGGCAGCGCAAACCTGCGCAAAGCCAGCCTGACACACCAGAGCACACGGAGACCGGGATTAGCGGCGCTGGACTCCGGCCAAACCCTGTCTTATGTAGGCCCCAACAAGGGTAACTTTTACTCAGATGAACGTTTGTAAGCCATAAACCTATTTAGTCTAAGGAGCTAAAGGAATTGAACAAAGAATTCCACGCCGTTTGCCTCCCCAGACCTCGGCACGGGCCGGCCCAACGCGTCCAGCCCTGCAGAGGGGCCTGGGCTGCACTCCGGGCCATGTTTACATTGAGCTTTCACTTTTTTGGGGGGCATCTCTCAATAGCTACAGCATATTACATTACCTCAAGCCAAGATAGTAACACAGCTTGCAAACAGCAGTTTCTGCATTGCCAGACACTTAACTAGATGGTAGATTTATACCATTGTTCATGTTTGGTTCTTTAAAAAAAGAAATCAGGAATATACCTCTAAGTGTGTATTAAATATAGCACAACTCAAAATAATAAATAAGTACTGTGGTCTGCTTTTAATGAGCATCATAAATTCTTTTTGAAGGCTCGATCGACATAAATGGAATTTAAAAAAAAAAAAAAAAGAAAGCAAATGCCTCCTTTCTATCATGCAGGAATTCATAACATTTGAGATTAAATCCATGTGGGAAAACACTGCAAGAACAACCGCACTTCATGAAATTGAAATCTCCACGAGTAGTTCTTCCTGACTCTATGCCTGATTTAGTGGTTTTGTCTTCTAATTTTGTTTTCATATAATTTGTTGGTATGTAGCAATGATGAGCTGTGGCTTATTTAAGCCAAGGGAACTCAGATGACTACAACGTGCCAACCAACACATGCACCTCAAATAGATTTTTTGCAGTCTGGGCTGTACCAGATTTGAAAGTTGCAAGGAGCAGAAAACAGAAACAATTTTTCCAATAATAGAAAGTCAAGATCAATTTCTAAAATCTGGTCTATTTTTAAGAATTCCCCCATAAATTCCTATGGAAGAATGCTTAACAAAAAAAAAAAAAAAACAGAACTAAAACTACACCACCACATGGATATGCACCAAGGAAAACATAAATAAGCAAACGCTGGTGTAAGCACCCTGGTAAATCAATCCTAAAGACATTTCTCTTTTAATTTTTTTCTTATTGATATATATTCTGTGATCAGAAAGGTGAACTTTGCAGTAGCAAATGACGTGACATGAAGATACTGCTATACTCTGACAGGCAAACTTATGCCCTTCTCAACAGCAGCCCTTCCCTAAGAACCTGTACAGGGAAACTGGAAAAATCAAGATCCATCTTTTTTTGAAAAGTGAATCCATCCACAGTTGCAAGAGGGGAAAAGAAAAAAAAGAAAAAAGCTTTCTGCCTTTCCCAGGAGGAAACCTTTGAAATGCAAAGTGAGGAGGAAGACCCAGCTTGTGGATAAATAGCAGTCTTGGCTTCTGCACATCCCAAATCCTGCTACAACAAAGCATCAAAGCACTACAGAAAACATCACAGCAGTGGACGCAGAGATAACACAGCCAAAAGAATTCAAGCATAACATTAATAGACAGATATTTCTAGACTCTGGAGTTAAATTAGCTAGCACTAAAACAACCACACTGCTGTGTCCTAATCAGCAAGAACAAACTTCTTAGAATCAGCATCTGTGGACCAAAAAAGGCTGGATGTTGTTTTTGAAAATCGTTCCTTCTCAGAAAGCCTGATTTTTTTTTTCCCTAAATTGGCTGAAACATTCTGTTAATTCAGCAAATAGTTTTGGAGGAAACAAAGTAAGAATTCAAGACAGAAGTTGTCTTGCGTTTGGTTTAAGATTTGATGCAGCACTTTGGTTCTTGCATCTCCAAATTAAACTTGTGTAAAATGGGAGTTCTCGTGCCATGGGATTGGTTTCCTCATATTTAATTCAGTGTTTTAATGCAGGGGTCATGAACAAGCCTCTCCTTCTCTCAGGCTTTGAACAGGTGACAAGGCCAGGATGTTCAGACTTAGATTTCTCATTTGTTTTAAGGCTGTTCGACCTAAAATTTCTCTCTTATGCTGACATTCACACCCCAGCTCAGAGACTGACTGGGCACCTCCATCTGACCACTGTGGGCCCTGAGTACTTTGTCACACCCTGTCCTGCTGGCTGAACATCCACTGACTCCGCACCTGGAAGGGCATCTCCGAGCAAGACAGGAACACAACAGGGACTCTGCCAGTACTTCTTCGGGCCAGTGATCTGGCCATTCTTCTCTGCTGCCAGAAAGCCACATCCTCTGTGCTAAACCAGAGAAACAGCCCTGTATTCTGAAAGAAGTGCTCTTGCATTCAGTATTTCTCCAGGGATCTCTCATCCTTGATTCCAAAATTTCCTTCAGAAAATGGGGGAAAGGTTTCAACATACAGTACTTTAAATCCACTAAATATTAAAATAAATGGAAGTTCCTTGCTGTTTCAGAATACCAGAGTGACATTTTAAGTGCTTGGAGAACTTCAGAAATTAGTCAGTCGTGTTCCCTAATGGTTTTGCAAAGTCATTTGGCACAGCAAGTCACAAAAGCAGGAGAGTGTAAGCTCCTCAGAACATTTCATACTTGTCCAGCATATATCCAAAGAGAAGTCAGCCACTGAAGCAAGAGATGGGCTGCATTTGCAAGAGAGCTCAGCTTCCCTCTCTCTCGAGGCAGGGACAGAGCAGAAGTGCCTTACTACAGCCCTCAATCCACAAGAGCCCAACCTGCAAATGCTGCTCTGAGAGTGCAGGCTCCCTGAAGGCCCTGGCATTTCCATGGCAGCACATTGCCTCTGGCTCACAGCACATCAAACTCCCTCTTCCAGCAACAAGGGCAGCCTGCAGGAGCACTCGGTCTCCCTTCTGACCCTTATTCTTCTCAGTTTAGATTTCATCTCCAGTAAGTTTACTCAGGTAGCTCCTTCCTCTGTGTTGTCTAGGTAACAAGTAGGGAAAAAGTTAGAGATAGAGAAGAGAATGGAACAGACTCGTGTGAATGTCACAGTCCTAGTCCCAATAGAAAAATGTTCCTAAAGAGTTAAATGTCCCCAGGCAAGGGAGACAAGCAAGAGGAAAAGCTGCATTGCTAATCTTCTATCAGAACGCCCACGCAGTAGGTGGGGGACTATAACCGACAGGTTTATTTCCACCAGGGATAAGTAAAAGACCTATTTTTATTTTAAATTAGCTATTCTTTTTATTGTAAGACCCTTGTTTCTGCTGCTTGTGCATTTCACAAACACAGACACATTTATCAGACACATCCAAGTTCTCTTGTCTAAAGCTGATTCTTTAAAGGAATGCAGCTGTTTCCTAGAACGGGGCAGATAGACATCTTGCACACAAGCCATGGAAATCTTTCCTTCTCTGACGTTTCAGTATTGCATGGAGAAATTATGTAGAGCAGCAGGGCAGAAGAGCTATAACTGGACCAAGATATCCAGGAGATTACAAACGAGCAGCCCTGGGCAGCAGGAATAAGATCAAGAACTAAGCGGGGGCAGGGCAGTGGGGAAGGAATGTGTTTGGAAATCAGATGTCAAGTTGGAAAAGGAGCCTGTGCCCAAGAGAACAAGCTCCTTTTCTGAGCTGGAACCAAATCCAGGAGTCCAGATTCCCAGTATCCCACTACTGCCAGCAGTAACCACGAAGTCCACGGACCAGCTCTGCTCCTCTCACACTCCTCATTAACCAGGAAGGGGATGACAACCAACTGCTGCCCCTGACTTCACAGACCAAGCGACAGGCAGCAGCACAGACGACTGCTGCATCACCCCTGCATGCAACATTTTCATTTTTGCTCTCCACGACAGCTCTCTAAAAAGATCTTGCAAACTTTTACAGGCCCACTCACACCTAACAACGCTGTGAAGATCATTGTTCAGGCTGCGACAAAAGTGAGCAGCTCAAAATCAGGAAAAACCTGCAATAAAAACCAACTGTGTGATGGAAAACCTTTTGGCTTATGCCCATGAAGGCTTTGATTCCTCACGCACCAGCTCCCAACAGCTCGTTCAATGTGCAGCAGGAGCAGTGGTCAAGCAGCTGGACACCAATTTTGTTTTCTTCACAGCTCAGTGCCTGATTGAACTTCTCCACACACCAGACTCGCTGCGGAAAACAAGTCCTCCCTTTTCCACGGAGGAACTTCAAGTTTATAAACCACATATTGGCCAGAGGCTGAAAGCAACACGCTGGTCCCTGGGACTCGTGCTGGCACCTGTCAGCTCCTCGGCAGCCGGGCTCCAGCGCCCAGCCCACACCGAGCCTTGCCCACGGAGTGGCCGTGGAGAGGCCACTCGGATTTCACACACCAGCCTATAGTTAGCAACTGAACCATCGAGGTTAAGCCTTGGGTGTCCTTCAGCTCTTTGTGAAATTTTTGACATGTGAGCGGGAAGCACAGGGCAGCTGCCATGTTCTGTGGTGGCAGAATCGAACACCTCACACACACACAAAGGGTGAAAATGCAGCTCCTGCAGCTGTAGTGAGTGATGTGCAGCAGGGACTGCTGCCTTTGGGGGCTCAGGAAAGAGCTTACCCTGACTGATCATGTCTCATTTTCAAACAAAACCAAGAACCACAGCAAAAGCAAGAATGCATTTAAATCCAAGGAATCATCAAGAACATCTAATTCTCTCTCAGGTTTCACCTGCTTATGGCTCAGCCACCAAAAATCTGAACCACTCCTTAAAAAAAATTTTTTAAAATTCAAAATCATATTATTACAGCTGTCCCATAAAATACTGTAATGGCACAAAGTCATTTTATAGGGACAGCTGTGATAATATACGACACTCGCATTAAATCTTGAGCCAAAAACTGTACTACAGTATTTGTCTGATTCTCACTTATATTTTCTCTTTTAGTGTTCTCCCATTGCTGTACAAGTAAACTGATGATAAAGCAATATCAAGCCAAAACTCTCTGTCTATTTTGGCACGGCATGAAAAACTGCAGCGCTCTCCTCGCTGCGCCCCACGCCAAGTGCCAGACATTTTTCTTCTGTAAATAAGGATCTTGTCCAGGTTATGGGCTAGAAGAATGTAAAGGGAAAGGTCTGAAATATTCAGACAGAATTCTGAAGCTTAAACTTTCAACATAGTTCTCAAAGCAAGGCGATGATATCAGTTCACAAATAGCTAAAGCAGAAGCCCAGCACAGTGGTAGCTGTCTCAGGCTACGTAACGGGCCTTTCAAAAGAGTATGAAGTAACAGAACTGAAATGTATTTGGCAAGATGCCACCACCCAGATGAGATCCCAGCCTCACGGATATGTACAGTACACAGCAATTCATCAGCTCATACTATGTGGCACTGACATTTCTTGTGTCAAACCAAAAATAGCTTTAGCAAAAGTAAATTGAGGCCCCACATGTGGAGCTCGGTAAGGCCTCAGCACGTTACACAAACTGCAATATTTCCCAAAAAAAAAACCAACAAAAAAAAACCAAGTTGAGGAACAACAAATGAAACTTTCACATTCATCAGCAGTGCAAGGAAAGCCTTCTGGGAAGGAAGGAGACTCAGGATAGGGGTTCAGAACATGAAAACCACACAACTGCTTTCCAAGTAACGCACAAGGAAGTACCCAACCGGGCAGGCTTCCTCTCAGGATGCAGCACGTCACCACAGTTCCTCAAGCCTTCAAACTCCACGAAGACCTGGAGTATCTTGTCCTACAGAAGGGTAAGTGCTAGGCCACTGCATACAGCCCAAACCACCCGAGCTGGAGGGAGAACACAGAAACCCCATCAGAGGCCAGATTCTAAGTAGCAGCTTCGATGGGGTAGAGAAGAAAAAAAGGAAATTTTAAAAAAAGAAAAAAAAGTTAAGCGCAGGAATAGAAGCACAAAACTTATTTCAAGAATTTAGTTATTCAAGCAGAAGAGCCCTGATAAACAGAGTTAACAGTTATGCAAACCTCCACCCTTCCTGGATAACTGAAACCCTCTAGAGCTCCACTATTTGCATGCTGGACTATGCAAATGAAATTAAGACATCACAAATATGCCTCTGGTGGCTGAACTCACATGTCCATGCAGGACATCTGCTATCCCACTTCACAGAACATGGCTTCTACGTCCAGAAGAACCATAGGGACCACCTCCTTTGGTCTCCAGATGCCAGTCTGCCCTTGGATTTTAACTCCTGCTCCAGGGCTGCTTTAACCTGCTTCGTTAAAAGCCCAAATTTCAGCGATAAATTCTCTGCCAGGGGTTGGAATGGGCTCCAGAAAGCTCCTCGTGTACCTGGTTCAAGTACTCTGCACTAGGAAGTGACACAAATCACACCAGAGCATCCCTGCAAATTGGCAGGGCAGCTTCAGCCCCGCAGCCAGGACAGGCAGAGCTCACAGAAATACCCTGTCAAGCTTAGGCAGGGAAAAATAAGGAAAAAAAAAAGCATGAATGAGTAGCATTCAGAAGAAGAGCACTCTCTTAATCTGTATTTGCACAGCGACTAATACAACAAAGCCCATGAAGAGCTCAGTTTTTAAACAATATCATAACGCAAATATTTTCCTGCTGGCGCCTCTGCCATCCCCGAGGAGCCAGAGCTGCCAGCCAGGCCTCACACTTGTCTGGTCATGGAAAGGTAAGGAAGAGAGGACTCCCAGAAGACTGGGGCTCCCACAGCCCCTGCACACAGGAAGGGTAAGTGGTTTAGGACACAAAGAAGGCGTGGGTCTCACCCCTAAGGAGGAGGCAGAAGCAGAAAGCAGAACAATGCACTTCACACCACGACAAAACAACATTTCTCCCCACATCTGATTCGCAGGCAGGATTATTTAATGATAAAGACCGACAGACTGACGTTCCTAAAGCACCTTGAGGGACTTCTCCAGTCCAAAGGCACTCTGCACTTTTGGATTTTGAAAAAGCTTTAGAAAAACATGTTGACTCCAGAATTATCTTTTACTCTTCATCTGTCTGCTCTGTGACAAACCCAAACAGAAAAAAAAAGCCGTTTGAGACATCTCATGACTACTCCAAATCCGAGTGTTTGCTACACCTACAGCCTGCCCGGGGCAATCTGTCTCCTTTTGAGGCACCAGTCACCAACACCCCCACCAAACCCAACATTTAAGGCACCTACTTGGAAAAGTTTATTTAGTGGGAACCAAGAAGGGGACTCTGCCGCTCTGAACAGCTCCATTAGCCTGGGTACGACTCCCCTGAAACCTCTCAGGAAAAGGCAAAGTACACACCATTCCTGGCTTCCCAGCCCTGCCACCTCCCCACAACTGGGTCTGGAGAGTGCGTGGGCTGATGGATCAGGGCACTTGCAGTCTGACCCAACTCACTGCTCACTCCTGTGATCACCCACTTTGACACAGAGAAGGTGGGGTAAACAGGGTGGGGAAGAGGTCGATACAATCACCCCTTTTGGCAGCAGTCAGAGCAGACCCAGTATTTCACAAACGACATCCCGAGTTGAGCAGTCACCACTGTTACCCAACTCACATGAGACAAAATCCTATTTCTCAAATCAGAAACACGGAAATCTAATGTGATATTTGTCAAGCAAGCACGTGTTTCAGATTGAAACCGCTTTACGTGGTGAAACCATCCTATATAAAACCACTTTATATGGTCTTCCATCAGAGGCTGCTGAAATCCCACCAAAGTGCATTGCAGAAATTATTCAGAACACCTCGGATCTGGTGTAAGGTGCTTCTTTTGACAGCCATCCAACACACAGAAGCACATCTTTACGACTGCCCATATGAGTTTTATGCTCACTTCCAAGAGTTTGAAAAAAACCCAAACAGTGGCATTAGATCCATTCCCTGGCATGACACTGCAAAGGACATTCCTGCAGAACATCTGTGCCAGCAAAGCCCTGAGCACAGGAACTGCGCACAGGGGGTTTTCAAGGAGTTTGACATAAACTACATCGGAAAAGACTGACGCTGGGCACATCTGTGAGGGCCTTCTCACAAATGCCATTTGGCACCAGAGCACTGCTCTGATAGTTGAAATTACAAACTCCCCAGAGGTGCCAGAGGGGAGCACTGGGCCAGGAGCTGAGCCAGCAAGCAAAACCACACAAAGCCAATATCATTTGTAAGAGCCCTTCTTCGAGGCAGCCAGTACCTAACCCCAAGAGGTAAAACCCAGTAAGCCTCGCTGCATTTGCAGGCAGATTGCTGGAATTAAAAACGAAAGACAATGAGAAAAAGGAAACAAATGAATGTGCTGAGAAGAAGCTGGAGTGCTCTTTGTGAAGGGGAGAGCCTCCTGCCCAGGGCACCAGCCTGGAGGCTTCATAGAGCCTGAGGCTGGGGGTCTCAGAATCACAGAATCAATCAGGTTGTAAAACACCTCTGAGGTCACTGAGTGCAACACCACCTTGTCAACTAGACCATGGCATTAAGTGCCATGTCCAGCCTATCCTTAAACACCTCCACGGACCGTGACTTCACCACCTCCCTGGGCAGCCCCTTCTAATGTTTAATCACCCTTTCTGTGATGAAATTCTTCCTAATGTCCAACCTAAACCTCCCCTGGTGCAGTTTAAGACTATGTCCTCTCATCACTTGTTACCTGGGAGAAGAGCCTGACAACCACTTCGCTCCACTCTCCAGTCAGGGAGTTGCAAAAAGCAAGAAGGGCCCCCTCGAGCCTCCTTTTCTCCAGGCTGAGCCCCCACAGCTCCTTCAGCCACTCCTTGTGCTCCAGACTCTTCCCCACCTCCGTTATCCTTCTCTGGACACGCTCCAGCCCCTCACTGTCCTTCCCGAATTGAGGGGCCCCTCTCCCGGCGCACAGAGCCGGGGTGTCCCTCGCTCCGGCCGATACTCACATTCGCCCCACGCCCTCGTACATGCGGGTCTCGTCCACCAGCATCATCACCTCCGTGTCGGTGAGGTGCGCGTGCTTCTTGGTCTTGGTGAGCTGCTCGATCTGCAGGTCGGCCAGTTTCACCTTCTGCTGCGTGTCCATCACCTTGGCCTGCAGCTCCGTGAAGGCCTGGCCAGGGGAGAGCGCCGGAGTGAGGGGCGGCGGGGGCACGACCGGCCCCGGGCTGCGGGCACGAGGGGACCGGCCGGCAACGCCGGGACACGGAGGGGGACACGGGTGGGGACACACACAGGGGGCAGGACACACAGTGGAAGGGTGGGACACAAGGAGACAGAACACATGAAAGAGGGACACGCGGGCGGGGGGAGTCTCGTACCTTCTTCAGCTCCAGGTCCACGGGCGCCGCCATCTTGCCGGCGCAGGGCGCATGCGCGGAGGGGCGGGGGCAGCCAGGGCCCCACCCGCGGGCGGGACGCGCGGGGGCCGCGGGTCG
>VZTA01014764.1:6997-29293 GCA_013398855.1 Mohoua ochrocephala
ATGAACAAAAGCTGCCCCTGCCATTGCGCTTAGGTATTGCTCTCTGCACTAAAAGCTTTGCCGTATTCGGAACTTACAGGAGGCAAACATGGAGAAATAATATTATGTCAAAAAGTCAAGACTTGACTGCTGGAAAGTGTTTTTCATAGGATTATAGTATGATTTTCAGCCTTCATTTAACTATTTTGTTTTTCTTTCCAGTCATTTTGATTTAAATATTTGCACTGTTGAACATTATTATTGTTGGTACTCTTCCCTCTCTTCTCTCCATATGACTCAAAATCATCAAAAAAGAGGCCTTTTTGGCTGCCTAACCTCTCTTTGAAGATGTAGCAAAATGGTAAATTCTCTTGCAATGCAATTAATGTTCTGTGTGTACCTAGCAAGTTTCACAGACATAACAGCATTTAGGTCTCTGATGTCCATATGTGATTTGCTGTAATAAAATCATAGCTTTGCTCGAATGTTCGCAAATACACTCAGCAATTATATATTTGCTGTCCTTTGAATTGAAATCAAGTTTGCATTTATCATCGTACAATATATACAGCAAAAATAATGGAGTATTAATATGGTTTAGATTTTTTTGGTTTTCAGGAATTAAACTCCTTTGAATAGTTCTTGATTAAATATGTTATAAATGTCTTAAAGGAATAAGCTAAATAGATTCAGGTGCTTTCCCCCCCCCCGCATTGTATTTGTGTGTGTGTGTGTGTGTGTGTGTGTGTGTGTGTGTGTGTGTGTTTGTATNTACTGTGTATCTGAAAGTATAATTTTCTCAAAAACCAAGATGTGCTATGATTGACTTTGTAAAAGTTATTGTAGTGGGATGGAGTATTTATTTTTAAACTAAATTCTTAAGGAGACATTGACTGTAAATAAAAGACTATATTTTCCTCCTCAGTATTTTTGATAATTTTTTCAATTGTCTTTTTTGTATGGAAAATACATTATTGAGATATTGTAGGTTTCTCTGTTTGAAAAATTCTGTCTAAATAACTTCTTTTATTTACACTGCTTTACTGATACAGTTAATATCCCAGATTCAGTATGCTCATTAAAAAAGACAGTATTTCTCAGATCTGCAAGGAATTTGAATATCTACCTCACTGATGTCAATTTCTTGAAGGTATTTTTGAGGGGCTGCATCTGAAACAATTTGCACACGTCTGAAGATGTAGATTTCCTTTAGTTCTCATCCCACTTTTGGCAACTTGTTGCATTTCCAGATGTATAATATTGAAAAGCTTTTCAGTAACTCAGACCGTACTGCCCACAAAATCATAATAAAATAGTATCTCAGAGGTTTGTGCCATCCATGTCTTCAGACGTTAATATTTGTATTCTGTTTTCTAGGGAAAGAAAAGAGCTGTAAATTGAATTACAATTTTGTCTATATTTTACTGTTACTTGTATAACTATATTGATAGTGTAGGAAACCTTACTATCACTAGTGTATACTTTTCCAGTTTTCCTTTAATCAGAATAGAAAACAATTACAATTTAAGTAGAAAATTATGCTGTGATTTCACTGACCTTTTTGGGAAGTACAGAAACTGGAAGCATCTTCACTGGGATGCTCAGCAACTCTCCAAAGACAGATGTATTTTAGGCAGTTTTGAGGGGGATTTTAGCATCACACATCACATTAATTTAAAACCAGAAGACTGTGATTTGGTTTTAGATGTTTCTGGAAACATTATTAATGTGATTGTTTGAAACTCTTTATCCTTAGCCAAGCAGAGGTTGGAGTGATCATGTCAAGAGAGAGTAAGAGCAAATATATTCTGTGAAGGATCTTGAAAATCACAACAGGTTAAAAGAGGAAGTGGAGAAACTCAGCAAATCTACAGCAGCATGATCTATGGATTTTGAGTTGCAAAGCCACATTTCTCACCACAGAAAAGACT
The DNA here is from genome assembly GCA_013398855.1 of Mohoua ochrocephala. NCBI lineage: Eukaryota > Metazoa > Chordata > Aves > Passeriformes > Acanthizidae > Mohoua > Mohoua ochrocephala. Next base: position 8,908 of record VZTA01014764.1, read on the forward strand.
GGAGAAGACAAGAATCTAAGCAAGTATTTCAGCCATATAGATGAATTGAAGATATATTGCCAAATAAAAATAATCACCAAGGTGCAGACATTAACCAAATATGAAGAACTGTTTGCAATCAATTTTCTGTAGAAGGGGACAAATAGGAATTGGAACAAACCTGGTCTAGTGGAAGGTGTCCCTGCCCATGGCAGGGGGGCTGGAATGGAATCATCTTTAAGGTGCCTTCCAACCCAAACCATTCTGTGTGTCCATAAAGACGTACTAGATGCCACAATGATGAGCATGTTAGAAATATCTAGATAGGCACTGAACAGTTAAGCAAGTCTGTAATTAGTTACATCATCTTAATTAAAAGTAGCTGAGCAAAGCAATCTAGCTTCTGGACAGTTGCTCTCTGTTATTATTATAGTCTCATATTATTTACTGTCTAGTTTCATGGTCCTCTAAGATTAAAAAAAAAATGGCGTGCTGCTGAAAAGATGGACTTTATAAGCACTTTTGCTTGGAATCCTGATACGCCAGGATGTCAGATGTCAGATGGTTTATTCACATTAACAACTAATTTAGTTCATTAAGAACCTGAATTTGGCCCTTGGGTCCAAAAGGAGTGATGGAGCCTGAAGTTCTTGAACTTTCTTTATGCTTCTTTGAATGCAGGACTTTTTTAGTAACACACAACATCTAGCCAAAGAGCAGTATTTGCCATAGAGCTGTGCCTGTGTTATTCTGAGAGAAAAATACCACATGCAGGGAAGAAAACACATCAGATAAAGTGAATTTATTTCCAAGAATAATAACATGCATGTTGAACAGAAGTCCAAATTTGTAAGACCAATCCCGAAGATCTAAAATAAATGCTACTCTTCTGAAGACACAAAGCTCTCATCAGACATAAATCTTATTTTCCATGCTGCAGAATTCTTTATTATTTGTTAATGTATTTCAGCTCTGGGGCTATTAAAAATGTTACTAAATAAATACAGAATTAATTTGTGATATGCTGATTTAAAATACTCTAAAGCAAATTTCTACCTATAATTAATAAGCAGATTTGATCTATACAATTAAGTAATTTCAGAGATGCATTGTTTCATGTCTGTAAGTATCACAGCCATTTATCCAGGGGTTAAATCTGGAAATAAAAGCGGGCAAATTTTAAGTTACTTTATATAAATATGCAGATACATATATATGCATATGTATACGTTAAAAAATGTGTATACATATGTACCTCTAATAGGAGCTATTCTATTGATATGACAAAAGAAATTGATCCTGTCATAGATCTAATATCTGTATTTCAGCAATATATAATGAAATTTTCATACATCCGTTGTTCAGGAAAGGACAGTTAGTGCAAAATCAACAGTAAAAGCTGGATAACAGTAGTTATTGAAATAATTTAAAAGCAAATGAGCATTTGAGATGTGTTTGTCAGAAAACTTAAAGCAGACTGGGGATTTCTATGTGTAACCTCTTTCATGAGACAAATCCCAAGGTCCCTTACTAAATAATGAAATTAGCAATGCAAATATTGATGGATACACTAGGTCAAACAAAGCAGTCCTTGCTCTTGAGAGTGCTACTACCGTGAGTCAACAAACCAAGGGATTCCAGATGCAAAAAATGTGCAAGCCCTAAAGCCAGCCAAATGGGAGACCTGGCTTTAAAGGCGACCTAGGTTTTTGGGAAGGATCAAAAAAAGGGTTCAAAACAGTTTGCAAGTCTTGGTTTTGCCTTCTATATAGTCGTTACATTTCATTGTGTCTATTTGCTATAGGGCTTTTTGCTTCTTACAGACACGCTCATGAGTGTGCCAAATCTTTCCTGTAAGACAGTGGATGAGCAGGTGTTTGAGCTTCAGAAGTTCCTGGGTTGCAAATAGGTCATTTACTATATGGACTGGTGCTTGAAGAAACGCTGTTCTTATATAGGCAATTCCCGGACACTTGGAAAAAGTTAGGGGTTTTCAAGTTTGGTCTTACAGTACTGTTTTATCTACCCCTGAAAAGAGAAACTAAAGCTCCACAGATCACAGCTGAAGACAGGCTCAAAAGAAATGAGTGGTGATTTAACTTTTACAACTTATTCTTTCTGAGTGAAACTTGTTTAGGCATGCTGGGCCTTCATGAAAACCCTCTGCAGCTTCTTAAAAAGAATGTGAGGGGTGAGTGAGGAATAATATTTTCAGTCACAGTGTGTTATAAGACTTCTAAGACTTCTTTCTTTTTTTTTCCTTTTGCATTGTTTCCTCTTTGTAAGTTTTTCTTCCTCTTTCTCCCTCCCTGTTTAAGAAACCATTGCTAGATTCATGTGCATTTATCCAGCTCCAATATTTGTTCATTACTAATAGTAAAATTTATTCAAACTGCAAATTCCAAGACTGAAATGTTTAATCCATTTGAAATTGCTCCAATAATTGATCTCTAAATTTCTCAGCCAGATTTTTGGTCATACTTGTAAGTATTTTTGTTAGTACTTAAAAGTTTTCATTTCAGATTCAATTAGTCACAGAGTCAGGCACAAAACTCCACCATATGATTCATAACTAATCAAGATAGTGTAAATCAACCATTGAGAATTCTACAAATATATAAGTAGCTGAGCAGTAAAACCTGAAATCAACTTGTTACAAAAAGCTTAACCCACAAATGGCCTTATACAATTGAGCTCCAAAGGACCATGTGTGTGAGTCAAGGGAAACGTTTTTAAATTTTGAGGTCTGTATTTTTTATCTTTTGCTTCTCTTATTAACCTCAAAAATGGAAACATTGTGATGTTTTAGAGTTTTCTTTGCATATCGCCCTTGCAGCACCCATAGCAGTATTTTGGGCTATTGACTGACTATGAATCAGTGTTATGCCCCTTTGTTTTTTACTTTGAGAGTCTTTGATTTCCATTGAAGTGTCGATGAAGGCTGACAGTGCTAATTTTATATGTGGTTCAGAGCAGCTGTAGCCATTCCTGTCTTTGAGAAATGCAATGGTGCAATGCAAATGTTCTGAAAAGGCTAGGCATTCATGATAGGGTTTTAATTGTAGGTCACATTGCTACCCTTAGGGTCTGGAGTTCAGTGATATTAAAGAATTGAAAGATATTTAAATTGCTCCGAATTTTAAAGGAAAGCACAATGTGAGATGTATTCTCTGATTACAAAAATTGTTTCCTAAGAATGAGTAAGAGACAAGGCCAAGGCCAGAATTTTGTCCTCTCTTCCAGATTTAAAGTCATCATCAGAAACTCTCATACAATGGTCTTCCCCCCCATACCCCTTGGATGATGCATTCCAACACTCCAAAATGGTGATGCACATCCAAGATGGGTTTCTGAGACTGCTTCATGCACACACTTCTGAAGTTGTCTTTATTGCTTACATACAATAGTATCTTACATACAACAGTATCTTCTTGGAGATTTTCACAATAGGACAAGAATACTTCTTTCTCCTCACTGCTCTCTGTTTGCTGACACTGCCACAGAGAGCAAGCTTTGGTACCATATGCTATGTCCCTACAATAAAAACACCTTGAGACTTTAAAAGAAGTTTCCCATCTCTTCTGGTCTTAGGTGTCTTCTAAAATATCAAATCAAGTCGACCTACAAGCCTGTTGTGAAACTATGAGATTAATAAAAAACATAAAAGGAAAACAGTTTCCGAGTTTACATTCTTAAAAAGAGAACAAGTTGCATATAAATCTAAAGATCCTATTCAAAGTCGGGAAGCTGATTGGGATATTTTCCCAAAGTAAGAATCAGTGTAAACTTGGATCACTTGGATTGAGATGCAAGTGTGTTCTTTCCTTGAAACAGCATTAAATAGCTGAGAATCAGTTACCTTACTTCAGCAGAGTTTTTGAGAGAACGGGGGTGAAGACAATATTAATTTTTCAGTAATGTGAGCACAAGAAATCTGATGCCAAACTGCCCTTTGCAGGATTGTTTTGAGCTAATTTCCAAGGCATCTTTCTGAAAATGTATTCTTTGGACTAAAAAAACAAAAAGGCAAAACCCACTCTCTTGGACCCTACTGTTTTAGTTCCCTGTATGAATCTTCTGGTTTGATTTAGGAATGTGCTGCTCGGTTCCCATGTGCATTGTTGTTGTAGTATTTGCTTTGGAAGGAAAAGTGAGTATATGGTTCACGCCTTAACCTTGTCAAGCTTCCCCCTTACCAACTTGAACTGACACCATACAAATTCTGAAGGAAAGGCCACAGCCAAAATTAATCGTAAACATTAACCATAAAATATTACTCTTGACCCTACCAAGGGGCAGACCTCTAGAAATAACATCCTGCTCCTTAAGAAAATAACATCCCTCTCCAACCGAGAGGTGCAGACGATCTCGTCTGTGCATGAGGGACACGCTGACCTGTGCCTCGGGGTGTAACATCCGATCTCAACTCAGAGGGAAATGTGCGCTCCAGGCCTCACCTCATGGAAGTCAAACACAGCCCTACATACAAGGCTTTGGCAACTTGTGTCCTCTGCATGAAACCGGTCCTGTCTGAGGTTGTGCTGTAAGGTTAGGGTTTTGTGCAAAGCCAGACCAAGGCTGAAGCTGGAAAATTTAGAGCTGCCACCCCAACTTCCAGGCTGCTTTGACCTGAGTGAATACTGTAGGTGTACACTTCACATCATTGCACCAACATTGAGCCCTGAGGGAAGGTTACAGTCTGTAGCTCCTTTGTAGCATTTCACTTGAATAGACCCTATGATTAGTTTATTCCTAGAGGCACAATCCATAGGTTATTGGAGAACCTATTTCTGTAGCTATCAGACAGCGTGTTGTTTATCAGCAGGTTGAATTAATGAAACCTCTGAAATCTGAAAACTCCAGAACCAAAACTAATTAGTATTGCCAAATACTAATTTTATTTGGAAAAGAAATAATAAATCAAATTAAAACTTACTTCAGGTCGCTGGAGATGAAATGGAGGTGTCTAAATCAAGCAAGACCTGCAACACTGAATGAAGCATTCCCTAATATCAGTAAAATATCTAGCATGTAATAATAAATCAGGTTACTTCCCAGGAGATGCTGGTTGTACTGACATTGATAGGGAGTGATTTCAGCACCAAGTTGTTGAACTTGTGTCAAGGGTGCCCCGCAGATGTATTTCTGATACTGCAGGCCTCCCTTAATTCAGTCTCTTGCCAGCAAGAGTAAGTACCCCACTTTCCAGGGGTTCCCCTTTGCATAAACTCCTCAGTGTCACCTCACCAAGTGATTTCGGTCTTTATTTTCCCAGCATGTCAGCCCCAGATGGAAACCGAGCTGCCGTTGGGACTGACAGGTTAAATGGGAAGAGAATTGGGGAGACAAAATGACACCATCCTAAATTGGTGCACTTACAATGGTTACAGAAGACTAAAAGAAGATTTCCCTGGTAACCCCCATTTTTCCCTGTGGGAGAAAGTGGGTTTGTTTCACCCATTGACTAATACTAATTCAAGAATAAACTTCAAGATGTTGCAATTAAACTATGACTTGTAACAAGTTCATAAGGTTAAAACTTCTCTGGGATTTCTGTGCCACACCGAAGTACAGCTATGCCCCCTGTGAGTGGATTTGACAGATTTGGTAGAGATGGTAGAGATTGTTGCTGTGTCATCTGCTGGATAAATGCCTTGAAATAAGTGAATATTTTCACAGGAATTTAACTGTGCTTGATTTGTACTTGCATAGTCTATTTATATCTCACAAATATGAACTGTGCTCTATGCAGACGGCTTACTTCTGACAATGCAGTACAAACTGAGTACACTCCTCCTTTCACACTAATGCCAATACATCTCTCCTGTTATTAATAAGCTATTTAGACACATTCTGACAGCAGACTAGACCTCATCTTTGAGATCAGTACCTGACACTCATATTTCTTCGCTCTTGCCCTCTGTTTCTTTTCACCATTCATCACACTGACTCTTACTTCCTATCCTCTGCTGTGAAATAGACACTACCTTCGTTTTTCACCAACAGTAAAACAGATCAAGGTGGTTCCATGTGTTGGTAAAGATAAATGTCGAGGCTAAAATCTTTCCTTGTGTGGCTTCCATTAAATTTCATTGTGTAGCATTTGTATGCTTTTCAGCTATGATACACAAAAGCCAAAGATTTTCAGTCCCAAATGTTGCAAAAGATTTTCAGTCTCATAACATCATGGCTTTATAGAAAACCAGTGTCTTTTTAGGAAATCAGTGCTTCCACATCGAAATCAAATACCATTTAAACCTCGCTGTGTTTTGTGACATAGTTGTCCAGTCTTTTCAAACAGCCCCTTCTCAAATGGCACAAGGTGGTATATCATGTCAAGGAGAGGATTGGCAAAATGTGCCTTGGAATTATGCACACTATTTCAGTGTAATAGTGATAAATAAAGTTGTTTTTTCCTCTGTAGTTACAGCAATGGTAAGGAAGAAAAAATATGAAGATGCATTTGAACAATTCTCATTGGAAGAGTCTTTTTTTTTTACTCAGTGTCTCTCCTGAGGTGAGGTGATTGCAAGTCTTCTCACTTATCGTGCTTATGTGATAGAAGGAAATGAACAGGTTTTTTGGGCATCTGTGTATAATGTTTTGTCCCTGGTAATGAACTGAAATATTTGGTTCTGAAGGAAGGAATTTTTCTTTTGGCTTACAAAGCAGTTTGTTGCAAGCGCTAAACTTGGTGATACAGGAGTAGGGACCCTGCTGACTTCTGATAGTCCATCAAGGCTGACAGCTTAAGAAGACCTGCCAGGGTAGCTGTTCTCTCAGTTGGCTGAGCGATGGCATTTTCATCACCAGACAAAGTTCAGAATTTCCTTCAGAGAAAAACTGACTCTGACTTTTTGAACTTTCAGACTACTGAGCTGAGCAGAGTGAAACCAATTGTTGAGACATCATGCATGGATCTAAGGGACAGATAGGTCCGAACTATGCCAGAGAATCATGATAAGACATTCAGCCTGCTTTTATTGTCTATTTATTTCTTTTTAACAATTGTTCTTGCTCTACTGTTTGTTCCAAACCTCACTTGTTTTTCACCATTTCTCAGTAGTAGTGAATACACAAGATACCCTGCGAGAAGCCTGAGACCACTTAAAAAACAGCTCTAAGATGAGTTCAACTGACATTCACAGAGCAGTGTTCTCCTTGAATGTGAAGATCCAGACTGAAGGGAAGTTGGACACTTCCTGGATGTTATGGTTCCTCAGGAGCTTTCACTGGTGTCCATTCAGCAGCAGCTGTTCTTTTAGAAAGCATATTCTGTACAAAAAGAGCACTGAAAGCAACTCAATGGTGAAATCTACATAGATTACACTCCCAACGCAAAGGAATGGATTAGCTTAACTTTCAACTGCTGCTGCTTAATGTTGATTTAATATATTGTCTTGACTTTTAATAAGGTTATTGAAAGATAAAAGCATATAAGGAGCTGTGCCACAGATGCGACAGTCAGAACTTCATACGCAAAATAAAAAGAGACATTATAATAAAATGAAAATTGAATGTTGCTTGTATAAAATCTGGCTTTGTTTTGATGCATAAAAAAGCAAACACTGTTCCATACTGAGGTTTTCAAGAATGTCTTAAGTACACAATGCTTCTGATGCCACCCCAGTTGCCTATATATAGATCTGTCTTGTGTAAAGAATTTAAAAAGCATTAGAATGGAGAAATCAAAGAGACAATAAATTTTAAACCAATCTTATTGTCTGCAGCCTAAAGTGTTATTAAGATCAAAGTGGAGCAAACATCTGGCATTTGCCTTTCTGCAAAAATTAGATCAAATTACCTACCATAGGATTTAGATCCATTCAGTAAGTTCTTTCCATTGTACACATAGTTTTCTTTCTCATTTTTATTTGCTAAATCTAACTTAACACCCAAATTCTAGCCTCTTCATTCATTTGAAGTTGAAACAAATTAACAGCAAAAATGGAAATCATGTTCCTCATGAACATCTGTTTCCAAAGGAACATTCAAGGTCTTTCAGATCCTAAAGAGAGAAGTTCAGCAAGACTTCATCCATTAAGTGTAATTGTCTAGAAATAAACTTAACTGAATACATGAAACCCTGTACATGAAATCCTTAAAAAAGAAGTTCTTTGAGACTACTCTTGTAACTAGTGTCATTGCTGACTTTATTCCATATTAATCACTCCTAAAGTGTGTCGTTAAGAAGCTTGGCACAGTGGCCGATAGTTTTATGTATAATCTTACCCAATATACATTTTTCAGACTTGTAAATATATCTAATGCACACCTTGGCTTTTACACCTTCGTTTAGAGAGATAAATACATTTATGTTACATCTATATAGCATGATTTTTTAATTCTCCATGTAGAACAATGCACTAATACAAAGCTGAGATTGAGAGTATGTCTCTTCTCCTAAATACAGAAAGTAATGTGTCCTTACACCTCAAAAACTGAATTACAAAAGTTGAATTAAAAGGAAAACAATATTGTCTGCAAATTCATCATTATATGAATAAAAAATCTCAACGGTGCTCAGTAGTGATGCCATACAATAAAATTGTGATTAATGAATTTGAGTATTCTGTCCCATATGAGCTGTAAATGGCACATTAATTCTTTCCAATTGCTTTATTACCAAAAACCTTATTGATATTACTAGGCAGAAAGGTAAGATATAGCTCTCAAATATTCTGGAGAGAGATTTTTTTTTAACCTTTGTTATTGTGTGCTCCTGTAATATGAACTGGAATATTACTTTTTTCCACAAGGCATTCTTTAAAAAAGAAATGCAAATGTAGCAATTTCAAATTTTCTTTGCAGAACTTTTATTTTGAGTCAGTGTAATTTTTCCATTTGACCCATCCCCAAGCTATGTGATTTATATCTGTACCACAGCAAGGAGGAGTTATTGCTTATCACAACCTAGAAGTTTGGGGGGTTTTAACGTAATCCAAAATAATCTTTTTTTTACGTCAGTATAGACTTTGATTCTCATAGATTGCTCCTTGTTTATTCAAAAAAAAAAAAAAGTGGATTATGAATTTTATTTTTAAAACTTCTGGAAAATAATAGGAAAGGGAGAAAGTGACAGTTAAAATTTCTGTACTCTCCACCCAGACCCATGAAAGCTAGAGGAAGAATTCCAGGCAGCCAGAAGCCACACATTGTCAAAGGGCACCTTAAAGTCATCAGCTACATTCTCAGGCAGGCAGTGCGGACAGGCTTCAGATGTTTTTATGTAAATGCATTGCAAGGTAGCATCAAAAATCTGCACTGGGATTCCTTGTGATACTTGTGTGTTGCTGGGAATTTCTGGTTTCAGTCTCAGCTGATAAAAAAAAGATAAATCTGATGGTTATTAAAAATATGTGCCAGTGATATCTCCATTGTTTTGGCTAAATACAAATACACATTAAATTTTCACTCCCTTAAAATTTAAATGATGCAGCTCTCCCCTTTGGTTAGTGCATCGCAACCATCCAGGTAAGCAGGACAACTCAGAAAAAATTTTGGCCATTCTCCTGCCAAAACTGACTGTCGTATCTCAGTAATTAATGAAGTGGTTTCTAAGGCAAGTTTGAGTTATTTGGAGTGAATAAGACCTAAGCTTTTTTCACTTGGTTGTTCTCCTTCAGGAAACTTATGGGAACTAAAACCTGTAGGTTTACATCTGCAGTGGAAAAAGAACATCAGCCCCAAGGGTGCAGTTCTAATTCTCCTTTTTGGTTTTTTTTTTGTTTGGGTTGGGTGGTTTGGTTTGGTTTGGTTTGGTGGTGGGTTTTTTGTTTCGTTTGGGTTTGGGGTTTTTTTGTTTGGTTTGGGTTTTTTTCACTCAGCAGAAGGTAAATTACAAGGTGAAGTTACCACATCATTTTTGCGAAGGCAAGGTCCCTGTTCCCAGCCAGGCAGCGCTGGTGACAGGCAGCTGGAGCAGAGCCATGGGGCTGTCTGTCCAGCTGACCCAACTGTACCTACTGTGCACATCTGCTGCTCAGATGGGAGCACGCACTCGGCAAATCCAACCTTCTCTTGGTGCCTCGGTCTGACACCGCGGGCGCGAATTAACGGCGCAGCACATGGATGACAGAGCACACACAGGAACCCCCAACAGAGACCCAGCCTGTCTCACTGGGGACAGAGAAAAGGATGGTCTCGTTTCTATCTGCATCCCTGACAGCAGGTAAAGGAGTGTGAATTCTCTATCCCTCACCTTCTTTTGAACAGGGTAACTAACTATAAAGCACGTGGGAGGTATCTTCAATTCAAAGCTGGTATGTAGGAAAAATATAAATTATAATTAAATTATATGTTAATATATAAATAATAAGACCACGGTACCATGGAGTACCAGAAAGCTAAGCCCAGGAGGTTTTTCTCTGGTTTAAATATTCAAATAAAGATCTATATACACAACTTTTCAAGGAAACTTACTCTGCTCAACTGTGCCCATAAGACCAGAAAAAGTCAATCACCTTGCAAAAATAATGATTCTTAGCTGATTTTATTATCTTTTCAGTAAGTTTTACAAGCACAAAAAAGCTAGACATGAAGGAAGACTAAACCAAAAAGGGGTGGAAAGTTTGAAGAAATCTGTTCTCTCTGGTTGCAGTCCTTCCTCAAACCTGGCCTTGCACATGTGCTGCCAGCAGGGACAAATCTTCCTATTCTCTTTTAGAATTGTTTTTCATCTCCTCTGTCCCTATTTGCAGCTTGTAACGTGCTGTATTGTAAAGGTGTTCCTTACTCCTTTTTTCTAGAGCCGAGACTGAACTGCTAGCTAGACGTGAAACTGAGATACGGCATGTAAGGCAGGCAGGCCAACTCCAACTTTAACTCTACAATAATTCAAGGCTGATTTATATTTTGAACTGTCACTATATGGTTTACAAGGGGAAAAGTGTGAGCAAAGACTGAGATTTTCCTTCTATAAATTGTGGAAGGGTGAGGGGGAAGTGACAGATCTCATTTAAAAACCTTATTGAAGTAGCCGTGTTGAATGATGGTGCCATTGCTTGTCTCTATGTCTTATTGTCATAATGTAAAGCCTTTTATAATTAGAAGAAACCACAGAAGTCAGGATAAAGTACAACAGATCCAGAAAGAGCTGGAAACTTAAGGAAGAAAAAAACCCCAAAAAAACCAACAAAAAACAAACAAACAAACAAACAAACAAAAAAGGCAAAAAACCCAAAAAACCAAACAACAATAGACACAGGCTGGAGAAGATATTTTATTTATTTGTTACTAGTAGTTAAAATGACGTACAAAATGCTGGGAAGAAAAAACTCCAATTCTATTCAGTTACAAAATAATTAAAACTTCATTTTAAACCAAGTTTTGCTTTGTGAGACCGAGCATGAAAATACTGCAGCCTTAGGTTATATAGTCCATTGTTTTTAGAATAAAGCAGACATTTAAATACATATTGTGGTTGATATTAAATATCTCATATAATTGTAAGTTAGCAGAACTTTCTTACTCTCAGGCAATAACTAGCAATTTGTAAAAGTTCTTTGTATAAAATTTACACGGGTGAGGAGGGGATCTGCCTCAAGGGGAGTTCCATCATGATCTATGCACAGGCAGTTTTAAAACATAAAGATTCGGAATACTTTTATCAATTTTACTTGAGAGTTCTAGCCAAAACTTAAAGGAGTCAGTAATGTTTGAAGCTTTGCTTAACAGCTAAGGGTTTAGAGACATAGCCGTCACTGTCAAAGAAAATGGGAATTTTGCTGTCAACTTCACATGAAGAAAAAAAATCATTCATAAGGTGTTCCCATTTCTTGAACACAAACCCAAGCTAGTATAAAATTTAGTCCAGCAATGACTGAGGTTGGTTCTTTCCCCTGGAAAAAAAAAATCAGAAAAGTAATTTAAAGGAAAACATTCCCTGCCTATTATCAGTGAAAGAGAATTTGTATTAATAATAACATTAAATATCCATATCTTTCTGTTTAACTATTCACATTCCACACAGTGGAAACCTACCTCCTATAATTCCAGATTTTAAAACTGGATTTTAAAATCCATGAAGAAATGTGTCAAACTGCTGAGTGAGAGTACACCGAATGAAATGCATTTTAATAATACCAATAAACGAGTTGCAATCACTTAATTTTACAAACACAAACCTCACAGCAGTGGATTTTACAGAAAAACTAGATTAGTTGTCGAGATGCAGGATATCACCAATAAATGTGTGATGCACCATATAACAGGTGGGACAACTGATAAAATGAGGCCGCATAGGATGCATCTGTGACATGCCACTCATCGTATATCTTTCCCTGTGGGCATGTTACTAAGGGCAGAATTGTCCTCCTCAACATTCTATGTCAAGAAATGATGTCAAAATAATCACCTTGTGGCTGAGAGAGGCATCTGGTGTGAGAGAGAACAGTTATGCTGATAGTGGATGCTAGAGAATATTGCTGCTGAGCGGGGAAACTGAGTCCTGGACTCTCAAAGACTCATCATACAGTAAGTGTGGACCTGACTCCCATTTCTCTCCTATCAGTGATGTCGAGGTTGGTTTCAGGCCTGGTCCTGACTCCTGCACAAGAACATGCCTTGGCTTGACAGGACCAGCTCTCGAGGCCCCACGGGCACAGGCAGAGCACAGGCACAGGCAGGGAGGTGTGCAGCACCCTGAGAGCCCTTCAGCACCCAGCTGGAAGGTGCCCTTGCAAGGGCAGAACCCAGGACACCCTCAGGCTTCCCACTGAGTGCTTGGGAAAGCAAGGGCAACATGCATGGATGGGCTGCCTCTCTGGTCCAATCCCCAGGACACACCTCATTAAACTAACTTCTTTTCTAGGACCTTCTCTGCTCTTGCCAAACTCTATAGCCCTGATCAAGTTTAAACTCCTAATCCTGAAGGAAAGAAAAGACAACATAACCTCACAGGTGAGAGTCATCGAGCTGTTGGAACTAGTGTGTCCCCTTTTATGTTTTTTCCTCCCAATGAGAGGGGAAGTCAGCCCTAAGTTTTCAGGAAATTCTCTTTACTTACTTCAAATCCAGTTTAAATGCAAGTCTGTGGTAGAAGATATAAAAAGAGGATCATTGCTGGCAAAGTTCTGCATCTCTGTTTCAACAAACTGCATGCCTGTGGCAAAGCTAAAATAACAATAACAATTCAATGTTTACTAGTCATGAATGTCGTGTCTTTTGTCTCTTGTGTGGTTATTGCATTTGCAGTCACATGATACTTGTTTTAATTTTTGCTCTGCTCTTTATGTACTAAATAACTGCCATTCTGTACTTGATGTTGGTTAGCAAGATTTTTGTGCTGTGGTTATGTATGTGTGTGAAAAAGAGGAGTTTGGATACACACAATGAAGTAGGCATACTCATTGCATGTACGTATAGATACCACTGCCTAAAAGATACTGCATATACATATATATGTAGATATGAAGAATAACTGATATCAGAAATACAAGACATCAAATGGATCTAGTGGCATAAGAATGGGTTTTGTTTGGTTTAGAGAGCCATTAGAATTCAGAAGTATATTTATAGCCTTGTATATAGTTTCTTTTTAATTTATGTAATATATGACTAGGTATATAAATTAAAGCAAAACGTAAACAGAAGACAATATCTCTTCCTCTGCATCTTCCTATTTATGTATCTTTCCTTTTTCTACTCCCTTTTGTACTCTCCCTGTCTACTTGCTTTGACCTTTTGCTTTCTAATTTGCTGTAGATCTGTTTCCCATCCACCTATATTGACTTTTCAGCACTCCCACATTCCCCCCATTGTTCTCCAGACATGGCTTTTGGATTACAGCTATTTTTTTGAAGAAGCATGTTAGAGACTCTTGACACAGCTTCTATCTTCAGTGATGGCTTTGCTACGCTTTAAATTGCTCTTTGTCTATTTCTTATATAAGAACAGATTCATGCTTTGACATATATTGTCCTCTCACTTCGATGTTTCACATAATACAGTAAAAGCAAATAGCACAAAGGTGAACATTCGCAAAAGCCACAGCTCCACTTTCCCAGCAAGCGGCAAAAATGTGAATATACACTAGGAAACCTAATTCACGACTGTGGGTAATTAAGGGTTTTTTAATGTCTCACACCCCTGTTACTTTTTTTTTTTTTAGTGAACATTCATGTATTTGCTCATCCATATCCATTTTCTCCCTTATAAACACGCACAAGTGCATGCCCTTTCCTTACATGAATTTTTTCTTTCTTTTTGGGGGGTTTTGCTTGTTTTAGGTAATTCACTAGGTCGCTTTCAGTTTTGCCCAGCCTTGAAGGTAGGCGAGTTCATGCCGCTCACTCGCGCTGGCAGTGATTGCGTACAGTCAGAGTGCAATTGCTACTTTTTCTCAGTTTAGTCCAAGTCAATAGATATACACCGGCACTCCTTAACTCGGGTGATTCTCTTCTTCTTTCTTGGGGGCTGAAGCTCGGGGCAATTGAGTGTAACAGTCATGGTGGTGAATTTCTTGGGCTTGCAGAAGGAACAAGACTGGAAGGAGCCTTCTTCTTTACGGACGTGCCTGGGGATGTAGAAGGAATTGCACTGGCCGTAGCAGAACCTGTTGATGATGGTACGACTGTTGCAGCCTTCTTCGTGGATAGTTTGTTTGAGGGGTTGGGTTTTACACCAATCCCGCTTTAGGTACTTGCGCTCAGTGATGTGCAGCGCCTCCTGGCTAGACTCCAGCACCTCTTCAGCAGGCATCGAGGTGCCTTTCCCTCGCTCTCGATGCCTGGAGCCTGACTGCTGCTGTGTCTGCATTTGCTCTGAATCATTGGGCTGATCCTTGACAGGAGGAGGGATAGCACCTTGAGATCCACGATTCCTCTTTCTCCCTTCGGCTGTTGGTAGCAGAAATCCCATCAGAAGAAACAAGGCACCAATGGCATACAGTGTGCGGACCATCCTGTGGGAAGGAAGTTGAGGAAATAAAGCACAGTTATGGATTCAGATATCAACAGAAGACAGGTATGAAGTAAATTTTCAGTTCCATAAAAGAAATGTGTGCACACACACACTCATAAAAAATAAGCATTCGAGCCTGTACCAGCTGAAAAGCTGTTCCCAAATTACCAAGTGATAAAAGCTTTCAAACAGAGTTATTGAAAATCAGAGGCTAAAGTAAGCCCAAACAGAATGGTTTTTGTGTACCCTCCATCTTTTTCCAGCTCTTTTCTCCATGTACATTACCCTAGTTCTCATTCCCTTCTTATAGCTCACTGACATATATGAAGATTGCTCCTGACTTAAAATGGAGGAAGAACAAATTTTACATTACACAAGGATTCATTTATATGACACGGCTATCTCCAATACCAGAGGGCTAAAGTCTGTGTCTCAGCAGACGTAGTCTAGATTTGTGTTCCTTAATCGGACTCAGAAACTTTATACAGCTTCTTGTATAATGTACATCCAGTATGTAATGTATATGCTGCTTACACCTGTTGCCCGTTTTACAGCTTCCCCACCTCTGTCACACTGCACCTCTAAAGGGGTCCAGTACATCTGAGTGTAATGATGCTTAAGCTGAGAGATGTGCAACAAGTCAGGCAACTAACATAAAAGAATATTTAGGCAGAGGTTAAGAGAGACACATCTATCATTTCAAACTACGTCTTCTCGCACATTACTCTGAATCCTTGATAGAAGTAATACAGATGCAATCACAGTGCTAAGAATTTTT
Source organism: Mohoua ochrocephala (assembly GCA_013398855.1). Classification (NCBI taxonomy): domain Eukaryota; kingdom Metazoa; phylum Chordata; class Aves; order Passeriformes; family Acanthizidae; genus Mohoua; species Mohoua ochrocephala. The sequence continues at coordinate 24,566 of VZTA01014764.1, forward strand.
CAGATCCCTAAATTTTATTCATATTACACATAATGATGTTGTAGGAGGACAGCAGAATTTGTATATTACATTAAATATCATAGAATTTGTGCACACAAAGAAAGACCACTTCAGGAAGTGCAGTTAAGTGGAGTCCTTCAAAACTCTACGGCTGCTCCAAACCTAATTATTGTGTCGGAAAAGCCTTTCTTTCCTCCCTTATTCTACCATTTCTGCTGCTTCCCAAATCTCTGAGTTCGTGAGGCTATTCAGTCAGCTCAAACCACCAACCAGCACGGAAGAAACTCATCAGCATCACACTTCCCCCTTCCAGAAGTACCATGGTCTCCAAGTTTTTTCTGAAAGGAGCTGTGTGGTAGCACGACAGGCAGATGAGGGAATAAGTCTCTGAGGGACCGTCCCCATGGGAGCTTGGAAGATGCCACCAGAAATGGGCAACTCCTTGCAAAAAAACCCTGTAAAATACTAAAATTATGAAGAGGCACAGGCATTAAAAAGGGAAAGGACTGTGAAAAAAAATGAAACACTGAGGAACTCAGTGTTTTCTACCTGCTTGGAGTGCTGCAGCTGTATCCTTTATTTGACTTGCTTTATCAGTATGGAAAAAATTAGTGTTTGAATTGAAGAGTCCTGCTTGCGTTACTACCCGAGAAGCATGTGAAACCAAGGGCACTGTCCCGGACGGCTTTATCCGCTCTGCCTGAGACCACACAACTAGGCAGGAAAGCAGCCAAATGCCAGTGCTGTGAGGGCCACCTAGAGACTCAGCAGAGGCTCAGGGTAAGTACCATTTGCTATAAAAGATAACTGCTAATTTCTCAGTTATTAGGTCTTTTCAGCCACATGGAGAAAATGAGTGTTATGCTGTTCAAACAGCCTTTCTCATCAAATGGGTTGGGCGAGGAATTCCTGAAGTAGAAAAAGTGTCATGGGGGTTTCACTATGTTCAAGGAGTCGCTTGTGGGTCTAATACTTTTAGTGTTTGTCAACCAAGTGTTAGAGCACCTAGAATTCCTGATATATCATAGATGTATGCATTCGTTTCAGTAATTTATGTTTGTGTACCAGCATGTCCTATGATTGGCAGAAGCTGCGTGCTTCAAGGAAGGGGTGTAAGAATGACACTATTGCTGACTCCAACAGACAATTTGGAAGGGCTGCTGTTAGTATCTAAATGAAATATGGTATGGAACACACAGTTTTAATAACCATAAGGCTTTGACATAGAAAAAAAATGAGTTGGGAATTCCAATTAAAGAATAATGCAGCATAATTGCAACTGTCGACCTGGACTTCACATTTGCTGGTTCTTCCTCATCTCTATTACAACCCGAATGTTATTTAAACATGTTTCATTTTAATTTTAATTTCGTCTTAAAAATAAGTTTTAAAAGAATTATAAACTATTGCTTATTTCCTCAAGAGATCAGAATGATTTCTTCCAAAACCATTCCTATTTCTCTGGCGACTGTCTAGTCACCAATATTTTAATATGCACTTTATTTACTCAACATGGTGCCAGAGTCTTAAAAAAAAAAGAAAAAAAAGTAATTGCATGAAGTTGAAAATAAATTGCTAGGTTGTAAGCAGTGCCAGGAAACTTCAGGTGTTTATTTTATTTAGTGTCCCACAACTTGGATGAAGTTCCACCAACATGAATATTCCTGGAGTACTTTTATTTTTAAAATTGATTACCTCCACATTGTTTTCTTTCTTTTTTTTTTTCCCCCCATAGAAGTGCAATCAGTGACACAGCAAGGCCTAGTCCTATGAAAATGAGGTTCTACTTTGGGATGGGAATTTGGGGGAAATTTCATGGTAATATTTACTCTTGTAAGGTCTGTGTCCCAGATTCATGCAACTTTATTAAGCACATGCTTATCCGTAAGGAAATGCAAGCATGTGTTTCGATGTAATCCTAAACTGGGAGGAAGGTAATTTTTCACTGGGTTGGTTTCCAGCCTTAAAGGTGGAAGCTGCATTACATGCTCATAAAAGAAATTGTAACTCAAATGAAAATTAGCCACTCAGCAGAAACATTTGTTATGGTCACTTCCAAAACACACATCTAAAAGTAAAAGTAATCCAGTCATTTAGGGATAGATACAGCTTAAATACAGAAGGGGCTGTGTGAACTTCAAGATCCCCAGAGCAGCTAAGCAGGATCCTTTTTTAATAATGACTGATTAAACATTTATTTAAAAATTAAGATTTTTAATTTCTAAATGCAAATTACAAAGGAAAATGAGGTGGTATGCCTCAGGAAGGAAAGCAGCCAAAATGCAGTGTGGGCACCTTGTACCACCTCTGGTCCCAGGGCAATGCATGTGCTTATGAGAGAAGATGACACCTTTGCTTACATTACGAAGTGAAGTGGTTCATGTATCTATGAGCTAGCAGTTGGGAATGTTTCCTTGACAGGGTTTTTTATTACTGAAAGAAGTAGAACACAGAAGAGGACAGTAGAAGTTACTAAAATCAGTGTTACCATACCCAAAGTTTTACTGAAGAGAAATCTCCCCTGACATAAATGCTTTTTCTCCTCATTACAGTCATAATTCTGCAGAAGTAACAGCGCTGGAGCTGTGAGAATCAGGCTGTAAAACTTACATTCCACATTTCTGCAAAATTTTTATTTCTTGATACTGACTGGCTCTTACACTGGCATAACCAGAAATCCTTTTGAAAATTCATTTGAGAATCCTTTGAACAAACAGATGACCATAACCAAAATGATCAATTCCCTCTTGTTTCATTCAGATCCAGAGAGATACAGTAGAATTAATATTTACTTTTTAAAAGTAACACAATACTCCAAAACCCTATTCTTTCCACATTTCACTGCTGAGTTCCACTTTTCATCATCTGTAAGCTCTTAGTCCTAAAGCCAAAAGAAGTTTTATTGCTGACTTCAAACAGGAGCAGAATCAGACCCTAACATTCATATCACTTCACATGTGGTTTATCTAGACCCTGAGATCTCATCATCTAAAAAATTAAGGAGATTAAGAAATTTGTGGATTAATACTAGCAACTACTGAGAGAGAAATGTAAATGCTTTCAGGTTTACTATTTCATACAATTAAGCTGTAATTTTTTCATTATACATTTTCTGCTATGAATTAAGGATCTCCACATGTCAGTTCATAGACAGAATTTCCCTATGAGTTCACAGGCAGAGTCAGAAAGTTACTACTGACATTTTTAGCACAAGCAACAACTTGTTTAAAAGATCTGGATGGAAACCTGGTTGAAATATACAGCAAAATTGTCACAGACCTTAACAGGCCTGTAACTTCATCTGGAAACCACTTTTACTAGGAAAATATTATGATGAGCCGTGGACTCCTGTGCTTCACAGAAAACATGAAAAATAATCTGATGAAGAACTAAAAAAAATAAACAATTATCTGGTGGATTTCAAATACAAGCCAAAGAAAGACACAAAACACAAAAATCCCTTTGACTACTGCAAAAATAGAAGTGGTTTATGTCCTGAAGGATCAGAATAATTTTATGCCTCACATATTGCATCTGAATTACAAAAACGCTCTTATGTAATGTTTTTGTAATCACGGATCTGTATTTTTAAATATTAAAAAAGGCATGGTAATGACAGTTCCCAGAGAACTTTATTTTTTTTCTGAAATCAAGACAGCAAAAACTAACATCTGTGTTTCGTAGAATTTGGATACATATACATTTCAGAAAATTTCTTCTTGAGAGTCATAGAGATGGGGGTTTTGAGACATATAATGAGTGTAGGGAGCAAATTTAAAACAAACAAACTCTTGAAACCTTGAGAATTCCCCGTTTAAGAAAGTATTTTTCTGCAGGACATCCTATGGGACTCCAGGGAAGCTGAACATCGTCGTGGGCATGGCTGGTACCAAACCCGAGTTTGCTTTGCCTGAAGACGCCCACGCAGCCTGACAGCTCTCAGCTTCCCAGCGCCAAACTCCCTTCAGACACATTTGTTCCCGGAGCCCTAACACAACTGGAATAGCTTCGCTCCTCTCTCTGCACTATCGTGTGTGCTGAAAAGGAGAAGAGTCTCCAGCAGAAGCTACGCATTTCTGGGTAGCACTGCCGAGAGAACAAAATAAATGCTTTAGCACAGCTTGGCCCTGAATGCTAAGAAGAGCAGAGGGCTACGGGCATCGGTGCCTTTTATCACTTGCACACAGACCCAGCGCACGCTCGTTGGTTATTCCCGGCCTTGCTGGGCGCAGAGAGGAGCGGGGCAGGAGCAAAGCGCTTCTCCAGATCACGGGTCACCGGGCTGGGCTTAGAGGTAGCTGAGGTTGGAGGGGCCACTGCCACTGCAGCCAGAAGTCGCCGCTCACAAAACGCGTGACTAAGCCCCGCGTCCTGCCAGCAGCAGGGAGAGCCAAACGCACGCTGGTGCCTCAGAGCCCCCATCTATGCAAAAGGAGGTTTCCCCAGCGCTGTATCTCAGCCCTGAGGACCGAAACGGGCTTCGCTTGCCTTTCTTTCACCGAGAGGAGCCGCGAGAGGGACACCAGGAGCGAGGCTGCAGCTGATAGCCGGGGAGGGACATTATGGGTCAACACAGCGGGCCGGGGGCCGCGCACCCTCCCGGCCTCCACGGCCGGCGGGCACGGGGGCCCCGCCGCACCGCCCAAGCCGACGAGGTAAGACGGGGCTGTGGCTGGGCGCAGCCTGGCTGTGCCGCGGGGATCGCCGGCGGCCGTCAGGGCGGAGAGG
>VZTA01014764.1:29640-74601 GCA_013398855.1 Mohoua ochrocephala
CGCGCTGCAGGGAGGTCACCGCGGCCGGGCCGAGGGGCCTGTCAGCGTGGGTAAGGGGAGCGGTGGCCGACGGACGCACGAAGCCGTCGGCTCGACAAAACTCCCGCGACTCCGAGTCAGGTGGGAGGGCTGGGCGGAGAGGCGGTGGAGGTCGCCGAGCGCAGCGGTCGAGCCGCTTCCCGTCCGGTCCGGTCCCTCCCGAGGCCGCGCGGTGAGGGACGCGCGGCGCTGCCCACGGGACCCGACTCCGCTGGCACACACCGAGTCTCCCGGGTGGCACACACCCCCCCACCCGGAGCTCCTGAGGTACCAGCAGCACGATCCTCCGAGAGGCGGGCCAGGACAGAGCCGGGGGCTGAGCGGCCTAGTAGAGGGCAGCTCGGCGGGATGGGACAGGATGGGATGAGATGGGATGGGGCTGGCACCTGGGGATCTGCCCCCGCCCCGCTCCGTGTAGAGGACGGGCCGGGATTTTTCCGTGTCTCGGGTGGGCGCCGAATCCAATTTGTCGGGAGTGATGCTGTAGGCGGAGATGAGAGGCAGAGCTAACGCGGCTTTTGCAGTCCCCGTGCTCGTCAGGGGAAAGAGATGTAACGGCGCCCTAATCCCCAGCACTGCGGCGGAAAGGTCGGCGCGCCTCACTCCCGCTGACGGGAGGGACGGGCGTCACCCCCGGCAAAACCGAGACGCCCCGGAGTTTTGCTAGACACCCGTGAACGGCTCCTTCCCTTGCCCCTCCCTGAAGGTAGGATAGAGAGCTTAAAATTTTGCCTCCCACAGAGACTGGCCGAACTCCGCAGCTGCCGGACGCGTTTGNAGCGCGGCGCGTCCCGGCGCGTCCCGGCTCACCTGCGCGGCGGCGGCTCCTCGGCGGGGCTCGGCTCGGCAGCGGTGACTCCTCGGCGGGGCCTGGAGCTCTGCGGGGCTCTGTCCGGCGGGTCACTCGGTGGAGAGGGTGGCGTGGGAGCCCGGAGCTGCCCGGGAGTCCATAGAGAGAGAGAGTCTCGGATCCTGCCTACAAATTGCAGCAGCGCCGGGCTGTCTCCCATTTAAATGTCTGCCAGCTGAGATCTGCTCTCCAAGCCCCTCCAGATCATTGGACAAGCGCCTCCAAAGCGCGTGTTATCCGCCCCTTTTAACACTTCCATAAACTTCCACCAGGGAAAGCTTTCAGTCATCCAGATAAACACTCGACTACTTTCCTGTCTTCAGAGAATCGGTGCTAAAGGTCACCACCCCAAGGAATTGTTCCTGGAATGCACAGAAAATCCACATTTTCCATCCCCATTAAAGTATGACAGTTAAGAAGAATTAAATCTTACCCCCTCCCACCGCCTCCGCCGCCCTTCCGTGCACGCTTCCCTGCCCATGAGCCGGCCGGGCGAGTGGGCCCTCTGCGGGGAGCCCCTGACCGGCCTGCCTTGGCCGGGAAGGGAGGCAGCCACCTTTGCGGCCCTCCCTCTTACAAATTGGCTTTCTGCAGTATGCCGAGAGTTTCGCAGCTTTGGAAAAAAATCTCTGTGGTAATGTCTGTGTGCAGAGGGTGTTAAAACCGTGGCTCCCGATCCACAGCCCCGCGCTCACGGCTCTGTATCAGTGAGGGTTTGTTTTGGGGGAGGGGGTTGTCTTTTTTTTTTTTGTCCCACAAGAGGCGAGACACCTCGGGTGTCCCCTCACTGGGTTTCTCGGTGGGCGGCGGGCTCCTCCAGCCTCCCGCGAGGGGCAGGGACGGCGAAGGAGCGGCGCGTCCCGCCGAAGCTGAGCGCGGAGCGGGCCGGAGCCGCCCGACCGTCGGGGCGGCCGCGGAGCAGCGCAACGCCGAGCAGGACCGCGCCGAGCCAGCCCCCGCCGGGTCCCAGGGGTCGCTCGAAAACAGGCAGAAAGCGGCAAGGGCTGAGCATTTAGCGGACCGAGCTCTTTCCAGCAGTAGCCGGGAACATCTCTCTGCGCTGCAGCTGCCCAAAGCGTACCCCGAATCTGCAGACAGCGTCGGGCTGGGGGCATCGAGGGGCAGAGTCCTGGGTGGGGTAGAAGGACGCCACAGCTCCGCAGGGATGCCTGCACTTGCTCTAGTGCTAGCCGGCCGCCCCGTCCTCCAAGCGCGCCAGTGCCGGCGCTCGTCTCTTGCGGACTTCATATCAGGGAGGCACGCAGTGCTACCCAGAGTCATTACGGGCAGGAGCAGCCTCCGACACCACGGGCTGACTTTTGGGCTCGCTGATTAAACGGAGACGTTTGTCAGCTGCCGCTTCCAGCTGCGAGCATCACCCAGCGGAAAGCCAAGCTGAGGAAAAGCTCTGCCGGGGGCAGGAGCGCTGTAGGTGGTACCGATGGGTCTGTGCTCTCCTTGCTGTTGGGCACAAGTTACTGCCCGTGAATCAAACCAGCCCTGCTCCTCGGCCACCAGCAGTCAGCACCCACCTTGGACCTCAGACAGGCCCGGATCTCACCTGACAAAGAGATAGGTTTTTTTGTCCCTGGTTTTGCAGATGGGGAAGACGCATTAAAATGAAAGGCTTTGCTACATTAGAGATGCCAGAGCCAGGCAAGATGCCAAGTTTCTGACTTTTCACAGTACTTAGCGGTGGCTTGCTCTTTGCTAAGACCAAAGCTTCTAAGTGCCTTCTCTTAGTGCCTGAGTGCTTAGCAAGGTAGTGAATTAGGCCCATTGCAATAATTCACACATATTTAGCGACAGCTTGTTATAAAAAGAATCACTTCAGTCACAGGGCAAGTGGCCGTAGTGCAGTGGTAGGTGGCAGCATGAGAGAGAAAATGAGTTGGTCTGCGGGAGCCACTGAAATTCTGAAACAATTATTGGGGAAGGATTACTGACAAAGAACTACAGCAAATAACATCTAGATGGGTAGAAGGAGAGGCCTAGGGAATTCTTAGGATTTTTTCGTTTTTCACTCATAAGAGTGCTATTATTTTTATTTTATTTTATGAGTTTTTAACTAATTGGGGTCTTTCCTTCGTGTATCCAAAGAAAAGGTCACAATTCCCACCTCTCAGTATGTTGACAGATTTTATGCTCCTTTCCATTTTCTTCTCTTAAGCAGTTGTATTGATGTGGAAGGGTCTATTCATGTCTCTTCTGCTCTGTGTCTCTCACTCTGATTACCAGCCCCACAGACAGGCTGGGGAGCTGCTCCGCGCTGCCCCCTCCCCAGGGCCACAGTCCAACCACTTGAGCGGTGCTGGAGGAGGTGTTTTCTGCAGTTGCTCTGAGCTCCTCTTGGTGCCGATGATGGCACTGCCACTGCATGAGCTCCCAGGCACTGCTGCAGGCAAGCTGCCTCTCTGCTGTATTTTTCTGGGATACCATTTACATGCCGCTCTGGCATTGCCTTTCCTAGGTGATACTTCTGGGCAACAATTGCAGAGCAGGTATGTCCACTTAATGCCTTTATTGCATTCAGGCATCTAGCCAGAGTTGGTGATCTGAAGTAGATCTCACTCTGACTTAAAGTGTACTAAGAAACACTTTAGGGAGCAGCTCCTGGTGTAGGAGTTGTGTTCCCTCCTCAAGATCCATCTTCCTTTCTTGCATTTGAGTATTCTATACCATATCTTCTCATCTGGTTTCTTTCTCTCAGCTTAATCCACAGCGTTCCAAGTATGCACTAGCATCTTGGGTCAAGCACAACAAGTGTTCAGATTTCTTTGACAGTTGGAAAGTAGGATTATCCCTGCAAGTATTTGCTATTCACAAAAATACAAAAAAAAATTTAGGTACCAACAAGATAAATAATTGCCGCTGCATCTGGGCTGAATGAAGGTAGAAATGAAAACAAAAAATTTAAAAGAACATAAAAATTATGTCTCTTTTAATTTCTTTGAGATGGGGGGTGGGGAGGGGGAAGAAATTTTTTCCCCTCATTATTCTTTCAGGTATCTGGAATAATTTCCAGCTTGGAAGATTTCTTTATTTCTGCTGGAATCTTTAACAAAACATTCCCTGGGTTTGCTCCAAAGCTTCAGCTGTGCTGGTCAGATCCCAACCAAAGACTGGTTAAAAAGGCACCCAGTGCTGAAAGGGAAGTACTTCTTCCTCCTACCATACCCACACTTGAAATTCTGTTGATTCTCATCAGGGCTGCTAATTGGAGCTGGAATACTGATGGGTAAATGTTGTTTAATTATTTAGTATTAAAGAGGCCTATGGAAATCTGCATGTTTTTGTGGTATAGGTACAGGTTTGAGATGAAGAGCTTTAATGTCATTGGATGGTAGTGGTGTGTACTGTGAACCTGACTGATTGCAGCTACCCGCCTGCTATTGTTTTGGTTGGGGGGTTTTTTTGCCCTTTTTTTTTTAATTTTTTTTTTTTTTTTTACTCTCCCATTTCTTGCTGGTATTCCCTGCGTGAGTCGTTCTTTGTTTTAATGGAACAGTAAGAATTGTGTAAGCTTAAAAGAAGCGCTGTACTTAATTCTTGCAGAGAAAAATGTTATTGGGCTGAGCTCCTGTCTGCTACTGCTAACTTTAAGCACTACTCAAAGTATCCTCACTGCCGGGACAGTTGGCACCTTATTAAAAGCCTTTGCAGAGAAGCCAAAACTCACAGGGGCCAAAGCCTCTTCTTCAGTAAGTTGGGATAGTTTTTAATGACTCAGGGAGATGCACGTGTTCTGTGACAGCTGAGGACCTGGCCCTGCTATGCCTAGAAAGCCAGTATCTCTCACTCCTAGTCATGTTCCTCCAGGTCAGAAGTAAGGCAAGCTGTCCAACAGAGACAGAGCTGAACTGCTTTGCTTGGTATTTTGAACTCCTGTTAAGGAGAGAAAGGAGCTTGGTTTGTCTCGCCAACACAACAGTAGCTTTTCTAATTGAGCAGTAATGAGTCTAGAATGAAGTACTGACTTACACTGCAGTCTGCTGCTCACCACCTGCCGTCCTGGGGGCATTCGAAGCTGCCCAGTGGAGGTGTGAGGCTATGAAGCTTGGCACAGTTGTTATCTGCTAGCCGTTTGATGAGACAAAAGACGTGTGCATTGCAGAGGTGTCTGGTTTTAGAAATTAATTTTGTGGGACATGCACTCACTCCCTCAGATGAGAGATGTCTTTACATTGTGGGATATTGTCGAGTTTCTGGTGGTGTACACTGCTGTCTTCCTGATTTGATGGGTGAGATCAGCGGTGTCTCAGAAGTGATTCATCACTTGGGGCATAAGCAAGGTATTATGAGTGTGTGCTGTGTGGGCCACGCACGGAAATGTCCATCATTACACTCCTGCTGAGGTGTGTGAGCTTCTTTGCTGTGCATGGGAAGAGCACTCCGTGTTTTGTCATAAAAAAGAATTGATACTCAAAGAATCCAGTTTCCTGTGCATTTTAGATATATCCAAAAGTAATGGACAAAAAAGGGGTTTTTGCTTGTTGTTTCAAACCTGAGTAGGCAAACAGTAATAGCTGGCATTAGGTGAGGGAAAGAGACGTGCACGTTGCTTTCAGGACAGCATACTAACATACCAGGCCTGTGATTCTTGTGCAGGTACTCTACTGTTTATTCTATTGCAAATTATTAAATGGAAAAACCCTCTAATTTAAGTAGCATTGTGCTTCATATCAAGCCTGATAAAGTAGTACCAGAAAAGGCTGAGGTTATTCTGAATTGAGTTAAATTTCTCATAAAATGTACTAGAAAATCAGGTTTAAGACTGTGCTTCACTTTGGCAAAATCCAAAGTATTTTAATCTTTCTCTTTTTGAGTTTTAGAATTAATGACAGTATGATGGAGGTTGGAAAATATTGTACTTATTGAAAAAGCAGTATTTTAGATTTATGTTGACAGAACATCAACTTTTTAACATACAGATTTCCATCAGCTGAATGAGAGAAAATTAATTAGGGAAAAGTGCTTATTTTGGGGCAGGGGTTTTTTTTGAAAATGAAGTATTTTAGGTTTTTTTACTTTCAAAATATTGCTTGATCTTGGAGTAATTTCAAAATCCTCAGAAACAGGACATTAGAAATTAAAAGAATAAATGAGTTCAAGAGAAAAGCTTTAAGCATCTAAATAATTAAAAAGTCTTGGGTTCTGCTCTGAAAAGTATGGTATCCTGGTATGCTTGAAAAGCTTTCTTGTTCAGCATATACTGCACGTAGAGTCAGGTTGTGGGCTTGTAATGATCTCCACACCTAGGAGCCATGGTCACCCACCAGCATTCTGCTCTGCTATGTGCTGCAGACAGAGAACAAAAAATATGTTTTCTGGCCTCAAAACACCTACATACATAATACAATCCATATGTGACTATTTTTCAAAAGCGATTTAGAAAAGCTTATTTTATTAGGATGAAGTTTGACTGCTGAACAAATATAAACTTTCATGCCAAATGAAGAAATATCATTTGTCAAGCTAAACTTTTTATAACTCTTTTCACAATTTTTTTGATGCATCTTATGTATTTGATGACTATAAAAGAATTTGCCAAGAAAATGAAAGCCATAAAATTCCTCTGCCCTCGTGCATTTGCTTTTCCTTTTCTTCTGTCTCCTGAAGCTGTAGGAGGTGTTTGCTGACATGCTTTGCTTTCAGGGCACCTCTGGAGCAATGTGATACGAGAAGTGACTCAGCTAAGCAAACTGAGTTTGTATGAACAGAAGAAGCCCTTCCAGTATGAAGCTGTAACTGGGAATTATGAAAAGAGGCATCTGAGGAGCTCAATGTGTTATTTCCATACCTATTTCACTATATGAAGCTATGAAATATAATTTCCAGTTATGCTGCAAAACTGAAAAACTCCCTTCCCAAACCTTATTGCGTCCCAACATCTTAGACAGACTGCATACACTTTGAAGACACGAATAGGTATCTCATGCACAGTTCTGGCAAAATAGTTCCTTTGACTTTTTTCTTGCTGTGAGGAAAGGCAGCTCGTTGTGTGAGCACCTGTGTTTCAGGGTGTTACCTGTGGGGGGTTCTGTGCACCACCTGTGGAGCACACAGTGTCAGCCTGGCAGGTGAGGTAGGTAGCGGGAAGTCAAGAGATCCAGGCTTTTTTCCTGAGTCTGCCACTTATGTCTGTAGTGAAACAAAAAAAGAGTGAGAGAGACAGGAAAGCTATTTTAGCTATTTTATTATGTACGGAGATTTGCAAGGCTTTTATTTTGGTTTGTTTTGTTGTGGGTTGGTTTGGTTTTGGTTTTTTTACTATCCCATCGCCCTCCTTTCAAAATTGAAATCTTATCTGTTCTTTTTGCTTTTCCTGGCAATAACCACGTAAAAACAGAATACCAGATAAAAAAATGTAGCTTTGCAGGAAGGAAAGAGCTGAAGCTTTTTTTTTTTTTGTCTGAGACAACAACTTAGAATTTCTGCATTTTAAAGTTGAAATCCAGTGTCACAAAAAATGGCTGCTATGTTACAGGAAGGAAAGAACTCTGTTAAACAGTTGTACTGCTGCAGCATCAGTTTCTCCACTTCCCAGAGAGAATACTAAAGGAGGTGGGAAGAAACAAAACTCTTCCTCACTGCTATTTTTTTATTTAGATGGTCTTTCTGTCAAGAAGAAGAGGTATAAGAGGCACAAGTTCACCCTCCCCCTTCATCCTTTACCTTGTTTCACTCACACCAATTTCCTCTTGACTCCATTTCCCCACCTATAAAACTGCAGTAGGGAACAGAGTTTTCAAAGGAATAATTTTGGCCTAAATCCTTAAGGCTGATTGGGTACCAAGCTTCTTGTGAAATAAGCAATTTATAAGAGGAGTTGAGAGTTCAACTTAATCTGGAAAGATAAAACATACTCTTTTTAACTTTCACATACTTTGTGTCTATGTGCTTGAAAACATCCATTTTGGAATTTCTAAATGCTTTTAATAGGGAAGAAGGCCTTTTAACTTCTGTAATTCTGCCCAATTTAAAAAAAAAAAGGATATTTCCAGTGAATAAGCCAAGTTTTCACTGTCGTGGACAAATAAAAGTTTAAAGACAGACAATGAATTGTTTAACCAGTTGTCATTTCCTAAAAGATCTGCTGGTTGACTTATATAATATTTTTACTGTATGCATAAATGCAAACTGAGAGTTAAGTGCTTTGGTAAGAAAGGTGGATTTGTGCACATACTTCTTTGTTTTGCTGAACTTAGATTCGGACCTGAATCCTACAGGGGCTTGCCAGATGCTTGACTTTGTTTTCAGTGGAACTATTCAGAGTGTATTATGTGAAGCACACACAACAATCCAAGAGGCTTGAGTCAGGTGAGCCTTGCTAAAAGACCCAGAAATAATTTATATATACTCTTTCACCTGTTAAAGGACTTTCTACTTAGTGTGCATATTAAAATGCTAAACTTTATGGACTTCAGAATTAAAAATACAATAATAATAAAATACAAAAATAGTCTATTTTTTAATCTGTATGGTTACCAAAAATTTACTTTTTCAAAAATTGCCAAAAAAAAATCACTTCTGGGAAACTACACACACGAGCCTAGGGCCAAATCTTTTTTCTTGATATTTCCAACAACTGCTCTGTTTTGCTTCTTCTGTTTCCTTGTTAGAAGTATCCTGTTTATCTTGTTTGGCTAAGGGCAGTTGGATATTTATTCATTGATCTCTCCTTTTTTTTGCATTATCTTGAATTCTAATTAGAGTTTTTCAAGTCCTATTGCTTTACTCTCCAAACATAGCTACAACAGACATCACTCTTGCATTTGGGCAGAGCTGTTCAGAGCCGTGAAAGAGCTGTCATCTTGCATTCTGGGACTAACCACACTGCCCAGCAGTTCTCCACGAGCTGCTTTCATTGGCAGTTTGATTGAATGATTTCTTTTCCCCCCTCACAAATACCATGTGATTCAAAGTGCCTGGAAAAGTGTTAAGTCACTTGATGTTAGGAGAGATTCTGTAAATAGGACTGGGAGCAGTCCTCTAGGTGTTTGTAATTAATCAGGCACCAAACACTTGGAGCTTTTGGATGCACTTGTAAAAAGTCTAAAAATGTAAACAGTTTTCTTTCCCCTCCCCAGGAAGTCTTAATGCACTAAAGACGTAAGCAAAGAAGTTAAATGGCAAGTGATCAAATCAATTACACTTCAGATCAGACTGTGTCAGGGCTTTTTGGTTCTCAACCAGATGGAACTAGACTTCTTGTGAAGGAGGTATTATTATTTCTTGTCAGGATTTCAAAATGAACATAGGCATTCATAGTAAAAAAATGACTTTTTTTTTTCAAAATATATTAGAACACTTAGAGGAAAGAATCCTTGGGAGCTGATGTCACTAGAAGTTATCAGACACACTAAAAAAAGATAACCTTAGCCATTTCTTATTCTTCTGATCTGACAAAAGAGAGAACATAAATGTACAGGATATTCTCCTGTGCTGCAAGGCAAAAAAGAAACCCTCCTTTTTAATATAGCAAATTCTTGGATTCAGAGTGTATGGGTTCTTTTGGCTGTGCCTTTCTTACAGGCTGACATTTTTACGTTAAGAAAGCTATGATGTAAAAACATAAAAGAGACAGAGTACAGTGGTTTTTATCTTGATGTAATTAGTAATTGAGATCAATCCAGATGAGGGTATAGGCTATCTGGAGGCATAAAGCATTCTTTTATCCTGTGAGGATAGGGCAACTTGTTTAGAAAGCCTCTGTGCATTAGGAGGGGAGGTGACTGCTGTAATCAGGTGCAACAAAACCGCCTTCCCAGGTGAAAAAAACCCACCATAACCAAATGTGATTTGTTTGTTTCTAATTTAGAGAAGTATTTTGTAAAACCAAGTACTTTTATGGTTTAGTCTTTCCAATCAAATTATTTGTTTGATCTGGAGTCCAGATCCCCCTTGCTTTGAGTATACTGCCACCAGCTTATATAAAAGCTTTGAAAACCCATTCAGTACTTGGACCTATTTTAATAGGGCAAATTCCACCTGAAACCACCTTGAAGAGAATTATTCATGCTGGTGTGGATAAACAGATTGTGTTTCAACTTCAGTGCTGAAAATGGTTATAATAAGACACATCTTGCTATAAGGAGATGTCATGTTAGCAACACCAACAGGGACCCGTAGGCTCACTGGAGCTCTTGGTTAGCAAATCCCATACATTGCAATGATTGCAAGATTAAATTTGTCACTGGAATGCTAATAGTGAGTAAGGAAGTGGAGTTTTTAAATGCTTCCTTTTCAACAGATGCAAAATGATCTAAAGATATTTTTAAAGTTACTAGAATAAAGAATGCACAGCCAAGCAAATGAACTCTTGCTAGTTTCCAAGTCTTGCTAAATGTAACATTCTTCCAAGAATTTGGGTAGCAGCTAAATACATCTAACTTTCCTGAAAAAAAATACATAAAAAGTGAGTGAAAGGAGGCTGGTGGTGTTTCAGGAATCAGAAAAGAAAAGGTGGTGGTGTCTATCTACTCACTGGAGGCTTTCAAATGGGCACCTCCAGAGGTGCAGCCTCTTAGCCATGAGGCTGCAGCCTGTTTGTGTGAGACCTGCACCTATCCTGATGAGGCTGTTCAACAACTCAGGAAACAGCTAAATCAAGACAAGGAGCCAAAATTAGCCATCTACTCAGAAGGATGGGGCTGGGTGGTTGGCTTGGTTTTGCCATGCTCTCAGACTGCTCTTGTATTTTTATCAGGTGTCTGCCTAGCTACCCAAACACTTCTTGAGGACTAGATAGGGCCCAGTTACCCTGTCCTTCCTTGTGTTCAGCCTGTCCTATGAACCACTAGATGACAAATTTGTGTTCATTCTTGATTGCCTTCTCTGGTGTCATTAGAGCTTTGATTCTTTTGCCATAACTCTTACAGACACCTTTTTTTTTTTTTAATTAAACTGTCTATGTCTGCTGTGGTATTTGGTGCAATGCCTGGTCCTGTAGACATGTGTGAGATGAGCCATTGCCAGGCTTGCTCCCTCAGGGAATACAGGGGAAGAATTGCCAAGTTTGTAGATTCAGGCTGGGTTTAGGGCCGAGATAGATGGAGAGCTGTGCACGGTCACCCAGTCTCAAACAGTCCTAGGCATATACAGAAGTAGGAATTCAGGCACCTGAGGTGCATGATTACAAGAAAACATAGCTGTGTATAACCTTTAGGTGCCTAAGGAATCAGGAAAGAGAGGCAAGGTTTGAGGGGCACGTGCTAGGGCTGTGGTATTTGTGTTGGACACAAGTCCAACTGTGGATACTTGGGCTTTTACTGGAGCCAGCACTTAACTTCTTTACAACTGTTCACTCATCTTTTAATTGGAAATCATTCCCAGTTTTGTAAACCTCCAGATCAAGAACCTCCAGATGCACCACAAAATAGACACAAAGTGTTTTTAACAAGCAGCTGATATTTTCGGAGAGGTTTAGGAGATTTAGGAGGCGGCCTTATCGTCAAGTTTGTGGATTCTTCTTGTTCTTTTAAAGGCCTATAGGTTGCTGCTGAGAATGTAAAAACACAGCAGAAAATAGCCAGTATGGCTAGAAATTAGAAAGTAGCCTCAACTAGGAAAGCAGAAAATAATTAATGTATTTTTAACTGAAAGAAATGTGTATCATTATGACACATATTGCTTGCCTGCTGGATAACTTCACACTCAAGAGAGTCCATGAACACAAGTCTTCCAAGACACCGTAACTTCAGAGCAGTAACCATCAGAAAGGCCGCAGCAAAGCTGGAGGCACTGTGGGATTAGCAGGATGAAGCTATAAACAATCAGAAGCAGGACATACTTTTGTGCAGTTTTAACTGTGCAGACATATGCTACCCACGCATGCAGAGAGTCCTGTGCTCAGTCATAGGGTTTGGGAATTTAACCAATAGCCAGGGTCTGTGCATGAACTATGACAGCCGTGCTTAACTGTTACAACAGTGACTTTTACAGAATTTACTTACATCTTATTTTTTTATTTGATCAATGGTTTATGCAGCATTAAAATTAGGTTTCTTCAATTGCCATAACACAGCTTTCAAGCCCATAAATCTTACAGCCATTGCACTACCCATTGGAATCAAAGTTTTGCAATTCTCTTAGTCACCGTTTGCAGCGTTGTTTAAAGAAAGGGAAAAAATAACCAATGGTGAAGTGTAAGTGCTTCTCTGGATGGCCTAACTTGCTCCTTCATGCGTCTGTTTTGTCCATTTAGATATATAAAATGTCACAGTGTGGTATTTTATATTTCCAGTGTAGAAAGATGTTCTCTATCAAGTTGAAGAATCAGAACCCCATTTCCCCACACAGGCTATCCCACTTGAATTTCAGCCACTATTAGAGGACTTTGGGGCATTGGAATATAGATATTGTGCTAATTGGAATAAAGAACTGCTAGGGTTTGGGGTTTTTTTGTTCCTCAAAATGAAGAATTAGTTAGAAGATGTCAAGACTGAATTCAGCATCAAAGCCATATGCACCTTCTGTGATCTAACAAATATGCCCAGACCCAAAAATCCCTGACATCGGTAATGGAGATCTTTGGTGGTTCCCAGGAAAGTAACATTGTCGTATGGTGGTTGGGTTCAGAACAAAGTTCTGGAGTAAAAGGAGTCAGTGTTTATACACTTAATGGTCTCTAACTGAATGACACTGGCTAGGGAATGAGAGAAAGTTTGAGACTAGTAACAAGTAGCACATTCTTTTCCTCTCTGCTTCCTTCTCTGCCTCACTCAGCTTACCATGAAATTCAGCCACTGACTCCCACCACTGTTTTTCTTGGAGAAAAGAGTAGGACGAAGAAATACAGTGATTAAACGTAGAAGACAACCATGCATTGCATTAGGAGCTGCATTCCGTGTGTTTTGGTAACAGGAACTACAGAAGAAAATTTAAAAGAGGTGTTTCAGGTCTACCTAATCTTTAAAGTCTGAAGCCATTCTCAATTCCTGCCTCTGCCCCACATACAAATACAGACCTCATTAATAAAACAGGATTTTTTTTTAGGCTCTTTTAGTTCCAATTGATAATGCTACTACCATGACACTCTTATTTAATGTTTGTTATGCTCCCATGTGTTGAACACATGGTTAGCAGCTCTCCCAACCATCAGGATTCATGTAATCACAGCAAAGCAGTCAGCATCATAAATAAAGCAAACATGGCAACTGAAACGACGCATTTCCTTCTCATGGTGAACTAGGACGATGAGCTGGAGCTCAATGCCATTCTTCACCTAACAGCAAAAGGCTTGAGCATGGTAGACCTGGACCATGAGTGTACTTGGAAAATGGTATGTTTGACCTTTTCATTTCTCTTGTATTTGAAAATCTTGGCCTAGTTCCCAATCCTGTGGTCGTCAGCCACATTTGTGAGTGATAGGGACCTTCATGATGGCAATTCCACATCCTTTGCTTTCATTTCTTTTCAGTTTTTATTTAGTTTGCGTGTAAGCAGTCATTGTCAGTGGCTGAGCCCTTCATGGTTGGAATCTGCCGTTGACCCTAGGCACGACAAACTGGCAGACCTTTTAAGGGACACAGTAATTCTTTATTTTAAAAGTACACTTCTTATTTGAGATAATTCCTGGTATTATTCTTTTTAAAGAGTATTGAAGGTAATTGCATGCCTTCAAACAAAACTGAATTTTTAAGTGTATGTATATGTATCCATATGGCAATGGAGTCAATGTGTTCTGTTGGGTTTTTGTTGTTGCTGTCTTTTCTTTAGGGCATATTGGATTGCCATCCTATTTGTTTCAAGCATGGCAGAAATATAATTTAATCTAATTGTCAATTCCATTAGCCTGAAATGTCGGATTCAGGTGTCTCAAAATTGGAGATGATGTCCTTTCCCTGACAGCCTTGATAGCTTCTGGCTTGGATGGAGAGGCGCCTTAAATCCTACAGATAGTGACACTTGCCTAATAAAATAGTGAACATACTCATTCCCTTGTGGGTCATGTGGAAGTGTACTTTCCTTGGACATTTTAAATTTTCATGGGGTTGTGGTAGCATCTTCTGAATCTCCCTACCTTGCCCTTCTCCTTCCATAAATCTGAGTGTGTGACTTCGAAAAACTGAAAAGTTGTCTTTAGGCTCTTTGTCCTACAGATCCAGGCATTGTCTATTTGCATGTCAAAAAAGAAGTAATTGCATAAAAATTATATCACATTACAAGTGATAGAGCATTACAGATGAGGTGAGAACTGGTTTAGTGAGCTTACCGGCAAACAGGCCCGAAGATCCCAAGTTTGTTTTGGGTTGATGTTGTTATGGGCTTTTTCCAAAAAATTTAAATGTTCAAAACTTAGTTTTTTGTACACCATGAAAATGAAAACAAAGCCTTTTCAACACTTCCATAGAGCTACTGTCTAGAGGCCTGATTTGAAGGCAAGTCTCCTCTTCATCGTCAAAAAGCTACTTGTCTTCTTCCCCAACTAATGACATTTGGAAACAAAGGGGCTTGAGTGTTACTCTGTCGACAACAAAGCCAAAAACTTAATTGACTTGGTAGTCATCTTTCTGCCTGTGCCCTTCCTCAGTTTAACAGATGAAGATAGGCCTCACCACATTCTGATGAAATAAGCTTTGGGTCAGCTTTACTTGCAGTCTGTAAGTTGCTTTCGGGACTCTGACGCCACAGAACCAGTTTGTGACCCAGTTTCTTCGGATTGCTCCTGAGCTGCTGAATAGATAGCAGCATGGTTTTATGGCATTTGCTGAATGCAAGCGTGCCAGTAATTAGAAGCATATCACAATTTCCCCTCCTTAGCAATTCACTAAGCATTTTTATATTACTTTCTTCTGTGGGTTAACATCTTTATATTATTTACTAATGAGTTTATTATCAGACTGTATTATCTTTTAAAAAGTGTATTAGCATGTGTGTGTATGCACATGCCCCCTCAGAGTAAGTTCTGTGTCACAAATCAAATACTCTAATCAGTTACACAGTGCTTTTTTAAAACTAGAGTCATAAATATTTCTTTACCAGACAAAACCAATGTCTCAGGGCAATACACTTTATTTTGTATAGCTTCCTTTAAGCACATTGTGTCTCTAATGTGTTAGAGGCAATTAACACACTTGCAATTTTTGAAATACTCTAAAAGGTTTTAATTTGATGAAAATTCTGAACAACAGTATCAATATACATGCTCCTTGATTCACATGCATCATAAAGGTAAAAGGGCAATTACACCTGTGCAGCTATTTACATTCTTGTAAATACTGGTTTGGTGAACTCTGAGTGAGGGGGATGGCTGGTATCTTTGTTCATTCATTCCGAAAGATCAGCACTGTGATGATTCTTTTTAAAAAACTACATACACATGTTTGGACTGTTGTTGGAGCAGTAGGAGGGACAAGGATTTTTGCTTGTTTTTTCTTTTTATTTTTTAAATCAATATGGAACTAGCAAATCCCAGTACAGAAAGACAGCTCTACTATGAAACTGAAATTAGAATAATGAATCTCATTATCATGTTGCAATATCCATATTTTATTAAAATTTCACAATCGTACTGCTGAGTCTTCCTGGTGAAACACTCAAGCTGCCTGATGAACTCAGCAGACAGCTGCTCATCACCACGTGCTTGACTCGTTCCAGCAGACAGTTTCTGTAAGACACATCACTATTTTGTGCAGTGTAAAGATTTTAATTTTTTTCTTTGCTTGCACTTAAGGACAAAACCAGGTCTGAATTGTGATATTTTTCCTTTGCCTGCACTGTGCAGATCTATCATACACAGGAGGGCAGCTTCTCTGGGCATATTATAAGTATATATAACAGTATCCCTGTTCTGGCCAGTTTGCAGTGCTGGGTTTCACATCCCCACACAGGGTTGTAGTGACCTGAAGTGCTTCACAAAATTACATGTGGGACTACTGATACTATTAAACAAGTGATGCTTCTTTGCCCCTCCCTTTTCAAGCCCCCAATTTACTGTACACATCTCCTTTTATTATGCACTGGTCCTTAATAAGAGCTTAAAAAATTAAATAAATTGCCATCATGGTTGTTTCATTTTTGTGATTAAAATGGATTTTACTGGAGCTGTAAGGACAGAATGGAGCTCAGATTACTTTAGAAGTATCGATAAAACAGTCAAGTATCTGAAGAAACACCAGTTTCTTAGGAATGGCAATCTAGCCTCCAAACACCTGGAAGCCTTGTAGCTACACCAGTGGCTGGCAGCGGGGTTAGATGGAAGGAATGACCATTTCACACACTCTGGGCCACTGGGCATCAGTAGGTTTTAACATCAGATTTATGCCATGATATATATGGACTCTTTGTTGGTTTTGGAGCAACCTTTGTAACTTTGCAGCTTTCAGTACCTGTGTGAAGACTAAGCAGGAGTGCAGAGAAAAAGAGTAAGCTTAAGATGCAGAGAATAAAAGTTCTGTCACATGAACACCTAGATTGCTCCCATCCTGTTCCAGCCACTGGAAGCCAAGGGAGCTCTGTGATTCATAGAAATGCCTCGTTTTTGTGTCATGTGTGAGTATAAACCCCACTTCATGACATACTATTCAGTTTTCTCGTCAAGATTTTTTTTAGAAAAGGAAATATGATGAAAGACACAATAGTCCATTCCAAAATGTTACAGAATTTTGCAATCTACCCCTAAATGGCATGAGAGGGCCAATTCTCTACATACATCATTTATTACAAATCACTAAGTGGTGGGACAAAAAAAAGCAAATGCCATTGACAGTCATATTTGTGCCATCCTGTTAACTTTAATTTTATGTTGCTAGAAACCTTCGTTTCTTATTGTTTTTTTCTTTTTTCTAAGAGGTCATCATTATTTTACTGTCTTTCTATAGGACAGGAAAGGAAACTACTTTTTTCCCCACAGATTTGTAATATTAGCTGTAAGCTAATGCTGTTTTCCATAATTCCAATGCTCCATTCACATGGCTTGAAATATTCAGGTGTGTCCTCATCATTGAGAAAGGGAGAACCCTGGAATATAGAGTTCTTCAATCTCCTAGGGCCAAGAAGGCAGTTTAAGCTTCCCGGAACAACTTCAAGAGCAACGATAGCTACCAGTGTTATTAGAGTAGCATAGTTTTTCAGAAGATCAACTGTAATGACCTTCATATCCTGGATTTCGATTCAGAGGTTGTTGACACAACCTATTAACACGGTCAAATGTCTCCATCTTCACTTATAATATGCCCCGGAAGCGTAATTTAACAACGCTATAGCGCACAAACGCTGCAGTTACTAAGACAAAGAACAGCAGGGGAGATGAATTTTCACACAACAGTTCCATTGATAAGGAAGGAAGATGTTCAAGTGTTCAGGAAAGCTGTGGGCATGGGATGATTAAAACTAACAGAAAAATATTCCAGTGAATAGAGTCAAAAAGCAGTTCTTCAATTTTTAAATTTGCACAGCAATAACAGAGACAAATGAGCCTCTGAAATATTTTGGAAAATGTCGCTTTGCAAACCTTGTGGATTGCTTAAATGTTTATTAAAATGGACCAAAAGCCAAAATTCTCTGCGTAAAATAAATACTTTGTCTTTGCTAAGTAACAATATTTGTGAACAAAACATAAAACTATAATTTTCATGTGTCAAACATAGTAACATTTAAGATGAAATGTTGGAGTCAGACTTGGCATTTTTTTTCATCTTCCTATTTACAAGCTTTTCATTAAGACCATTTACCTCACATTAGCTATCAAAATGACTAACATTTATAAGTTTGCTCCATGACTAAAATAAAAAACAAGAGAAATGTCCTTTTACCGTAACTCAACAAAAAGCAGAACCATATTTTTATCATCTAGGAGAACATACTGTTATAAATACAGCTGTTTTTCATCTACAATTATATAAATAATAAGCATGCTGCCATTCACAAGGATTTTAATAGATGATTATATATAAGCAATATCATGATCTAGAAGAGGATGGCATGAGTTTTTATCTTTCCTTTTTATTGTACTTATTTAGGACCTTTGTCTTCATCTGAAAACTGTGGAACAGACTTCTTTGCTACAACATTATCCAGTCGCTGTCCTTGCAGATACGGGTTCACACTCTGAAAAAGTTAAAAATTATTTAAACTTACTAGAAACAGGGAAACAGATAAAAGGTAACTGGGATTAGTGAACATATTCATGTATTTCTTCTCTGTCAGATATTTGCAGACTTGGGAAAAAAAAATTGCTTCCAGGGATTAAATCTAAAAGTCAGTCAGTGTTTTGTTTCTAATTTTTTTTATTTTTTTTGTGCAAGAATTTAATTCAATCCACTGAAAGGAATACAAGTGAAGGAGGACTATCAAGAATATACAACAATCTGAATTAAACACTACCTTTTCGCTCCACTCATTCTTCCCTCAGCTCAGCAGAGAAGCAGCAGCAGTTCTAACTCCCTAATTCTTGAGGCAGGACAGAACTTGTTAGAGAAGTACAGGTAAGCTTTAGCTTAAATCACTAGTCCTGGATGGACATTGTGCTGGGATACAGATTAGAGACCACAACACCATTTTGACCAAAGCCTTTTCTTCAGCCTGTCTCCTCTCCAGGAAACCCCTCCTCGCTTCCTCTCTTGATGCTGAGATAAAAAACTGCTGGCAAAGAAGCAGAGCCAAACAAGGTTTTGGCATAGAAAAGAGCTCTCATACCACTGCCAGAACAAGGGAATGCTGGAAAGAAGATTCCTGGAGAGGGTTTAACTTCACTTTGCACCATGCAAGCAGTACAACGTGAGGCTGAAGATGAACAGATCCTGTCTCAAAACTGCTTGGAGATCGTAGATGGAGTAACGTAGAAAGCATATGCTTGAATTTTATCTATACCAATGAATAAAATGTATTTACTGTATTTGGAAGTGGCAAGCAGTTTAGTGGAGCTTCAGTATTAAGTGTAATTTACACCTGCCTTCTCGTCTGTTACAGTGTCAGCGTAAGCAAAATTCAAGATATATTGTCTCCTTCACACAGATACAGACAAAAATTCTAGTGTGGAGATTTTTGATGCTAATAAAAATTGTTTGCCTAAGGACAAACTTCGGAGGAATGCGAATTTTCCAGTATCTCCTGATTCTTGTCAGGCTGACTGCGTCACAGAAATTACTTTTCTTAGGATATTTCTGTGCTTCTTTCATCAAAACTTAAGAATTAAAAAAAAAAAAAAAAAGGCATTCAGAATGGGCATATTTATTTTCAACTATCCCAAGTATTTGTCGAATCTCTGGAAAACATTTGGGGTTTATCTGTCTTCAAGTTTAAGGCCTTGGATTTCTCCAGATTTGTGGATGCTATCATTAATACTTAGTCATAGCACAGAGCAGCCCTTTTGCTTACTTCTGCTGGGTTTTGGGTGTTTTGCCTGCTGCAAAGTGAGAACATAAAAATATTAAGAACCAGAAATGAATGTGGAAAAATCTTTGAAAATAAACTAACTCCAATGCTTTAAATTGTTAGAAATAAGACATATGTAAATGATTTGTTTGTGTTTGTTTAAAGAAGTTCTGTTTAATGTTAATTTAGTCAAATTCAACTGTTGCATAAACTTCTAGGAATTATTTGAAGATTCCTAGGAAGATTAATTGGTCTTTTTTTTGGAATGGTACTTGCTTGCTACTTTTTGAAATAAAGTAGAAGAGAATGAGACTACATAAAATTTTGAATCCTTCTTAACCAACAAAAGAAAACACAAAATATAATGCAAAATACTTTGGCTGATTTGACTAAAATATGTTTAATCCTATGCAGCTGTGCAGAATTCAAAGTAGTGCAAGTTCCCGAGCACCTTCATGCACAGCTCCGAGCCCACGGCAACTTGGTGATCGCAGAAGTGGTCCTGACCCTTCTGGACAGGGCTGTCTGCAAGCATAGAATTTTAAAAAAGGGGAGAACTGCTAATTAAAATTAGACATCACTGTAAACCTCCTTGTCTTGCACTGCAAGTGCTGCAAAGAAACCAGCACAGCAGCAAAAGATGAATACATGCCTTTGCCATACACTGATTATGTGTATGTACACGTGCACGTGTGCTTATATGGGTACATACAAATACAGGAATACACACACACGCTTCGAGTGCGTGGTTTTCTAGACTCCAACGGTGCCTCTGTGGCTGTGTCACTATAGCCCTGTATAGATACAACAGGGCTGCTAGTACACTGTCACACAGGACTTGTTTTAACCTCAAACGGGGACATTCAGATGCAAAAGAGCATTCTGTTGCCAGATCCCAAAACTGTGTCTGTGCAGAAAGGCACGGAGGAGTTGCAGGGAGCACAAAAGGCAGGAAGGGAATCCAGTGGACTTTTCGATTTCTTGAAAAATACACTCCACTGCTGACAATTCTAGCTTACCCTTCTGCTGACAAAGTGAAAATTCTGAATTGTTCATTAAAGCATTAGTAATCATTACAGTATTACTCGAAAATAATTTAAATTTTAATGAACTTGGCATTAAGTGACATGTCGCTTCTAGGAAAATAAATCTGCTGTAAAGCAACGCACCTTCAAAATTCTGGGCTACCCCCGGCCATGTAGCTGTCAAGTGTCTCCAGCTAGTACTTCTTTTGTATCCAATTTTGTCAGTCAGCTCACAGACAGAAAGTGTTCTTTTTTTTTTTCCTCATGTATATTTTGCATGAATTCCACTTTAATATGCTGTTCTAGGTATTAATAAATACTCTGCTGAACTATTTCCAGAATAAATTCTACTTACTTAAAAATTAAAGTCAGGTGCCTACCCTTTTATCCTTTTCAACTAACAAACTCAAAAATCAAATGTAAGCACGAGGTAGATACTAAGCTCAGGTCAGATCATTAACTTATGGTCAAAGTGTCAACTGCCAATGATGTCTGAATCAGGAAGAAATCAACTCATCTTCTCCCTTTCTAGCAAAGACTTAAATTTTGAGAGTTAAATAAATAAATCATCTTCACTTATGCTTGTTATTTTAAATTATATTTACTTCATCTACAATATAAACTGTGCTGTCATATTTTTAAAAGCTACTTTCTGGCAGAGAGCTAGACTTTTCCCTTTTGTAAAAATAATACACCAGCAGCAAAACTAAAGACGTAGGCTCTGTCTGAAAGTGATTTTTTTTTTTTAAGTAAAAGAAAGGCTGACACTACCAAAAAAGAGAGAGTAATGAGGCAGACTGTGCAGAATCTCTCTATGTGCATTGCCTTCCTTGCTACAGGAGCAGAACAATAAGAACCCATTCATCTTTCAAGCAAGTGGGACACAGAGGTAGGAGTTTCATCCAAGACAGATCAGATAAAGAACCACCTCTTGTGTTATTTACACCCAAAACCATATTCACACGCATAGATAGTGGTAATTAAATTTACTAATATTTTTAGTAGGAAATTTCAAATCCTGTTTTAGAGATATTTAAATAATTTTAAATGATTTTAAGGAAATAGGATCAATTTTAAAACAGATAATATGAAGTTTTTTAGTGTCCTACACTTAAGTGCATCTTCTGAAAGAGGCTATTTAGAGAAATAGATCTCGTACCCAGTGTTCAGTCCTGAAGCCAGCTGTAGTAGTTTATCACAGAGAGTCCCTGACTAACACATAATCTAAAATATAATACCAATGCATTAGACTAACTCTTCATTTCAACAATATCATTTTAATTTTTATTAGGTCTCTAGATTATATAGGGGCTATAAAATATTCTGATAGTTACCCTCTTTCTTCTTTTTGGACCACCATTGATTTTCTCAAAGAGTAAACTCTTGCTCTGGAAGGGAAAAAAAACCAACACAGCCATCAAATCCATTACACTCTTCTTTTAAAATACTACTTTTGCTGTTAAATATTAGCAAGTCTAGAGGAGTGTGTAGTTTCATAGGAGAAATAAACCACAAATAAATATTTGCATATTCCTGCTAACATTTGCAGTTCTTCAGGAGCAGTCACAGCCTTACCAACAATTTAAAAGCCAGTAATTTTCCACTATGTTATCCCCCGTGCTTAGGCAATAAGTGCTTCAAGTATGTGCTGGTACAGTCTGGATGTTCCCCGTTATGTGATACATGGTATAAATACATATATACTTTTTTTTTTTTTTTTAAGAAAAGGCAGAAGGAAAAAGAAAAACAAGAGTGAGAGGGAAAGGTAGCAGCAGGAGTCCTGCCTCTGGTATATCTTTCTATACATTTGAGGTGACACAAGAATGGGAGCAAAAAATATTTGCTTTACAAGGGATTTTCTAATTCCTTTTAAAAACAGAAATAGGCATCATTCCTACTGTTTTGTTGTCTTTGCTTATTCCCTTCCAGATATCAACACTTCCCAGTGCAAAGTTCTGCTGAAAGGAGTTCAGCGCCAACTCTTCCTTTGTTTAAGTAGTGCCCTCAATAAAGTTTCTAAAAACCATTTGGTCTATAACATTTTTAATGGCAAACCTTTTAAAAACTGCCAGAAACATCTTGGCAGAAGAGAAAGTTATGATGATGAGAAAAGAAAAAAGAAAAAAAAACCAACACAAAAAACCCCCTCTGACCATAGTTTACATAAGTGCATCCACATATTGTTGTATTTCTTATAAGTAGTGAATTCTAATAAAGTCTGGAATAACACACACATGTTCAACACATTTTGTTTCAATTCTGTTATGAAGAAAACCAAACCCAAACCCCAACCTGAAAATGGAAGGAGAGAAGAATTACATGTATAAAAGCAGAAGACTATATAAACAAGGCCATTAATTCTGCTATAAACAACTGACCTAACATTGATTATATAAATAGAAAGTATAATTCTAGCACGAGACAAATTCACCAAACACTTCTAACTCTCTCTACAGCCTTGATATGAGAAAAAACAAACATTTTCAAGTGTTACAATGAAATCTGCCAAAATGGTCTGTTTTGTACTTGTGTTCATTAAACCTCAAATTCACAAGGCCTATCTCTTGTCCAACCTCAGTTATTTTGTCTGAGCTGTTCCAAAAGGGAACAGAGATGAAGCTGGCCAAGGGGGACATTCTTGGGCAGTCGTTTATGCGAGCTCACTTCAGGAAAGCTTAAATTTAACATTTTAAAGAAACTCAAGGATGCATGAATTATTCTCCTTAGGAAACAAAGCACCACCAAAGCCTCTCTTTGTAAAAACTATCTGACCTTATACTTTCATGAGAGGAAAAAGAGTGTTTCTGAAATAAAAAGAACTCCATGGACTACTGTAGCTAGCATTTCTGTCATTCTGAAAAATTCCTTACAATTGAACTGTTCCTGCTCATGGAAATCATATTTTGTTTAGTCTGTTTGGGAATGTTTTAAGACCCTAAGTACTACTGTAGCATTATGTGGAGTACAAAGCAAATATGGTTATGGAGCATGAGCTAAGAACGTGTTTGTATGATAATAGCAATCCTGAAAATATGTTCCACTGCGTAATGGCCTGACCTCATCAGCCACCAAAATTTGCCCATGAAGTGCTCATCCTTCACCGAGAGGTTGTTAGGAATGAAGGCACAGAGTTTCTTCAGTTAAGGATATACCTCATGCAGAGACATGCCGCATATGATTTGCTACTTTTCCCTCACTCCTGGAGCTTCCTTTGCATCCTCTTGGCTACTTGGATTAGAGTACTACAGGTTGGGATTTGGGTGGAAAAAAAATCAGAACTTAAAATGCTTAAAACCAAACAAAATATATAAGTGGTTTTTAGATTTGGTTGTAAATTATATATTGTAAATTATCTTTGTGCAAGTCTTTCTGGATGCCAACACCACTTCTTCAAACCATCTGAAGAGCCAATTTACAAGATGCAAGAAAGGCATGCTCAGAAAGTATCTGTGTCCTATAAGGAAAAGTCTGAACTTGGAAAAAAAGCCTGAAATCTTAGAAACTACAGTTGTACCCAAGGATAGAAAACACCAAAAGTCACTCATCCTACTATTTCCACTGTCTGCTCTATGTTTTCCACATATGAGGAGAGGGGAGGAGAGTATAAGCCGTGGGTCTCACTCTATAAACAGATTCTGTTCCTGAGACTTCTCACAGGTCAACATATTGATATATGGGGAGTTGTCCCAAAGACAGAAAAATTCTTCCTCTTTCTTCCCACTCCTAACCCAGTATATATTTATTATGATTTATATATTTGTATCTGCAGATGTATTAGCAGTATTTACACATAATATTTAGCATCTACATACCCATACACTTTGCTGCATGAGACAGCTTCTAGGCTTGCTTGATCTTTATAAAATGTGTCTGTTATTCACGGGATGCTGCAGAGGTCCCACAGCTTTGTGAGTGTGACAGTCTGTCACCAAAACAAGCCAACCAACCTGTTTCTGTCCCATTAGGACAAGCAGGTCCTTTTTTTCTGACCTGCTAATGTAATTTGGGTTTTTCTGTGGTTATACTAAGGAATGCATGCTGGCTCCTGGAAAGGACAAGTCACTGGGAACTGCAACACTTCCTCAACCACACAGTGGTAGGAAAAGGCTGGGGAGAAGCTCCCCCAAGAGCTGGGAGCACATGCCAGCCTCCACGGGTCTAGGAGATGCCGGCTGCAAGGGCTGCAGCTGGTGGTGACAGCCTGGTGCCCACACAGCTCGCGGGAGCTGGTGGAAACACAGTCTGTAAGCACACAGCTGTCACAGCCCCTGGGCATCTGCTCCTGGGCTCTTTGACAGGAGAAGCAGGAACAAATTGTTGTGGGCAGAGGGAATTTTAGGGGCTGGGGGCAGTGGGAGGATGAGGATGCACACAGTTACCTGCTGGGCAGCTCACAGCCAGCTGTGTTGGTCATTTGCAACTTAATGCAGACAAACAGTGAGTGCCCTAAAAGATCTGATCTACTTTACCTCTCCTTTATAAGGTCTTAAAAATAACAAAGCCAGTCACCAAAAGATACCACAGTATTTATATTTTTACCATGTAGTAATATGCAGTTAGGAGATGGTCGGGGCTATTCTCCTGCATCTCGGCAGAGCATTTGCTCATGAACATGACCAGCTGTTTCATCTCTAATTAAAAAGATCTGGGGTTGGCTAAGCTGCAGCTAGATATGATTACTGTTTAGTACCTAAGAGTGTTTTAATCCATACATGAGCAGTTTTTTCCCCTGAATTACTAGTGATGGATGG
Organism: Mohoua ochrocephala; assembly: GCA_013398855.1. Taxonomy (NCBI): domain Eukaryota; kingdom Metazoa; phylum Chordata; class Aves; order Passeriformes; family Acanthizidae; genus Mohoua; species Mohoua ochrocephala. The sequence goes on from VZTA01014764.1 coordinate 54,624, forward strand.
AGATACAAAAAAAGTCCAGGATTCACTAATGATTTACTGTCATTTATGAAGTATATATGTTGCTGATGACAACACAGTATGTATGCTTGATTCTGAAATACTGCTATAGGCCAAAGATTTACAGAAGTGCTTTTCTAGTCTTCAGAATGGTATTATGAAAGTAAAGTACTTATGAATAATAAGAAAACTAACAGCCTTATCTGGCATAAATAAGAAAGTTCACCATCTGGTGTTTTTTAAATGAAAACCTTTGATGGTAATTACTTAGAATGAAACAAGTTTCCAAAATTTGGATTTTTGGCATGATTCTCTCCAGAAATTTAGCACTTGCATAAGTAATTAAGGCTATAAATCTTAAACTGGTTTGATTATGAAGATGAATCATTGTCTCAAAATTACAGCAGGAGAAGAGACTGCCAAACATGTCCATTTATCGATACATGCTTACAGAGCACTGGTTTAGTGCAATCTTAAGTGAAGTGTTATAACAATGTAAAATGAAATTTCATTATTTGCTCTACAAGCATAAATTATGATCACTGTTATTGTTTTCCTGGCGCCTGAAAATGGATTTGGGATTGGACATTTTAACTGATGTAATCCAAGATTAAGTGGCAGAGCTTTCTTTGGAGCCTCTAGCCTGCAGAAACAGTCTAGCTGCAGTTATTAAAGTCCTTGTAGGCTCAGAGCAAGATTTTTGCCCTTAGTGTAGCTCGCTGTGTTTATTATAGGTGATGTGTCAAATAGGTTTTCAATATAATATAGTGCATAACCTGACTAGAGGATGAAGTGGCATCAAGTCCTCCAAAATCCTTAAGGCAGAGAGGATTCCTTAAAGCAAGTTGTCTGATCTTTGATTTTTAAGGTGTTTTAAGCTGCTGCACTCCATCTATTTGTATTTTCTTTCTATTTTTTTTTTATCTGAGTAGCTGAACAATGAATAGTCACTGAACCTGGATATTCTTTGAGATTAGGGCCATTTTATGTTTTGAAATCTTGTCCTAAGATCTGCACTAATTTTGGCTACATGTTCACTGTAGTTTGAAATGTGGTTTTTTGCATTTATCAAGCACATACATAGCTGTCATGCTTTGGGACAGGTAATAGAACAAGGATCTCCACTTTCTATTTCTCTGGGGTGTTTATCAAGCACAAGCACTATTTCTGTTTTTCAGGGCAAGTTCACCTTTTTAGAGAAACTTCCCTTAGGGTGATAATTTTTCCAGCATTAAGGACGATATTGTCCTCGTGGTTTCACAGCATCCCACACAGCAGACAATACCCAGCTTCACATGCAACAAATACAAGCAAGAAACATGTACTCACCCACTTGCCCATGTTGGGATAGTCGTGCTCTGGATCAAAAAGGTGTTGGTGCAGTTGGTATTCCCTGCTGAACTCTGCTGTGTCCGGGGTGTTTTCTAGACACCCGTCATCAACTGCAAAAGAAAGCACTGAGTGCTTAGCAGCTTCGAGACACACAATATGTGCCACATTAGTCAGCAAACTCCTTAAATGCAATCATGCAATTAAAGAAAAAAACAAACAACTGGATGACTAGAAAATACCAGGGTTTTTCTTTTTCTTTTGAAATGAGTCTGTCAGAATGTATTTATTTAAAAAAAACCCCAAACCCTCACAACTTAATGAAACTTCAGAACTGAAGAAATTTATTTTCCAAGCTCTTTCCCTCCTTTATGTTTTTCTTTTAATTATTGCACTTGATTTTACGTAGAACTGCATCCTGCTCTGATTCAGAAGGGATATTCTTTTCTTTTTTAAACACTCACAGGTAGTTTTAGAGATTGGCAAGGCAATACTTTTGAAGGTCATGGTGAAACAGTGCTGTGAGCAAAGACAGAATTTCTTTCACTGTGTAGCTCTTCCTGGAGCTCCATTTCTGGTTCGCTACTTTGTTCAAATTGGCTGAAAATCATTTCTGCATCGTAAGATCTCATAAAAACACTATGTAGCAGAAGTTTTATGATGAAGACATTTCTGTAGATTGGTAACTAATCTGATTGGTCCAGAAACCTCCTTTAACCACAATGGATGGTTTTGTAGACAGTGTCACATCAAGATAATATCCTTTTTAAAATCAACTTATGGGTTTTTTTACCAAAATAAGTCATCTTTAGCTTAAACAAAGCTTCAGCAGCTTGAGGCCAGAGTAGCTTTTTGGACAGAGTCTGCTCCTGGAGCTCCCACTGCTTTGCCAGCATGCGGAGCTTGCAGTCAAGTTCCTCTCAGACATACCCAGGGAGATCGCACCAGCCAGGGCATGATGCTGGGCATTCAAACAGCTACATCTGCCAGAACACAGGCACTCCAGAGCACACACCTGGGCACTTTCCCTTCTGTCCTTGTGTGTCGTCACGTAAAAAGATTTGCAGATGGATTATCTTTTTCCCTTAGATGTGGGAAACAGTAAAGACTTAAAATTGAGTTGATTCAATGACCTGAGGAGGTTATTCTGAGTCCAACAGATCCAGCTTTCTCTCTTTTCTCCTTGGGATGGGGAAAAAAATAAAATTGCCAGTAGAAAACAGGGGAAAACTTCGTACTGGCTAAGTAAGTCAGAAACTATTAAAACACTTAGAAATCATTTCAGTCTCAGCAGGAACAAGGTTTTATCAAGAGAGAAACAGGTGACAACAGAAGTGTGGTAGACCTCAGAGCATTTGTGCCTTTTGGTAGAAAACACAAAGGGCAGCTGGACACATGGGTGTCCTCTATGACTGCTAATCCTAAAGTCTTCAACTCAAGTGCTCCAGGCTTATGTATTCCTGCTGTGGAATGTGCATATGTAGACAGTGACTGGAAAAATTGTTTTCCATTAAGCAAATCCACAGACCTGATTGAGGAAGGCCTCTGGTAATTTGTATGCATAATACAGTCACCACTTGAATTTCCATTTAAGGCTCTGAAAAACATTTTACTCTAATCCTAGTAGATACTATCTTCACTCACAGCATACCTATGACAGAGCCATTTATCTGAGCAGGCAGCACTTCCCTACGAATTCCCCCCGTGTCCAGATCTGACTGTATTAGCTTAGCTAACAACTTTTATTTCACCTAAGAAAGAAAAATTGAAGGGATTTTCAAAGGCATTTCCCTGGAAGCCATGTTTTTAATTTATTTATCTAATCACTAACAGAAGCCTAATGGGCAAGCACGGAAGATAGGAAGTCCGTGTGTTTGCTTGTGTGTGTGAGAAAATCTAAGCCCATCATTTGCAGCTTGTCGGACAACAGCTATAGTGAACAAATCGGAAGATGAGGTATTATTTCAGAAGAGATGTAGGCATCATCACCAAGTGGGCTGTAATAGAAAACAGTAAGGGAGGACTATTTGAAATTTTGTCAAATTTTTGAATGAAATGCAAAAACACTTCACAAAACTTCTCATAACAAATATTATTTTTTGATGAATGCTAAGCTAGTTAGAACATTTTTAAATAAGAATACAGACAACTGTTCCACATTATCCAAATAACATAAAAGAAGACTAAACAGAAAACATTTTGAAAGGATCTCTTAGCTCACAAATAAAAAATGAGAGAAAAATAGAGTGCTCATTCCCAGTTCCAGGTCCCAAGGCAGCCAATGGGTGTTTTACTACTGCTTGCAGTACTGGAAGTCATTCCTTGGCTCAAATAACAGGAAAAAGATCCATTCTCTCAGGGTATGTGTGTATCATGCACAGGCAGGGCTGCTTTAGTGACCCCTCAGCAGCAGCCCCCGCAGGGCTCGGTACCTGTGCAGTCGCTGAGGGACACCTGGTGTGTCCTGGGCACCGCTCTGGCTCTCTGAGGCTGCCCTGCCCCTCTGCCAGAGTGAGCTTGCATGCAGTGCCTTGGGGTACATCCACACAGTTCTCCATTTCTTGGCATAGATGCACCCTCAGTGAGCTGTAAAGACGCGTGGATTGGAGCCAAGGTATCTTAAATATTGACTCATGGTCTGGGTTGAAGATCAGGGCAGACAGTTTCATTCCTCTTGGCACAATGAAAGTCTCTAAAATCAGGGTAAATCTCATCTGCACAGAATAACTTTTTTCAGGGGCCAGCTTAAAAATGAACTCCCTCGGGGACAAGATGCTCTCATAAATCTCACTATCTGCTAATCTGAGGTCAAGATGATTTCTTCCATGTGACCTTTTCCAGCAGTCATATAGCAATACCGAAGGTGCACATATTAATAATAAAAACCCCAAACCCTCATCTGAAACACTAAAACACCCAATTTCTCAACAGTTCTTCTCCTGGGGTAGAGAATGAAAAAAAACCCCATTGCTGATCAAGGGTTGTACAGTGCTGAAAGACTGGAAGATGTACAATGAAGACAGAGGTACAAAGGCTACAGCTGAATTACCTGTTTTTCCAATAGGGCAGGGATTTGGAGGGTCAGGATATCCTTGATCTTCACTGAAGTCCTTTGGTACGTTATCTCCTGTCAGCTCAGCCACGATGTTTGGGATGTTGCCATAAGGACCCAAGTGCTGGAGACCCTCGTGCGCACCACCTAGCAAAGACAATTTATGCACAGTCCTTTTACAAGGTTAAAAGTGTAAGTACTTTAGCTGGTGCGAGTAATCTAGACTTCAATTTAAAATATAAATCTCTCTCTCTTTATATATATAAGTGTTTTAGAGACAAATCCAAGTTTAGATTTCAAGCATCTCTTTTAGAAACATAACCATGTAACCTAAATCAAGTAACTTTTAACAGATAATTAAAAATGAAACGAGGAAACAAAACCGGCCGCATATGATTAATCTTAGGGTTGTTTTTTAACTTCACTATGAAAATTTTAGGCAAGAAAATGCAAAGAAAAAGAAACATGAGACAATAATGAAACCTGATACATTTAAAGCACAATCATCTTCTCTGATACTATTACTGTTCATTGTAGCAACTAACAATAGAAGATATGGCAAGACAGCATCATGGCAGGAAGACAAAGTTAATGACACTGTAGAAAGAAAATACCACCTGCACAGCCTACAAATACATTAATAAATTAAGTCCCAAGGGGACTTAGGGTATTAATGTCCTTGGGAACCCAGGGTATTCTAGCAAATTCGGTTGTGTACACCTAGAAAAATTATTTTTAAATGAAACCAATTCTTAAATGTAAATTTGCATTTCCTGTTGTAATGATGAGAAGTGGGGAAGAGTCCCTGTTGTTGATGGGGATTCTTGTTCACATATGCCTCCACAGTAGTCAACATGTTACAAAACATCCCAGTCCGTGACTTCCACACCTTTACATACAAGATTGCCTTTTCCCTGTGGGACCCAGAGCACCATCGCTGCAGGGTCACAGCAGCAGCATGCAGCAGGTTTTGTAACGCAGGGGCAGAGGACACAGTGATGGCCCTGCTGTTCTTGGGGGACTGCACTCAAAACTGCTGTGCTGTGGCCTTCTCCCACACGCCTCAGCTGGGCGCCTTGTCTTTGACAAGTAGGGTCTTCCACTAAAGATTTGGGAACCAAGCTCAGGCCACTCTCTGTCTCCATGCCTCTCTACAAATAATTATCTGTCCCAGATCTTTTCTGCATGCCTTACTGGCCAAATGCATCCACAGGCTAAACCCCAGCTGCTTGTGGAGTTTTTTAAATACTATTGTACACTATTCTTTTGAATTTCAGACAAATAAAAAGTTAGTTTCAAGCATGTTCTTTTTCCCTGACAAAGCCAGCCACCACACACACTGCAGCAACTGAGATGGTTGTGTGACAGCAAAGCAATTTTCTTTTTAAACCCTATATAATGAGGGATAACAACATAAAGTCAACATATAAATTCTACTAACAATGAATTGAGAGGAAAAGGAATTTGAACAATTGGAAAATATGAGTTAAAGAGTGAACACAGACACGACTGGTTGAGTAAATAGCAAAATCACCATATTATGACCAAATAGCCTTATTTTCAATTTATATATTTTTCATAGATCCAGAAGATGTGAATAAAGCCTCTGAACATGAAAGCTGCTCCAAAAGAATCATTCAAGTACTCCTGTCCCAAATTACAAATACACATTACCAGCCTAAATCATCTCTTATACAGCCAGACATTGTAAGCTAACATAATCACTTGCAAAAATTGCTAACAGAAGGCCCTCAAATACAAAATACAAATTTTGTATTCATTTCTACATTTAGAAGTGGCAGTTGAGGCAAATTTTGCAAATTAATTTTGCAAATGATCAGTTGGATGTTGGCATTATAGTACCAGAAGCAAGTCAGTCTATAAGCACATACATTTCCATTTTATTTGCACAATGGACTAAAATCTAATCAATGTGCTAATTTGCCCTCTCAAGTACAAGTCTCTTATTCTGCAATGCAGCATTGCAGAGAAGTTTTACAGATATGTAACAAACATAAAACTACCCCTGTAAAAAAAAATTGCATCTCTGTTATGTGGGGTTTCACTTGTAGCTGACCATGAGACCTGGTGCTAAAACCGGAATAGCATTATACCCACTCTGAAGTTTATTATACATTTACAGTCCATAGTCCACACAGAGATGACAATAATGTTATGGCTATGAGGTTAAAAAAATGTACAACATACATTTTATCTAATGTAATTTAATATAATGTCTAATGTGTAGCATAAAATACTTCTTTTGTCCTGAATTCCTTCACACGAAGATTGATTACATGTATGTACCTAAAAGCATCAGGTTATGATTCTGCTGTAAACTACGGAACCACATAATCAATACGTGTTTGAACCTCCTGTATACAATGTGGCTCGCTGTGGGACAATCCATCAGATAGAAGCCTATCTGTGCTTGCATGTGGTGCAGACCTCTTGGCACCAAAGCTCCATCCATAAAGAAAACAGAGGTACTTAGCAGGCTCCAGTGTGCTATATATACATGCAAGTTTAAACCGACTGCCAAGAATTCCCTTGACTGAGTACAAACCAATCTTTTTATATTAATATAAAGGATTGTTTCCTTTAGGTATAAATGTCCAGGATCATTTGAGGGTTTTTCCTTTCTTTCTTAAAGAGGTGCAGACAATAGCACCTGCTCTGGTGCCATAATTTAGCACACTTGGGTGATTTAATAGCATCAGCAAAACTCATTCCTTATAAACTCTGATAAATAGTACACTCAGCAAAGACTACAATAATAAAAATGAAATGCTATGAATATACGAAGTAGGGGTATTATGTACAGTAACTTTCATTAGTTGCATTGGTTTTGGTATTATTACATTACTGGTTTGAAGAAACATATTAGGATTAAATACACTGCAGCTACCAAGTCAAAATATTGGGATACAAACATATACAGTCAGCTACAGAAATAACACAAGATTGGTTTCTTGAACCTTGAGGCAGAGTCTGAAAGAAAAAGAAAAGGTAATTAAATATTGAGAAACTTTTCATCCTGTCCAAAGGAACCATGAGAGACACCGTTGTTAAATTATTGGAACCTGGACTATCAAAAATCCAGAATAATACAGACAACACCCTCGTACTGAGAAAGGATGAGCTAGATAAATCTATGTTTTTCCCATATCTCCTTACTTATATGAACAGGCTTTCTGTGCCACATACTAGCAAAAAAATCACTCCAAAACAATCAGCTCCCTTTCACGTGCAGAATTTCTGTGAGCACGTATGCATTTTACATTCCTACAGGATAAACTAGAGCTTTAAGTCTCTTGAGCTAAGATGAATATTGTCCTAAGTAAGCTTTGAATTTTATTTAAAATATATGCATATATGTAGTCATCTAGCACTAGTCTTGAACTGTTGCAGGGTGGAAAACAAAAAAAGAACAATGCCTCTCACAGTTATTATAATTCTGGAAAAGTATTTTACCAGCTCATAGGCTGCTGGTATCATTTCAATTTGAGGTCCTTGGAATGATTAAAAGTTTAAAGTGCATACATTTCAGCTCATTTCTTTGTAAGAGCAATACTGTCTGTATGGGTCTCCCACCCATGCAGACAACATAACCACTCCATTCTTGGAGGAAAAAAAGAGGGAAAAGAAACACAAAGAACAACCACTTTCTTGCAAAAAAAAGAATATTTCTCTTTCCCTGATCAAGCACATCCAGTGAAATGCTGTTAGTCCACTCAAGTTTTAGCTACTGCTAGCCATCTATTGGTAGAGTAAAGCACAGCTGGAACTAATCTGTGGGGAGCGATCCTCCATATCAAATATAAACAGGCAGTGCTGTCCCCCAGAAGAGTCAGTTTAAGAAAGTCAATGAGAATGGATTTTCAAAAGTGAAATATTATTGCAGAACATTTAAAGAGAAATAATAGGACAAATTTGCCTTTCAGTCTCATTGAAACCATTTCCCATGTCACAATAGAGTTACCCCAATTACAAACTCAGAGAAGAGGTAGTCTGGCCAATCTTAGCAAGGAGATACAAAATAGGAAGGATCGTGAGTATGTGTTGTGAGTAAATAAATCCCAAATCCCAAGTTAAAGCCCTTTACTTAGAGAGTCGTACTAGATGCCTCAGTCAGTGCCCAAGCCCCTCACAGATTCACAGGGGAATCTTCTCCCTGAGCAAAAACCACATCTGTACAAACTCCAAGCAAACACGAGCTCCAAGGGAAGGCTGGTATCCCTCATCCCATTTGCCCAAGGTTCCCGAGGGAGCAAATAGATACTAATCAGAGATGCAATGCCATATTTCCTACTTTGCAAAATCTTTTGTTAATCTGGACTGTTTGTTCTTATCACTGGGAAAAATCTTTAAGATTGTTCACAGTGTCTCCTCGACAAATCAGAGATATATCTTTTCCCTTTACAGTGACAGCTTCCCATACTATCCTACACTTTCATCCCCAGTCATCTTGCCATAGCTACGTTTGTTGTGCCATTGCCACGTTCAAAAGGAACATCTCCCTAATCGAAGGCAGGTTTGACAGAATGCTTCCCAGTGCTCTTACATGTTAAACTGGGACACCATCCACTAACTTACTTATTTTTTTCCTTTGTTATCTGCAGGACTCTCCGCCATGTAAACTCTCAAAAAATCCTGAATGCAAAAAATGCATTTACATTTTCCTTACCCTTTCTAACACTTCTAAAGGGTTTACTGCCCCAATGCCATTTGCTCTGTGCCTCTTCAGCTAGCTTCATCCTAGAGAGCCCTATCCTGGTTGCTGAGACTGATTAAGCACGGGAAGTGAGAGGAACTGAGAAACTTATAAATTTTCACATTTTGTCTATTCCACAGAAGCTGCTAAATAAGAGAATAGGGAAGGAGAGAAAAAGCATAGGAGAACAAAGAATGGAAAAATGCAAACCTAGCCAACTTCCTTAACCATTCAAGAGCATGCCTCGGGAAACCCAAAAACACTACAGCTATACATGCTCAGGCATCCCAGATTCCAGAGTCAGCTTGTCTTCTCCTTAATGACACAAAGTTTCTTATAACTATAAAGACTAATTTTCTTTTTCTATGCAGAGGGACAAATTTTTCTAAAGCCTTAAGCACACACATCACACAATTACTGACCTTGCTTTCAGCGAATAATTCAATTTTATCCCATATTTTAATTACAAACAGTACGAATATTTAAGATATGAAAGGCTCTTATTGTGAAATGGTTAGGACCAAAGTAATGCCCGTGCCTCTCACGATACATTTATAACAGTAGCTTATATGTCATTATTATTCAAATTGTATACACAATAAAAAAATCCAGCAGCCCACTTGCTGACAAAGCGAAAAAAAGCAATCTCATATGCCTGCCTTGGTTGAACAGTCCTCCAATGGACTATATTAACTTGTCCTTCAGCTGAGCAGTGGCTTCACCATGTGGATAAGCTCAGCCTTTTCACACACACAGTGCATCGTGCAGCACACAGCCATGGGCCCCTCTGCCACTCTGCACCGCAGCCACCACACACCAGCAGAGCGAAAAAAAACCCCCAAAGCCAGCAAACAGCACCCTCCCATCACTGCCACAGCACAGCCTGGCTACTGACCACGTGTGCAGCACGTGGCTGCGGGAAACAGGGCATCTAAAGGAAAATAGTGGCCTCCTTTATCCCGTGAGGAATGGGACACAATTTCAATCCTATAAATGCATATGTGCCAGTGAAAGACTGGAACACTTTATTCACTGGCATTGACACCAGCTGCATGAGAAGTCCAAATGCTCCATCAGTGTCAACACATTCATAGAAAAAGACTCCTTTCACTCCTGTAATGTGAAGCCTGGATGCACCAGAAACATCCAGAACATCCATGTTTTGTCTCTGCTGCTCCACTGAACTTCAGAAAATTTTCGTGTTCATTTTCCCGTTCATATTCATCCAATTCCATTTTCCGTGCAGATGGCTCAAGGTCCCAGCTGGTTCTCCAACAGGTTTAAAACCTTCCCGTGCCTGTCTGATAGCTGCTACCGGGCAGATTTCCCAACTTCCCCAAACGACCTCCTTGTGATCATTCCCAGTGCGGAGCCACAAGGCTCTGGCCTCCGCCTTGGTGAGCCGGGATTACCTCAGAACTCCAAAAGCAGAGGCCCTTCCATGCAAAACCACCCCAGCCAAGATGTGGCTTCTTCTGCACTCGGATAAAAGCATTGGCACACAACGAGGATGCAATAGAGCGGGGAGATGAAGAGCCCTGGAGGGTAAGACCAGGCCCAACGCGGCTCTTTGGTGCTGCAAAAGGGACTCAGATCAGCTAACTTGATGTACTAAAGCATCCCAAGGGGAGGAACCAGCTTCTTCAGCTGACAACATTCTTCTTCTCATTCATCCCTGCAGCTGAGAGCACTGCTGAGCACACACACCATGACAAGCACAGAGAAAAAACTCTGGAAACCTTTGGAGAGTGCCAGAGATCCTATCTCCTGGCACAACACCAAAATCAAGAAGAGCAGGAGTCTCTTCTTTGTCTAGATTTCTAAAATATCACTTCATGGAACCAAATAAACTTAAAAGTATTTTCTTACTGCAAGTAAATTTAAAATTCAGGTGGGAGCATGGGAAATGCAGCTGATTTTGAGAACAAATGCAGAAAGGTAAAAATCATAGCATGCTCACAGAATCACAGAATATGCAGAGTGGGAAGGGATCATCAAGTCCAACTCCTGGCCCTGCACAGGACAACCCAAGACTCACACCATGTGCCTGAGAGCATTGTCCAAACGCTGCTTGAGCTCTGTCAGGCTGGTGCTGTGACCACTTCCCTGGGGAGCCTGTTCCAGTGCCCAAACACCCTCTGGGTGAAGAACCTTTCTCTAATATCCAACCTAATGACAACCTCAGGCCATTCCCCTGGGCCCTGTCACTGCTCACTGCAGAGGAAAAATCAGTACCTGCACTCTTCTTCCCATCATGAGGAAGTTGCAACTGCAATGAGGTCTCCACTCAGTCTCCTCATGAGAGACAAGCAGGGACAAAATCTTTGAAAACAAGAGCTCATCATAATTTGGCCAATCTTCACTGACAGATTTTTTAAAATACTTTGGGACCATATTCCAAGGGTAGATGGAATTTTACAGATTCATATTCAATTTCTCTATACCATCTGCCAGTATTAGAAAACATAGTTACTATAAAGCATCAGACAATACAGAAGAATCATACTCCCTCTCCTCTTCAGGTTTCTTACCTCCCCTACTGGATTTTCCCCTCTACTAATATGTACCAAAAAAAAATTGTGGCTACAAATCCCATTCTAATAGATTATCTTTAGGTACATGACAGTCTACTTAATTATAAATCCCTACGGACCTGCCATCTTTCTTTCCTGAAAGCTGCTTGAGATGGGACTCCTTCTCCTTTGGTGGCATCTTTTAAAGATGACTTTATAAATAGCAGCAGTGGTCTGTACCACATAACAGTAGTTAGTAGGAAGTCCTAAGAGTTGGAGCCACTTTATCTTCTTGGTTCCTCAGCAGAGGTATGTGATGCCTGCACACCCTCCTGCAATCACAAGAGGAGGATGTTTCAAGAAAAGGTTTCAAAGCCTCAAATCTAAATAGGTTCCCTCAGTCAGATTCACATGCAAATAACAGATCTAGAGAGAAACGGGGATTAATACTCTTCTTGTGTTCTCCATTGACTGCCTTCTCTGACAAGCACACTAGATTTGAGAATTTCCCCTGCATGTTCCCAGCCACGCTGAGAACACAGGAGCAGTGCCTGCACCCCTCCCACAGCTCGGGGGCATCGAGGAAGGGCAGTTCCCAAAGTTCAGTCGTGGCAGAGCTCATAGAGGTAACACCTACCACCTTTGCTGGATCCTGCCCTTGCTCCTCAAGAGGGAAGGTTGTGAAACACATTGAGGTAACCTGGCATGACCTCCACACAGCAGCACAAACACCAGCTTGGCTTTCTTATTATTCACTGTTGGTCATGGCTTATAAATTCATATGGAATCGAGGATATTACAGGACAAATTTTCAAAGACTTTTCCTTAATAAAAATAAAGTCACACCACCTCATCCTTTTCCTGTTTGTGGACTTAGAGGTATAAACATTTTATGTGCAATTTCTTCATAGACCTGTGCCATATCACTCAGATAGAGAAAACCCACTGTAAGCCACTGCTGTCATTTGGAGCTGTCATTTGGAACTGTCATTTGGCACTGTCATTAGCTTTTAAATTCAGAAATTAGCATTCTAAGGCACTTCTCTTATGACATGCATCACTACCTGATACTCAAATTCTGGTTACACTTAACACTACAATTTGTGGAATAAAATGCAAAGAAAATAGGTATTTTTTAGTCAAATCCATACGAATCCAGATATTTACATATTAATGTATAAAAAACTGTAGGTTTGCCACTTTCATTTTATCTTAAAAATTTGAGATGTCCATACTAAATTTTGAAATAATATTTTCTGGGCTATTTAGATAATTTGAAAAAAAACCCCACAAACCCAAAACCACAACAACAAACAAAACCTGAAAGCAGAGCCTAGTAGAGTGATGTTGGGGTTTGAGTTTGTTTGTTACCTGTCAGGCCCATAACACAGTGTTTGGTTAAAGCCACGTGTGCTTCAGCAGAACCGCCCCAGTGTGAATGCAGCTTCATGTTTTAACTGCAGCAGGGCTTTGTCTGTAGAACAGGTACAATAACCCAAGTCCCAGACCATGGTGTGGACTCTTTGCACTAAGCTGATAGCACAAAGCAGCCCAAATCAGCTTCCCTGGGTGTGGGAGGTCTGCCCCAGCTCAGCCGTGTGCAGCCGGCCCCACGCTCCGACACCGCTCCCCCGGCTGCTGGCACAGACTGTGGCACAGAGCACATAAGCTGGAGCAAAGGGGATGCAGCCACCACACTGCTGTGTTTGCTGGCCCCCAGATATCACACAGTAGCCATGTGCCAATGGCTTCCAGTCACCCAAGGAAGCCCAAATACATTGGGGTATAAGCATACCACACATTAGCCCAAAGTGAACTAGTGCAAAGTTCATTTCTGCTCTGGTTTCACTGGGCGAATTCATCAGCAAAAGTTTTTGCAACTTTCTAATACAAAGATTTTCCTGTTCTTGCAGGAAACAAGTACCTGTCTTGCAGGTATGATACGGGACAGACAGCAAAGTAATACACTTATTTACTAATAAGAAAACTTTTAGTTTTCTTATTAGTAAAATGTAAACAAAATAGACGCTATTAACATGCATGAGTAATCTGCAAAATTTTATAGACAGTAGGTTTCATGTAGAGTGTTATTTGTACAGAGTCTGTGCTGACAAGCCATTATTTACCAGTTGTTAGTAGACATATTTGCATAATGTTCCAGACTCTCTTGAGTTTTATCATCTCAATCTGACAAACTGTAACTACAATTTCTAAAACAATAAACATGTACTTATTTCCTTTCAAAATAATCAAGTAAACCCCAGCCTGTTTCCAATTGCTATGAGGAGTCTCTGCAGGAGAATCAAAAGCCTCCCTAAGAGGCATCGTATTTTTTATATTTCCTTATACCTACAAACGATCACAATTTAAGAGACATCATTTAATGCTGTCACTGTGGTTGACAGCATTATGCCTCTTCTGCAGGCTGAAAACTTCAGACTCTGGGTTGTCATGCCAGCACCTTTACCAACAATCATTTCATTTGAAGTGGTTTTAAGAAATAAAAACAAACAAATCAAACACAAACAAACAAACCACACAAGAGGCTTTCTGTTGTACTGAATTTATGGTAGGCGATGATATTTGTGAAAGGAAAACAGGACTTCACATTTCCCATTCCAAAGTGCTATAAGCTGCTCAAGATGAGCTACTGGTGCCCCCGTGTGTTGAAGTGAGATTTTTACTGTTCTCCTATGCAGGGTGCAATAGGCCTGAAATGTACATTATACACTTATTCCCTTCCACTCCTCAGGAAAAAAGAAAAAACAGAAAACCAAACAATAACAAACAAAAAAACCCCTTAAATATTGGCACAAAACTGTAAGTATGCAAGGAAAGAAAAAAAAAGTATGGTCTCTTACTTCATGAACTCCCTGCCAGGCAGAAATATTAACTTCTATGATTTTGAAATGTTGAATGCATTTCTTTATTTTATCCTTTTGTTCTCTTTTAACATAGATACAGCCCCCTTCTTATTTGTAAAAGCTGGAATACAGCCCTGTAAGGCTTGCATAGTATTTTAGTGATAAGCTGAACAGTAAGTACAGAAACACAGCTACTCATTAAAAATTCCTGGTTTGCCTTTCTATATTTTCCACTCTTTTTATAGATGCTGCTAAGTGACTCCAATATAGCTTTCTGATAAGATGAATTAACAAGGGGAGTGAATATTATTAGAGAAATTAGAGCAGTTAATATGGGTTTATTACTTTTACGAATCAGGGGATGTACAGAAAGGAAAATCTATTAAGTGGACAGCAAAAAAAGCTGCTCCTAAGACGCCCCGCTCAGGTACTAAAAACATTTTCACTTGACACTCATCGTGCAGGATCTGTTTGGCTCCTGCCATGCCATGCACCCTCTGCTGGCTGCAGCACACGAGCACAGGGAATCAGCCAGCAAATTCCCATTTCTGTGACATTTGTCCTATTCCACTCAACTCACAGAGCCCTAGCAAAGCAAGAGAGCTCACGCTGCCTCTGCACCTCCCTGAACTTCACAGTAATTTCCCAGTAGATTAAACTTTTTATCAGGCATTTTCTAGACACTACTGCTATTTTAGCAGCCTGACCTGAAGTAACAGTAAATTGACAAATGCAATGGGAAGGAGAAGAAAAAAAAAGCCATGTTTTTATAGATTTCAACTAAAGAAAAGGCAGAAATTTCTTTCAATTTGCAAGCTGTATTTTTTTTTTTCTATCAATCAACAAGAAAACTATCTGGTCAGTTCAAAAAGAGAACATCTGCTACTAAATGAATTTTCAGAAAAGTGTCCATTTTTTAGTTTTCTTTGGTATAGAATATGTTTGTGGCTGCACTTTCTACAGCCAAGTCAGCCCTGAACTTTTTTGGGTGGGAAAGAATAGGGTGGGTGTGAAGGTAAGGATGGGAATGATCATGTACAGTTCCTTGCAACACATCCACCCCTCTGGTTTTTAGCATTTCAAAGTCAAAATAGAATGATTAACATCAGAAAAAAAATTAGAGAGCTGAGATGGAAAATGAGCATGATCAGGAAATCTGCTTGTGAACTAACAGCAATAATATTTTTGTTGCGTGCTAAATTATTAAGCTCTTATTCGTGGAAATAATAATAACATGGAAAATGTTATTATAATAATCACTCAAATTTGCAAACATTTCATTATAATCAGGTTGCTAGAGTAAACTTGTTAATATTATGGCAGCCTAAATTTGTTTCCAGATTCCAAAGCCACAAAAATTAATTTTTCCTGACAGTATGCTGCTTGAAAGTGTACACATATAATGGGTGAAATCTTGGCCTTTTGGAAATCAGTGGTACCTCTGGAACTGTGGCTCAGCAGAAGCTGATGGCAGTGACAGCTATCAACACTGCTGCAGGTCTGTGCTGCTGAGGCCATTTCTGGCAAAAACGTTTTGTTAAGTAAAACAGTTTTCTGTAGGAACGTACTAAATTTATTAAGGTCTAATTGATAGAGGGCTGTTTTCATGTTGAGATGCAGTATCTATTCAAAATGAGAAACAAATGCAACCCAGAGCAGTCAGGGCCTTAATGATGAGGATGCAGGCACGGAGTGAACTTGGTTTTAAACGTTTGCATTGGTCACTGAAACCTACAGTCTGAAAAATGGTTGGAAGTCAACACTTTTGGCAGCTCAGAATTCTGATAAATAATAAGCACTTCATACCCAATTCTACTGTCCATTACTTTCAGGCAAAAGTTCCCAATGAAGACAGAAGAGTAGTTCAGAAGAGTAGTTAGTGAATTACCACTTTGCCATGATGGTATTGACAATGAAAACCCTGTTTTGCTGTGACACATTCTAATAATTGTTAAACCTCTTTCTTCCCTTCCCCCTTATTTTTCCTTTCTATTATCACGTAGAATTTTTTAAGCACTTGCATAGGGAATTATCAGCCAGTGATAACAGTGTGAATATGTTGTGGGAAGGCCATAGGTGAGTTCTTCAGAATACAAAACCTTGTACTGATGTTATTTAAAAAATATGAACTTTATTTTTTCAGAATGAAATGCAAGTTTTGATGGATTAGCTATCCTGTAATTCATGGTCTATATTTAAAAAATAAACTCATGGTGCAAATTTACTGAATTATATGTACTTTTTTTAAAAAGCAGTATGAGAAAATATTGTGTTCAATGATGTAAGGCAACATTAACCTTGAAACTGCAAACAAGACTTTCTTAGGTTGAAGTTTCTAATCATAGATCCTTTTAGACATACCTATCTATAAACAGACACATATCACCACAGGAAACCAAAGAAAGAGCAAGTGATTACTATCTGAAAAACTCACCACAGAACACTCTATAAAAAGCAACATCTGATATGAAGGTCTGATTCACTTGCCTGTTTCTACACTGACCAATAGCATTCACCTCACAAGACCACTTTGCTTTTGCAGAAATTTCTCAATAGGCTGTTCAATACCCATGGTAGGATTGAAAAAAAAAAAAAAAAGAGAGTCATCCTCATCTGAGCAAGAGGGGAAAGTTAAATATGAAAAATCAACCGGATTTATTACCTTTCAGTTTTACGCTGTTACATACACAGATGCATTTTTTAAATTAAAAAAAAAAAAAGGAGAAACAAAAAAATGATTGTCCAACCTGCTGTTTGTGGAAGACTGTACGGACAACTGGAAAACTAACATTACTTCAGCCTCCAAACCACTAGAAAACTTTTGATACTTAGACAAAGAGGTGCACAGTCTGATTTTGCTAGCATTGTAATTAGAAAGTAACAGCAAACAGTTAAAATTAGATATTTGCCAGAGATTCAGACTTCCTTATATTTTCAAAGGTTTCTCTTTTTAAAAAAAAGTCTAGGGAAAAGAGGAGAATCGAGAATAAAATGACTCACTTCTACCATCTGTCCCAGTTTCTCTACGTATGAACATTCATAAAGGAGAAAAGGGTACAGACCAAATTATGCTCTTTAACCTTAGTCTCTGTTATTTAAGTTTGCGGAAAAACACGTGTCCATCAAAGTTTCTTTGGAAAATATATAAACTTAGGTCTGCAATTATCTGGTAGAAATGCCTATTCAACCTCAATCCTCTCCTCAACCTCCATTAAAGCAACTGTATCTGTTTGGCTAGGAGAGTCTGTAGATCAGAATGAGGATAAAATAGAGAACACAGACTTATGGACTGTGGAGTCTTACTGCACTGTGTCAGATTGCTTTAATACTGAGAGGAAGGTTGGGGGGTTCTGCACTATTTTGATGTTCACACATAAACAGTAATTTTTGGAGTTTCATACCTTCATCCTCTTGCTGTCATCAAAACAAAAGCTGATTTGTTCAGTCGAAGTAGCAACACACTGAAACATTATCCCAATATCCTAACATTTGAGACGGCTATTTCAGATGATTTACATAGCTACAAAAGACTGATTCCAAGGAAAACTTACACAGTGTGAGATCAGAGGTATTGGCCAAAAAAAACGAAGCTAAGCCCAGAGCATTCATCCCTGCAACACGGTTTTGAGGTGCTATTTGTGGACACAGGGAGAGGAGCACCCCCAGTGTAAGGTTTATCCCTTTATCTCACATGGCACCACAAATACTTGATCTCTTCTGGTTTGCAAATATTTCCAAAACTCCATGAAATCTGGGCTCTACAGATCATGTTTGTTTCATGTGAAATATATATGTAATATATTTATACACATTATTCAGGAATAATTTAGTAAACCCATTGTTTTGAGGCACTACAGATCAGAAAGTGCCAAGACAACATAACTTTTCCTGCAAAGCCTGAACATTAAAAAACCCCATTACTTCTTCTAAAAACTTTACATTAAGAAAGGTAGAAGATGGATGGTGATTTAAAAACAAAGATCAAGCAACAACACGGTGAAGAAGTCTCTGATTTTACACTCAGGATATTCTTTCTGCATCAATAAACAAAACATAAATTATTACACCAAAGCATCCTAATAAATTCATCATTACTCAAAACAGAAATTAGCTACCTTCAATGCTCTGTGGACCAACAAGATTCGTAGCCTGGTGTGCTGGATATTCTACACGGGGTCTGGCAATGCCCAATTGCTCCATAACCCCATGGAGGAGCCTCTGAATATCTGCTTCAGTAACCCTGTCAGGTGTCCTAGGGCTGTGGCTAAAAGCTGAAGCCAATCCAAATGCCAGCAGAAATATCATGTTGCAAAGCAAGGTAGTTATCATAGTGGCAGTCACTTTTATCCTGTGAAAAAGAAAGGAATTTGATTATAAATTACAGTGGGGGGGGAAAGTCCTATACACACGGTGGAAATAACTTATGATCTTACTATTGGACTTCACAGTTTACTACCACAGCTTCTCGGGGCAGCTGACAGCCTAGCCAGCTGGGCGGGGGGAGCCGGGGAGGGAATAGGGTGGATATGTTCTTCTCTTCTAAAAGAAATATTAAGCAGCAAACTGCAGAAATCAATTTGCTGATTTGCATATTACCATAACATTAATTAACAGTCACTGCAAACAAAATGAATCCACTTTTCCATTTGATGAGAATACGTCATCCACTACACCATCCACCCCTCCAGCCCCTCCATGTTTATTATGCTATTTTATAAAGCTCTGGTCTAAAAGCCAAGAACTCTTCAGCCAGGAACTGTGTTTTCCAAGCTCTATTCTTGCATTGCCTGAAAAATCAATAATGAGAAACTGCTAAACAACCTAGACATATTTTGTTTGCACCTAAAGACAAAAGGCTTCCGACTTCATTTGCACCGCCTTTCCCACCTGAAGCAAATAGGTTTCATTTGTTTGCTTGAATCCCTTTCACTAAATGGCTGCACAGCGTAGTTTAATTAGGAAAAAAAACCCCAAAGCCAACAACAAAAGAACCCACAACAAGCAAGTACCACTTACTGTCCTCTGAGAGGCTGAATTTTAATCAGAATGCTTGTTTTCTTAAAGCTCCTTTCCCCCTCACATCGGAGACTAATTAAAATGCATCACTACCAGTCCCCTGGATAAACAAAACCCCCTCGAGTTCCCCTTGTCTTCCTTAGCACACACACAGCTGCCTGATTTCTCCACGCCAGACGTTTAAAGATGCTCCAATGCTCCAGCCTCCGGCTCAAGGCACCTCGAAACGTCTTTGAGGCAAAAATGGCTGAAATCCCCAGTGCTGGGAATATTCCCCGCTACGCCTGTGCGCGGCTCCCCCACCGCAGCACGCTCCCCCCGCAGCCCTCCCGCTCCATCAGCCTCTGCAGCCTCCGAGGGGAAAAATCTGCTTTCTACGGCACATTCCCGCTGTCCTCCGCCGCCCGCACCGCCGCGCCCCCGCACAGCCGGGCCGTGACCCCTTCCCTCCCGCCGGCCCCCGGGGCAGCTCGGCAGCAGCACGGAGCCCCCG